>OX632356.1:30247323-30808554 GCA_951751655.1 Ophion costatus
CTACCTCCGTGAGTTTGCTTCTTGGATGCCATCTCGCACAGGACTAACGGGAAAATCATATAAATAGCATTTTTATACGGTTTCGCCGTCAGTCGAGTATTGTCTTTAGACATGATCGTTCATAGCGGTAAAGGTGTCGTCAATCGCCTAATCAACAATCTACCCGTTGAATTGCATCTGCCTGGTAATCAATATTGCGGACCAGGCACAAAGTTGGCCAAGCGTCTTGCTCGTGGTGATCCGGGCATTAATCCATTGGATGCAGCTTGCAAACAACACGATATTGCATATTCGAAAAATCCGGATAATCTTGAAGCGAGACATTTGGCGGATAAAGTGTTGGCTGAACGGGCTTGGCAACGTGTTAGTGCGCGAGACGCTAGTATCGGTGAAAAAGCCAGTGCTTGGGGCGTGGCAAATATTATGAAGACAAAGAGAAAATTTGGTATGGGGATAAAGGCCCGCAAGGGTGGCGTTTGTTTGAAAAAAATAATTGGCGCTGCGAAGAAGACAATGATTCCAAGTGATGATCCACATAAGATTATTAAATCAGCTCTAAAGGATGCTCGTACAGCTGTAAAGATGCAAGGTGGTAAAGTACGCACACCTCGAGTTCTACCTGTACCCCATAAAATTGGTGGTTTATTACCGTTCCTCGTGCCCATTTTTGCGGGTCTTAGCGCTGCGGGTGCTTTGTCAGGTGGTGCGGCGAGCATAGCTAAAGCGGTAAATGCTGCTCAAGCAGCTAAACGTGAATTGGATGAAAGTAAGCGCCATAATCGAACAATTGAAGCGATCGCATTGGGTAAGGGCTTACATCTGAAACCACATAAGCAGGGATTGGGTCTTCATATTAAGCCAAAAAACTAGAAGTTACGCTACCTCACCGACCTCTCACCGACATCGATCTTCTCAAATATGCGAAAATCCTAAAAATTCCACATTTTCGTGGAGTTTACATGCGCGATACATTGCCAGCGAGTGGGCCCCTTAAATGTGAAGCAGCAATCGTTAATTTGGATGAAAATGTCGGTCCTGGAACACACTGGGTCGCTTACAAAAAGACTGGATGGAAAGTCATGTACTTTGATAGTTTCGGCAACCTTCCACCACCATCCGAACTCATGAGATTTTTTCGTGTTGGCAGCGTAAATTATAATTATACTGGATATCAGGAATATGATGCGATTGAATGTGGACATTTGTGTCTCAAATTTCTTTGTCGGCAATTACAGCACAAAGACAAATATACACTATATATAGGGGGGAAATGACGTGGAGAATTCAGTTGTTAATTTACCAGCATCATGGATGAAAGTTTATCATTGACCATATCTGGCTCATCATCCATACTCGAGGTGCAATACTTTCCCCCCATCGAACTCTCGCCACACAAAAATTATACTCTCGATCTCGTGGAATTGTTGACTTTCAACTCTATTTCCCAATATCGACGATGGTCACGATAAACTTTACGTGGGAGAAGAGGTGTTGACGATACCTACGGGTAGTTATGAAATAGAGGATATCGAGACGTTTGTACAAGCAGAGCTCTCGCGTAAAAACATCAGCATCAGCATTAAACCCAATAATAATACGCTACGCAGTGAGATCGAGTGTGATCATGATGTAAATTTTGAGCCGACAGATTCTATTGGACATCTACTAGGCTTCACCGCACGCAAATTGGAAGCCAATAAAATACATGAATCTGACCTTCCTGTAGCCATTCTCAAAGTGAATGCCCTACGCGTTGAGTGCAACATTACCGCTGGTGCCTATATTAACGGACAAAAAGTACACACAATTCATGAATTCTTTCCATCTGTGCCACCGGGCTATAAGATCATTGAAGTTCCCTCACATGTAATTTATCTGCCGATTACAAGTCGAACGATTGATACGATACAGCTTCGCATAGTGGATCAGGACGGTGATTTGGTAAATTTCCGCGGTGAAGTAATCACCATACGCCTGCATATAAAGTCGTGATGGGTATAGTTTTCAATAGATCTTCCAATAACAATAAACAACCATGGATAAAAACGATCAGTCGTCGGCCAGCGCCCAAAGTGCTAACACCTCAAAACGTGCTACTCTTGAAGAGTTTGGGTCTCAAAGTGCGTGGCGAAAGCGTGTAAAAAATTATTTAGTCTGTGCTCTGTGCATCTGCTGCGTGAAATGGATGAAGAAATCGTAGACATTCAGACACCCGTGGTCTTTGATGAATCCATCATCCATTGCGAGATTCACGCTCATCAGCCATATGCATCTTCAACCTTCAATAACAGCGATGAAATCCGTATTGCCATCCAACATCAAGACCTCTCCATCCTGCCAAGCAAGAGTTCCCTACACATATGTGGGAAATTATCCAAGCGTGATGGGATGCCAACCGCTGCTACAAGTCTCGTCAACAATGCCATTTGTCATTTGTTCGGGGAAGTGCGATATGAATTGAATGGCATAGAAATCGATCGTAATAAGAATGTTGGCATTACGAGTGTAATTAAGGGATATTCGTCTCTCTCACCGGCCAAGAGCACTATGCTCGAGAACACTGGATGGCTTGATGTCGAAGAGACCAAGCAGATTGTAGATGTATCGGGAAACTTTGATGTGTGTATACCGCTCAGCATGCTCCTCGGCTTTGCCGAAGATTATCGTAAAATTGTCGTGAATGCCAAGCACGAGTTGATTCTCACGAGATCAAAGACCGATGATAATGCCATTGTACAAACGGCCGCCGAAGACTACAAACTCGTATTGCATAAAATAGAATGGCTCGTACCGTATGTAACAGTCTCGGATCAGCGAAAAATTCAGCTGTTAAAGTTTCTCGCCAAAGATGCACCAATCTCTATGAGTTTCCGAACATGGGAACTGTATGAATATCCATTGCTGCCTGCCACCTCTAAGCACATGTGGTCTGTGAAAACTTCGAATCAACTGGAGAAGCCACGTTATGTCATACTCGCCATGCAGACGGGACGGAAAAATAAGAAACAACAAAATGCCAGCCACTTTGATCATTGTAACCTGAGCGATGTCAAACTTTACCTCAACTCACAATGCTATCCATATGGAAATTTGAATTTGAACATTGACCAAAATCAATATGCTCTACTCTACGAGATGTACGCAAACTTTCAACCGACCTATTACAACAAAGAGGCTGAACCATGGCTGAGCAGGATTGAATTTTTAGAAAAAGCCCCCCTCGTTGTCATTGACTGCTCAAAACAAAACGATTCTCTCAAGTCCGGCCCTGTTGACGTGCGTCTTGAGTTCGAATTGAAAAATAATATTCCGCCACAAACTTCAGCTTACTGCATGATCCTCCATGATCGCATTGTCGAGTACAATCCAATCAGCGGTGGGGTTAAAAAATTGGTATAAAATCATGCTGATGATTCGCACCCGCATCAGTCAACATGGAGCTTATAGTCGATGTACAGGGCTTCAAGAGACCCACGAACAAATTTGTCCTGAAGGAGATGTCCATCATCAAACTCCACGACAAGGATGCTGAACCGCTGACGCTCACCTTCGACGCACCATTTGCATGGGACTGTCTACCGGCCAAGTACAAAATGACAAACAAGTGGTTGGAACGCAATTTCCATGGAATACGATGGGAACACAGCGGCATACCGTACGAGGCAGCTAGAACGACAATTCGAGGAATCTTGCAAGGAGCTCCTACCATCTATGCCAAGGGATTCGAGAAGTGCTCATGGCTATCGAGATTCACGGATTCAGCAACAAAAGTCATCGATCTGGAGACTCTGGACTGTCCATCGCTGCAGAAGTTGCCGAAAATCACGAAATCCAAATGCCCGCATCATTCCTCCAACACGAAATACAATTGCGCCCATGCAAATGTAAAATCACTGAAAAGCTGGTTGCGTATATACGAAGCGTTGTGTGAGCGAGGGTTTTTTTTTAAATGAATAAAAACATTTTGAACAAATATCGTTCTCTCCATTTATTTCCTATGTCTACGGTGAATACAGTTTGACATTTTTTTTTTCTTTTTTTTTCTTACATTATATTCGATGAAAGAGTTTTTTTTGTACATTTTTACATAGCACTAAGCGTTGAAAACTCTACCATGATGACTGTGATGCAAACAGTCTTTGCACTCTACGATGGTGACGATGCCAGCTGCCGCTGAACTCGTTGTTTCCACCGGGCCTTCACGAGCGTTCTTTTCCACCATACTCAGACTCGAGCGTCGAAAACTCTACGATGATGATGATGATGACTGTGATGCAAACAGTCCTTGCACTCTACGATGGTGATGATGCTGGCTGCTGATGAACTCGTTGTTTCCGCCGGGCCTTCACGAGCATTCTTTTCCACCATACTCAGACTCGACGGAACTCGACGCTGTTGTATTTTCCACCAATGTACTTCATGTAGAGTTGACCATTGCGTGCCAGTTGCAGCATACTCTCGAACATTTTCACATCTTGATCGAAGGCCTTTACCAGCCGCGCTGGCAAGAAGACGGCAAACTCATTTGCAACGTCCACGATGTAGCGTTTTCCAAACTTGGTCTGTGCAGGTCTCATGTCCGTGATTTGATGATCCGTATGGACGTGGAGTTCTGACAGCTTCTTCGTTGGGAGGAATTCCGCCATCAGGCTGACTTTGTTGATATTTGAGAGATCCATTTTCACTCTTTTTCAAAGTTCTTTTCGGAGAAGTTGATGGTGCGGTGGAATAGTGCAGTCTGAGCGTGGTCCATGAAATCATAAGCTCCCTCGTAGCCCCTCCACTCAGATTTTACAAACTTCTCCCCACTTATCCAATCATAGGCGCGTTTAACAGGTTCAAACACGTTCGAAGAACCCCGCACGTAGAGCATTTCTCCCCTCGCAACACTTTCCACAGTCCCGACGTTGGGGTGGGGGGCCATCAATGTGATCCTTCATCTGTGGCGTATTATAATGCTCCATGCATGGAAGATACGATATCACTTCAGTATCGTTCCGATGAGGCTCCGGCAAACGATCCCACAGTAAACCAATAAAGTTACCCCAATACTTTAGGAGCAAGACCTTTGGAACTTGTTCGAGCTCGTTTTTGGTCAAGTCCAGGGGGTGCTTGGCCGGATGCACTGCGTACATACTCGCACATCTGAACATCTTGATGTGATGTTGTGGAATGAAACCTCGACGGATTGAAACTTGTTTTGGAATAACGCTGCAGCTGCATGCAATAAATAAAGCATTTTATGGGCTTTGAAGGGCCACCCTTCATATGGGAACTATCGTTATCTCACTCCCGAGAATTTTCCTAGCCATAGATGGGAGTCCCCCCACACGCACGCACGCACGCACGCACACACACACGCACGCACACACACACACACACACACACACACACACACACACGCACGCACGCACACACACACACACACATGCACACATTTGGCTAAGTTTTTTTTCATATATATAAACTCCTGTGAATAGTCTTGACAAAAATGCTCCGCTTATATCTATAATGTTGATAATAAATTATCAGATTATATGGGTTTTCAAGGAAACGCAACTTTATGATGCCCCCTCCCCCACAGAGTCGACAGCGGCTCCCCCTCTCGCCCGCGGGTCCAGCTATCGCCCGGAAGACAGCGTCACCAAAAACTAGCCTCCCCACTCTCTAACAACCCCCTCCCCCTCCCCCGCCGCCACATCCACACAATCGGCTGCCGCGTGCAGGATCCCCCCCCACCACGCCATGCATACCTCGGCTTCCCCGCGCTCGACCCCCACCAACCTGCCCCGCCAAGCATACCTCGGCTTCCCCGCGCTCGACTGCGCCGCCCCGCTAACCCCTGAGATCCCTGGGTTAGAACCGGCCTAGCCCTACTAATCCCAGGGTTTGTTAACCCAGGGTTTGTTAACCCAGGGATTGTTAACCCAGGGTTTGTTAACCCAGGGTTTTTTAACGCAGGTTTTGTTAACCCAGGGTGTGTTAACCCAGGGTTTGTTGACCAGGGTTTGTTGACCCAGAGTTTGTTAACCCAGTGTATGTTAACCCAGGGTTTGTTAACCCAGGGTTTGTTAACCCAGAGTTTGTTAACCCAGGGTTTGTTAACCCAGGGTTTGTTGACCGGGGTTAGTTAACCCAGGGTTTGGTAACCCAGGGTTCGTTAACCCAGCGTTTGTTAACCCAGGGTTTGTTACCCCAGGGTTTGTTGACCAGGGATTGTTGACCCAGAGTTTGTTAACCCAGTGTTTGTTAACCCAGGGTTTGTTAACCCAGGGTTTGTTGATCCAGGGTTTGTTAACCCAGGGTTTGTTGACCAGGGTTTGTTGACCAGGGTTTGTTGACCAGGGTTTGTTGACCAGGGTTTGTTGACCAGCGTTTGTTGACCAGGGTTTGTTAACCCAGGGTTTGTTAACCCAGGGTTAACAAACCCTGGGTTAACAAACCCTGAGTCAACAAACCCTGGGTTTACAAACTCTGGTCAACAAACCCTGGTTAACAAACCCTGGGTTAACAAACCCAAACAAACCCAAATCCAAGCAACCCCGAACACGCCCGTACAAACCCAAACCCAAACAACCCCCGATTTTGTTATTTTCGTGACATTTTGAAATTTTCGTGACATGTGGAGATTTTCATGATATTTTGTTATTTTCATGACAATTTGTGATTTTCATGACAATTTGTGATTTTCATGACATTTTGAGCTTTTCATGACATTATGTGATTTTCATGACACTTGGTGATTTTCATGACATTTTATGATTTTCATGACATTTTGTGTCACTTTGTGTCATGTGTCTATGTGTCACATGTAACAACAAACGACGTCGGCACTTTTAAAACTTTCGTAGTTGTTTGTAGTTCCGTATGTATCGTTTGTAGTTGTAGAAAAAGTGCCTACAAACGAGTGAATTACATGAAAATATTTTTTCAGCAATGTGAGAAAGAACCGTTCGATTGTAGTAATAAAGTAGGTTACCACAAACGTCGCACGCGCTTGAAAAACGTTTGTAGTTATTTGCAGTTCCGTATTTATCGTTTTTAGTAACAGAGAACGTAACTATAAACGAGGAAATCACCTGAAAATCATTTCTCCACGCTTTTGAAAGGATATGTTCGTTTGGAGTAACAAAGTAGGCTACTCCAAACGATTCTAAATCGTTTGTAGTTTGTAGTTCTGTATTTATCGTTTGTAGTAGTACTACAAACGACGCCGGCGGTGTTAAAACGTTTGTAGTAGTTCGTAGTTTCGCATTTATAGTTTGTAGTTGCAGAGAAAGTAACTACACACGATGAAATCACCTGAAAATGATGTTTCCACCATTGTTGAAGGAAATGTTCGATTGTAGTAATGGAGTAAGTAACTACAACCGATGCCCGCGCTTCTAAAACGTATGTAGTTGTTCGTAGTTCCGTATTTATCGTTTGAAATTATAGAGAAAGTAACTACAAACGAGCTAATGACCTGAAACTGATTTTTCCACGGATTTGGAAGTATATGTTCGTTTGCAGTAAGCGAGCAAGTAACTACAAACGACGTCGGCGCTTCTAAAACGTTCGTAATTGTTTGAAGTTCCGTATGTATCGATTGGAGTTGTAGAAAAAGTGACTACAAACGAGGGTATGACGTGAAAATATTTTTTCAGCAATGTGAGGAAGAAACGTTCGATTGTAGTAATAAAATATGTGACTAGAAACGACGCACGCGCTTGTAAAACGTTTGGTTGGGTTTGTAGTTCCGTATTTATCGGTTGTAGTCTCAGGGAAAGTAACTACAAACGAAGAAATCACCTGACAATGATTTTTCCACGCTTTTGGAAGGATATGTTCGTTTGGAGTAATAAAGTTGGCTACTACAAACGACTCCTGCGATTCTAAATCGTTTGTAGTTACTTTCTATGCAACTACAAACGATAAATACGCAACTACGAACTACTACAAGCGTTTTAAAACCGCCGGCGCCGTTTGTAGTTATATACTTTACCACTGCAAACCACCATATCCTTCTAAAATAGTGGAAAAATCATTTACAGGTGATTTCCGCGTTTGTAGTTACTTTCTCCGCAGCTACAAACGTTTCGAAAGCGCAGGCGTCGTTTGTAGTTACATTCTCTGCAACTACAAACGATAAATACGGAACTGTAAACCGAAACAAACGTTTTTCAAGCGCGTGCGTCGTTTCTAGTAACATATTTTATTACTACAATCGAACGTTTCTTTCTTACATTGTTGAAAAAATATTTTCACGTCATTCCCTCGTTTGTAGTCACTTCTTCTACAACTACAAACGATACATACGGAACTACAAACAACTACGAACGTTTTAGAAGCGCCGACGTCGTTTGTAGTTACTTGCTCCTTTACTACAAACGAACATATCCTTCCAAATCCCTGGAAAAATCAGTTTCAGGTGATTAGCTCGTTTGTAGTTACCTTCTCTATAATTACAAACGATAAATACGGAACTACGAACAACTACACACGTTTTAGAAGCGCGGGCATCGGGTGGAGTAACTTACTCCATTACTACAAACGAACATTTCCTTCAAAAATCGTGGAAACATCATTTTCAGGTGATTTCAGCGTTTGTAGTTACTTTCTCTGCAACTACAAACGATAAATACGAAACTACGAACTACTACAAGCGTTTTAAAACGGCCGGCGTCGTTTGTAGTGCTACTACAAACGATAGATACAAAACTACAGACAACTACAAACGATTTAGAATCGCGGGCGTGGTTTGTAGTAACCACCTATGTGAACTTGGCACCCGAGTATCTCCGGTCTCAAATTTTTTTTGTGATTTCGTAAGGGTTTCGTTTGTAGTTGATTGTAGTACACTTAATTTCGTTTGTAGGAGCGCAGAAAAACAATTACGACCACCACATAAAACGGCATCCCCCGGAATAAAAATAAAAAACTTTTAGCATTTTATTTTCATTCAATATCGCTTGTAGTTGATTGTAGTAAACTTTTTTTCGTTTGTAGTTGACGGGTTTTTTTATTTTCCAAAAAAACGGACTACAAAAAATAAAACGACCTGTACCAATTTTTTGAGTGAATCCTAAATGCTCATTAACATATATCTGACATAAAAGTTAAAAACGAAAGCGAAGGCATCACGGAAATGCAATATTTCACAATTTATCTCAGCAGCTTATCCTTTGCATACACCGCAGATGCAGGAAAACGATCTATCCTATCGTACGGTAGGATAGATCATTTGTAGTAGTAAACGAGATAACTACAAACGACGCCTGCATTTCTAAAACGTTTGTAGTCGTTTGTAGTTCCGTTTTAATCGTTTGTAGTTGCAGAGAAAGTAACTACAAACGAGGAAATCACCTGTAAATGAGTGTTCAATTATTTTAGAAGCATATGTTGCTTTGTATTAGTAATCTAGGTAACTACAAACGACGCCGGCGGTTTTTAAACGTTTGTAGTAGTTCGTGGTTTCATATTTATCGTTTGTAGTTGCAGAGAAAGAAAGTACAAACGATGAAATCACCTGAAAGTGATGTTTCCACGATTATTGAAGGATATTATCGTTTGTAGTAATGGAGCAATAACAACAAACGATGCCCGCGCTTCTCACACGTTTGTAATTGTTTGCAGTTCCGTATTTATGGTTTGTAGTTATAGAGAAAGTAACTACAAGCGAGGAAATCACCTGAAACTGATTTTTCGACGGATTTGGAAGGGTATGTTCGTTTGGAGTAATAAAGTAGGCTACTACAAAAGACGCCCGCGATTCTAAATCGTTTGTAGTTGTTTGTAGTTCTGTATTTATCGTTTGTAGTAGTACTACAAACGACGCCGGCGGTTTCAAAACGTTTGTAGTAGTTCGTAGTTTCGTATTTATCGTTTGTAGTTGCAGAGGAAGTAACTTCAAACTATGAAATCACCCGAAAATGATGTTTCCACGATTTTTGAAGGAAATGTTCGTTTGTAGTAATGGAGTGAGTAACTACCAACGACGCCAGTGCTTTTAAAACGTTTGTAGTTGTGTGTAGTTTCGTATTTATCGTTTGTAGTTGTAGAAAAAGTGACTACAATGGAGGGAAGGACGTGAAAATATTTTTTCAGTTATGGGAGAGGGAAACGTACGCTTGGAGTAATAAAGCAGGTTACTAGAAACGACGCACGCACTTCTAAAACGTTTTTAGTTGTTTGTAGTTCCGTATTACCGTTTGTAGTAACAGAGAAAGTAACTACAAACGAGGAAATTCCCTGAAAATGATTTTTCCACGATTTTGGAAGGATATGTTCGTTTGGAGTAATAAAGTTGGCTACTACAAACGATGCCCGCGATTCTAAATCAGTTGTAGTTGTTTGTAGTTCTGTATTTAACGTTTGTAGTAGTACTAAAAACGACGCTGGCGGTGTCAAAACGTTTGTAGTAGTTCGTAGTTTTGTATTTATAGTTTGTAGTTGCAGAGAAAGTAACTACAAACGATAAAATCACCTGAAAATGATATTTCCACGATTTTTGAAGAAAATGTTCGTTTGTAGTAATGGAGTAAGTAACTACCAACGACACCAGTGCTCTTAAAACGTTTGTAGTTCTGTGTAGTTTCGTATTTATCGTTTGTAGCTGTAGAAAATGTGACTACAAAGGAGGGAAGGACGGGAAAATATTTTTTCAGCAATGCGAGAAGGAAACGTTCGCTTGTAGTAATAAAGCAGGTTACTACAAACGACGCACGCGCTTCTAAAACGTTTGTAGTTGTTTGTAGTTCCGTATTTATCGTTTGTAGTAACAGAAAAAGGAACTACAAACGAGGAAATTCCCTGAAAATGATTTTTCCCCGATTTTGGAAGAATATGTTCGTTTGGAGTAATAAAGTTGGCTACTACAAACGATGCCCGCGCTTCTAATACGTTCGTAGTTCTTTGTAGTTCCGCATGTATCGTTTGTAGTTATAGAAAAAGTGACTACGAACGAGGGAATGACGTGAAAATATTTTTTCAGCAATGTGAGAAAGAAACGTTCGATTGTAGTACTAAAATAGGTTACTAGAAACGTCGCACGCGCTTCTAAAACGTTTGTTTGGGTTTGTAGTTTCGTATTTATCGTTTGTGGTAACAGATAAAGTAACTACAATCGGAGAAATCACCTGACAATGATTTTTCCACGCTTTTGGGAGGATATGTTCGTTCGTAGTAATAAAGTTGGCTACTACAAACGACTCCCGCGATTCTCAATCGTTTGTAGTTACTTTCTCCGCAGCTACAAACGTTTCGAAAGCGCAGGCGTCGGTTGTAGTTACATTCTCTGCAACTACAAACGATAAATACGGAACTACAAATCCAAACAAACGTTTTACAAGCGCGTGCGTCGTTTGTAGTAACCTATTTTATTACTACAATCGAACGTTTCTTTCTCACATTGCTGAAAAAATATTTTCACGTCATTCCCTCGTTTGTAGTCACTTTTTCTACAACTACAAACGATACATTCGGAACTAAAAACAACTACGAACGTTTTAGAAGCGCCGACGTCGTTTGTAGTTACTTGCTCCTTTACTACAAACGAACATATCCTTCCAAATCCGTGAAAAAATCAGTTTCAGGTGATTAGCTCGTTTGTAGTTACTTTCTCTATAACTACAAACGATAAATACGGAACAACGAACAACTACAAACGTTTTGGAAGCGCGAGCGTCATTTGTAGTAACCTACTTTATCACTACAATCAAACGTTTCCTTCAAAAATCGTGAAAAAACAATTTTCAGGTGATTTCATCTTGTGTAGTTACTGTCTCTGCAACTACAAACGATAAATACAACACTACGAACTACTACAAACGTTTTAAAACGGCCGGCGTCGTTTGTAGTACTACTACAAACGATAAATACAAAACTACAGACAACTATAAACGATTTAGAATCGCGGGCGTAGTTTGTAGTAGCCTCCTTGTTCACTAAGAACGAACATATCCTTCCAAAACGGTGGAAAAATCATTTTCCGGTGATTTCCTCGTGTGTAGTCACTTTCTCTGTTACTGAAAACGATAAATACGGAACTACAAACAACTACAAACCTTTTACAAGCGCGTGCGTCGTTTGTCGTACCCTACTTTATTACCACAATCGAACGTTTCTTTCTCACATTGCTGAAAAAATATTTTCACGTCACTCACTCGTTTGTAGTCACTTTTTCTACAACTACAAACGATACACTCGGAACTACAAACAACTACGAAAGTTTTAGAAGTGCCGACATCGTTTGTAGTTACATGTGACACAAAGACACATGACACAAAGTGACACAAAATGTCATGAAAATCATAAAATGTCATGAAGATCACCAAGTGTCATGAAAATCACATAATGTCATGAAAAGCTCAAAATGTCATGAAAATCCCAAATTGTCATGAAAATCACAAATTGTCATGAAACTAACAAAATATATTGAAAATCTCCGAATGTCATGAAAATTTCAACACGTCACGAAAATAACACAATCGGGGGTTGTTTGGGTTTGGGTTTGTTTGGGTTTGTTTCGGTTTAGGTTTGTTTGGGGATGGGTAGTTTCGTATGTATCGTTTGTAGTTGTCGAAAAAGTGACTACAAACGAGTGAGTGACGTTAAAATATTTTTTCAGCAATGTGAGACAGAAACGGTCGATTGTAGTAATAAAGTAGGTTACTACAATCGACGCACGCGCTTATAAAACGTTAGTAGTTTTTTGTAGTTCCGTATTTATCGTTTTTAGTAACAGAGAAAGTAACTACAAACAAGGAAATCACCTGAAAATTAGTTTTCCACGCTTTTGGATGGATATGTTCGTTTGGACTAATAAAGTTGGTTACTAGAAACGACGCCCGCGATTCTAAATCGTTTGTAGTTGTTTGTAGTTCTCTATTTATCGTTTGTAGTAGTACTACAAACGACGCCGGCGGTGTTAAAACGTTTGTAGTAGTTCGTAGTTTCTTATTTATAGTTTGTAGTTGCAGAGAAAATAACTACAAACGATGAAATCACCTGAAAATCATGTTTCCACGATTTTTGAAGGAAATGATCGTTTGTAGTAATGGAGTAAGTAACTACAACCGATTCCCGCTCTTCTAAAACGTTTGTAGTTGTTCGTTGTTCCGTATTTATCGTTTGTAATTATAGAGAAAGTAACTACAAACGAGCTAATCACCTGAAACTCATTTTTCGGTTAAACTCATTTTTCGTAACTACAAACGACAGGCGTCGTTTGTAGTTACATTCTCTGCAACTACAAACGATAAATACGGTACTGTAAACCCAAACAAACGTTGTACAAGCGCGTGCGTCGTTTCTAGTAACACATTTTATTACTACAATCGAATGTTTCTTTCTCACATTGTTGAAAAAATATTTTCACGTCATTCCCTCGTTTGTAGTCACTTTTGCTACAACTACAAACGATACATCCGGAACTACAAACAACCACGAACATTTTAGAAGTGCCGACGTCGTTTGTAGTTACTTGCTCCTTTACTACAACCGAACATATCCTCCCAAATCCTGGGTTTGTTAACCCTGGGTTAACAAACGCTGGTTTAACGAACCCTGGGTTACCAAACCCGGGGTCAACAAACCCTGGTCAACAAACCCTGGGTTAACAAACCCTGGGTTAACAAACCCTGGGTTAACAAACCCTGGGTTAACAAACCCTGGGTTAACAAACCCCGGGTTAACAAACCCTGGTCAACAAACCCTGGTTAACAAACCCTGGGTTAATAAACCCTGGGTTAACAAACCCTGGGTAAACAAACCCTGGGTTAACAAACCCTGGGTCAACAAACCCTGGGTTAACAACCCTGTGTTAACAAACCCTGGGTTAACAAACCGTGGGTTAACACACCCTGGGTTAACAATCCCTGGGTTAACAAACCCTGGGTTTGTTACGTCCAGAAGGGACGATTTTATTTTGTTTATTTATCTTTGGATTCTTCAATATAATTTCCTTAAAGTAGAAGGGATAGCCGCACGTCCCATACGGGCCCGGCAAACTCTCCTGTGGAAATTGGTAGTGGGGAAACAAATCTGACAATGGGTATTTAGGGGTAAATGTTTATAAAAGCTATTTTATTATCCTGTGGTTAATCTACTTACATCCTTGCGGGTAGTCACGCCCTTTCGCGTGGACAGTTTCCCCCGCGTCGCTCTCTCACTCACTCACTCTTCACGCTCTTCCGCGGGGACAATCTCCCCGCGTTTCACTCCCACGTACCGCACGCTGAACTTATGTGTCCTCTATTTTGTCCGGGGCTTCAATGTAGGCCCTGCACCTTTATCATTGGCTCGATAGATATTTAGGATTTTAGAGAAAAATATGGTTTTCTAACGTAACGATCAATGCCTCTATGCGGGTCCGCCGGGTCGCTACTCAGGTCTTACACCGTCGCGAGTATGTCGTTACCTAACTACGTTACTAGTAAAGACTGACGTCTCTGTGCGGGTCCGCCGGGTTCCTAGCCTGGACTTCTTACACCGCCGCGAGTACTGCTGTTACTAGGAGTTTTCTCCGACTCCAGGAGCGAACCGTAGACAAATCGGAACTGACGATGTTTTGCTGCCACCGGACCGACATCGGCTCGGTGGCTATCACCCCGGTGGGGATTTTTGTCCACGTTGATGGAAACTTGCCTGCTCCCGGAGTCTCACGGTCGAATTCTGTGGATCAGGCGATGTCCGATCAGCAGAATTCGACCGGGCACATCCGGTCTCGCTTAGGCGATTTTTACCCGATACCGCACAGAGACACGACGTTACAAAAGTCCAAAAGTACAAAAAGTACAAAAAAACGAAAAGTCCACCGTGGGACCGGACGTAACAACCACCCCCCCCCCCCCCCTTTAGGCGATCGACGTCCTCGTTAAGTTATAAAGTTAGGCCCATACACATACATATATATGAATACACAGACTGGCTAGAGGACCAGTCTTTTCGGTATATAGTCAATAAGTAATAATTAAATCTTACGAGCTAGTCGTCCCTTAATACCACCCTGGCGAGGGCAGTCACCAGTTCTCCGAGCTTCGCCTGCTATTGATCCATCCCCGGTTGGGTTGCGGCCGTCCGCACCAGCTCCCCGAATGTCGCCAACCGCTGCTGTCTGGACGTTGAGGTGGTCGGTCTGGGCTCCTCCCGTCCCCGATGGTGACTGGGGCGCGTCGGGCTCCGTCTTCCAGGTCGCGGGATGTTTCGGGCGCCCTCCATCATCGGCGGATTACGAGGGCGAGGCTTAATCACCTGCGCCCCTGCCTGTTGTGGAATGGCCGCAGCCGATCGGTTCTTGGCCGCGATCGGCGTTCCCGTGGGCGGCTTGCTCCCCATCTCCCAGCGGGTGATGCAACCCCCTCCGTGGGCCGCAAATCTTGGGCCCGGGATCAGAAGCCCGCAAAGAGGGCACGTCACCTTCCCCTTCTGCCGGTAGCTTTCCTCGATTAATTTTTCCATACATGCCCCCCGCCCCCGGGCATTTATCCCTTTTGCCACACACCGGGCATGGATTGCGGGGGCGGGTGATGGCGACACTCTCGAGGCGCATTTCCGTTCCGGGGCGGTCCTTCTCCATCCAGCTGTCACGTTCCCTTGACGTGTGGCGGGATCGACCCCCTGGGTTCGGGGGGTCGCCGTCGCGTCCCGAAGCCGCAGGCTGCGTGGCAAGCGGCCTCGGGTTTCCCTGCACCCTGGTAATCACCTTCGAGGGATCCGGGGTGGTGACGGACCGCGTCGAGGGCAGCGTTAGAGTCGAGGGGGGGCGCGCACTCGGCGTCGGGAACGGTGAGACGCGTGCCGATTTTGATGTGACGCTCCACCCCCGCACTGCGCCCGAATCGCCTGACTTTTTGTCGGAAACCGAGGTAACATTCGTAGGAATGCTTCCCGTCGTCTTTATCCGGCTCGTCGCAGATCGCGCACCACGGCGGTAGTCCGCTTGTGGCGCGTGCGATATTAAAATTCACAATGCACGCACACAGGTCGCTACATTTCCCCAAATCTCGCGCGCACACGGGGCACTCCTCGCGACGCACGTAGCGCGAGATGACGCGGTCTATATCCATTTCGGTCACTTCGGGTCTTGACGTCTATGCCATGGTAGTTGAAGGAGGACTAACGACTGCTTTTCGATGAAGCAGGCTCCTCCACTTCTATCGCTGGGCTCGGAGTGTTTATCGGCAGTTTCGGTGTCAAATTCCTCATGACTCGACTCGTATACAACGTTAACTGGACGCTCGGGCGGGCGCTCCCCTGCTGGACGCGAGTTCTTTCTTCGCGAGCATAAGCCTTCCCAAATGATTCCGAGGGAGAGAAGGAACCAAGCTTTTGAGATATATGAAGCTGGTCGGAGTGAGAAGGTGTTGTTTCTCTCTCTCTCTCCTGTTGGTCGTCGCCTATAGCATGAATTCTTCTCTCCACAGCGAGCAACGATTCTTCGTCCCCAAGGTTGATCTCTGGTTTTCCTTTCGTTGTAGAGTAGTGCGTTCGAATACACAGTTCGTCCAATCTGCTTGCTGGAACTAAGTTGATGTTGATGTATGATGTATGATGTATCTAGTAGATTCCAGCGTTATCTTCGAGTCTGTTGTATGGATTCTTCGGTGTTGAGTCGGCCGCTCCACGGTCCGCGAAAAGAAGGGCGCAGATAATCGCAGTCAGCATTTTGCTGTTGGTACGCACATAGTTGTAACCTAACTAAATGTAAGCTAACTTGACTTTATCAGCGTGTTTCGCGAATCGTTCGCCATTTTTCGTCTCGAGGACGACATTATTCCTATCGGTAATCGATCTTATTTTATAGGGACCGTGATATTGAGCATCAAACTTTCCTTTCCGAGGTTCTTTTAAAACGTACGCTTGATCCCCGACCTTCCCTTCAAAAGGGCGGCATTTACGGTCGTTGTAATGCTTGGAGCGTTCTTTAGCTCTATTCAGGGATTCCCCGGCCATCTCTCGGATTTCATTTTGTCGCTTTATGAGCTCAACGAGGAACGAACCACTTGTGGCCAGCCGATTTTCGGGTGGGAATTCACTCGGTTGTCGGGCTGTTTTTCCGAACACGATCTCGTGCGGAGTGAAATTCGTTGCCTCGTGTACGCTGGTGTTGTAAGAACATTCGGCAAAGGGTAATAAACGGTCCCAGTCATCGTATTTATCCGCATAGTGCTTGATGTACTCGGTTAGAACGATATGACTTCGTTCCAACGCACCATTGGTTTGCGGACGGTAACCAGATGTAGTTGTATGGTTAACCTTGTAAATTCTGGAGATTTCCCGCAGCAACCCATTCGTGAATGCGGTTCCTCGATCGGTTAGGATCGCCCGTGGGGCTCCGAATTGGTTATACAGCCGACGCACTATTGCCTCTGCAACGGTGGTGGCCTTTAAATCGGGGATCGGTTCCGCGAGGCAGTACTTTGATAAGTTATCCTGCATCGTCAGTATATGCCTATTCCCATGGGGCGACATAGGCAACGGACCGACGGTATCGAGGGATACCTTATCAAAGGTGTCTGCCGGGGTGTCTGTTAGGAGCATCGGTTCGCGAGTCTTTGCTCGAACGAGTTTCTGCTCCTGACAGCTTTTGCACCGACGGATATAATTCTGTACGTCATTTTTGAGGGTCGGCCAGTAAACCCGTTCTCGAACTCGCCTATAGGTCTTGGTGACGCCCTTATGGCCACCGATAAGGCTCGACTGCATCTCTTTAATTATTGTCTCCCTCAAATCTGTGAGCGGGACCTGGGTCCTCCCATAGCAGACCGTGACACTTATCCCCTTATTCTCAAAAAGCGAATGGATAAGTGATAGGAGCATGTTGGGGGCAAGTTCGTCCGTGAAATCGCCATGACGTGATATGCGGAATGATTTCACATTCAATCGAATCATTTCCCGTTCCAGAGTATTAAGACCGTCTCGAATTTTATCGAGATTTGTGTCGTCATAATGCCGGGCTTTAATTACGACACTAAAAATTCGGTGTGGTCCATACTGCGTCACCGAAATTTGTCCAACCGCCAAATCTTTCTCCCGTATGGATTCCGAGTCGAGCAATCCCAGATCCGATAATAATTTACCTATCGGGGTAGTCAACTCGCCGTCAGCAGAGGTGAACTGTACATAATTATCCCTCCGGTATGTGAGGTTTTCACGGTCCCCAACAATTTCCGAGTTCGTTTTACTGGGACTGGGATTCAATTGTGAATTTGATACGTCGGATTCATCCGACGCGGCATCATAATAAGGAGCGGCTAACTCTTTGCGAGACAACAGCGGACCACGTGGAGATAGGGCCTTTGCTAGCGAGCGACCTCGTTTTGGAGATATGGTTGTGCATCTCTCCTTGTCCCACTCGGGGGACAGCCTCGCGGTCATCTCGTGGCTTGCCGGATGAAATTCGACGCGAGGTCTCCATGACGGTACGTCATCACTCTGTACGCCTGGAAGAGAAATATGGGATAAGGCGCTCGAGAGGAGTTTGCTGCCCGACCCCTCCGAAAGTGTCGAGGCTGCAATCGACGCTCCATGCTCTTCGCACTCGTCTGCTTCGCTGTCTCGCTCGCTCCCGCGTGAATAACGGGGCCCTACAAAGCTAACTCTTCGCAAGAGTTCTTCTTCTGTAATCTGTTGGCGCCGCTCAGACAATTTTTTTAGCCGGGCGCGAAGTACATGATCGTCTCTATCTATGATAGGGTCCAAGTCATTGAGTACCTCACGGGTCGGTTCATCGACCTCCTCGCCATCCGAAAGCCGTCTGGGCAAGGATATCTCAACAAGATCGGTGGATTGTTCCTGATTCTCGCAAAATTTCTCTTCGAGTTGTTTCAACGACTCGTCGAATTTTCCGAACGTGCGCTGTAATTCTTCGCGAACTGATTTATTTACATCGGGAACGAGCTCCTCCACTGGCGTGCTGTCCTCTGTTCCGCTAGGAGGGCAATCGCCAGGAACAATCGTGTCTTTATGACCCACAGATCTTGTAGTGGGTCTGGCATCTACGAGTACTGGAGGTGGGCAAAGATTCTTATCGGCCAGCTGTGCAGGCCGTTTAAGAATTCTTCGTTTTGTAGGAAGGAGAGGGGCAGGGAGCATGCTGCGGTTGAGCCGCTGTATCGGCCGCCGTTCCTCCCCCGAACTCGTCCCGGAAGACTACATAGTTCGGCCCCGCTCGTACCGCGTTCGGGTCAGCTGTTCGTTGACGCGTACGCAAGGCCACGGGGCTCCGAGCAGTAGGGTCGGGGTATCTCGGATTTCCTTGCCCTGCGCGAGGTTCATTCGGAGCGGAGTGCAACCGTGGTCTCCTGTTATCTATAGGGAGTACCATAGATGGGCGATCATTTTCCTCCGACTCGCTGGATTCCGATGATAGTGGATTTATAGGATTACGGGAGAGAGCGTCTGCATTAATGTTCAGCTTTCCGGGTTTATAAATAAACTCGTAATCGTAATTTTGGAGGCTCAGTCTCCACCGTACTAATCTTTTGCCCGGATCGCTCATAGACCCAATCCATTTAAGGGGCTCGTGGTCGGAGACAAGTTTAAATTTTCGCCCATATAAGTACGGCTGATAATGCTCCAAAGCCTTCATTATAGCGAGACACTCCTTCTCTGTCGTGCCATAGTTTACCTCGGCGGGTAGGAGTATGCGGGAAAAATAGGCTATTGGGAAGTCAAAGCCATCGTGCTCTTGACTTACGCTGCCCCGACCGCATAATCCGACGCGTCCGTGGTAAGCTGGAATGGTTGTTTGAAATCAGGGAATTTAAGTATCGGTTCCGTGCACAGGGCCTTACGTAGATCTCTGAAACTCCGCCGCTGTGCACTTCCCCACTCGAACTGCCTACCTTTTTTTAAGAGGTCGGACAGTGGCTTGGCGCGACCGGAGAAATTCTCGATGAACCTCCGGTAATATCCCGCGAGTCCGAGGAACTGTCGGATATTTTTCGCCGTTTTCGGAGTCGGGAAGCGCTTCACAGCCTCAAGTTTACGGGGATCGGGCCGTAAACCATCTCGCC
This sequence comes from Ophion costatus, assembly GCA_951751655.1. Taxonomy (NCBI): domain Eukaryota; kingdom Metazoa; phylum Arthropoda; class Insecta; order Hymenoptera; family Ichneumonidae; genus Ophion; species Ophion costatus. The sequence goes on from OX632356.1 coordinate 30,267,321, forward strand.
CGATTATGTGGCCGAGATAGCACACTTCTCTTCTCAGAAATTCACACTTATCGGGTTCAAGTGTGAGATTTGCGTGCCGCAACCGAGCCATTAATCGCCGAACCTTTACGCCATGTTCCTCTAACGATCGAGCGAATACGACGATATCGTCAAGGTAAACGAATAATTCGGCACCTTGGAGACCTCGAAGTACACTGTCCATCAATCGCTGAATGGTCGCGGGTGCGTTCTTCAAGCCCTCGGGCATACGAGCGTACTCATAATGGCCGTTCGGTGTTGAGAATGCGGTCTTAGCGCTATCGCGCGGATCCATGGGAATTTGTTGGAAACCACTCGCCAGATCGAAGGTTGAAAAATACTGAGCCTCGCCCAACTGGTCCAATATATCGAATATATTGGGTAGTGGATAGGAGTCAGAGATGGTTTTTTCATTCAGTTTCCTAAAATTTATCACCATTCGCATCCTCGGCCGGCCTTGAGAGTCGGGTTTCTTCGGTACAATCCATACCGGAGAATTATACGGGGACTGCGATGGTACGATTACTCCGTTCTCGAGTTTTTTTTCGATTTGGGTTTCGAATTCATCTCGATGAATGGAAGGAAATCTGTATTGGCGAGTGTTCACTGGCAAATCATTTTCCGTCGGTATCCGGTGCGCAACGAGGCTTGTACCGAGTAGCTTGTCACCAGGCAATTTGAATCTCATAGGGTCTTCTTCCACAATTCGACGGACGTGAGAATGTTCGACGTCGTTCAACTCGTCCAGGCGCAAAGCCTCTAGCACTGCTGCAATACGATCCGGAGGCGGCAATGATTCGTCGTCCGACGAATCACTGTCCTCGCTGGGACCAGCCTGGTAGTATTCGAAGGGCAAGATTTCCTGCGGCGTGACCTCGATGTCTATGTCACGAGTTAACGTATTTATTGCAAGAACGTGACATATCCAATTCCTTTGAGATACTAGAGCATTACCGATGTATAACCCTGGTTCGGTCTCGATTCGGGGCAAATAACCCTCACAAAGATCCGGGTTCGTGACGGTAACTGCCAAGGGTTTCCGTGTCCGAGCTTTGATGGTGAAAATCTTTTTACTCGTCGCGAGGGAAGTCGTTCGCGGCGAATCGTTTGTTAAAAACGGTCGAGGACGAATAGGATCACTCGTCATTACCAGAGCGTTATGATGAAATGATAGCTCGGCTTTCTCGCGGCGCATAAACGGTCTACCGAGCAATCCGTTGCTTTCTGTCACGAAATCTTTGACGACGTGGAAGGTGTGGGGTTGATCATTAATCGTCAATTTTACCGTTCCCAACGACCATGCCTTTTCGTTCGTTGGACCGACATATTCACGCGATTTCGCGGGGTCATACCTGACGTCATCACGGAGGGCATGAAGTTTGATAAAATTTAAGCTCGACCCGGAATCACAATAACATTTCTGGACTCCATTAACGAGCTCCGGTGCAGATAGTGTGACCACCTCTCTATCTCTATCTCGTCCTCGGTTTCTGACGAGGAATCTTTTGTCCCGTTTTTGGAGTTGGATGGGGGATATTCCCGTGTTAACGTCTGTCCTGAAATTTTACTGTGCGTTTGTCGTGGGTGGTAAAGGAGGGCTGGCTCGCCGTGCCCGGACGACGAGCCCCTTTCGAGTTTAAAGACTCGGGACTCTGGGGTCGCGGGCCACGCCGATCCGCGACGGGCGATGATGTTGAGCGTTCGCCACGGGTATATCTTTGGGTGGTGGCGGTCCAAGGACAGCAATTGCACCCACCGGTATAGGCACAGCAGTACCGATGGTTACAGCCACCGCCTTTGCGATATTGAGTAGGGGTTCGCTGATTCCAAGGACAGCACCCACAACCTGAACCGCGCTAGCAACAATAGCGTCGCTCGCACCCACCTGGGTCATCGGGTGTCCTTGGTCGATTTGATCTAGCCGGCGAATCGTCTCGGTGCTTCAGTATTCCCGAGGGTCGAAAATGTTCTGACCTTCCAGGACTACTGAATCGGGGCGCTGGCTCCTTTTGCCGCTCCCAACCCGACTCAGGGCGGGACGCGGGGGAAGACGAACGCGAATCTCTTGGTTTTGCCTCCGTTCTGGCGATTAACGCGAGGGCGTCGCCGACGGGGGTTCGCGGTCGTTCCCCACACTTTGGCTCTACCGTCCCGGCCAGCGAGTCCGAGGATAGATCCTCTACCATTTCAAGCGCTTCTCGGAGAGATTTCGGTTTCGCGATGTAGAGTAGTTCGTTTAGTCGCGAGGGTAACGCTTGACGGAACGATTCAAGGGCCAGCGTCGCGATTGGGTCAACGTTCATTGCAGAGGCCTCACACCCCAATTCTTCCTTCCAGGCGGTTCGAGCAACGCTCATTAGCCGGAGAATTCGGAGGTATAAACACCGGGGTGTCTCACCTTGCTTTAAACGTAACCCGTAGAGCCTACCCAAACATGAGTTGAAATTCCGACGGTGAGTTAATCCGTCCTGCAACGCGGTCGTTAGTTCTCTGACTGATCGAATATTTTGACCTTGGACACAGGTACGCGCCTCACCACGTAATCTACTTAGTACCCCGGTCACAAATTCGGGCATTTGATACGGGGGTACGAATGCAGCTGCATTCTGGATGTTTTGTAAGTAGTCACCGAGGGGAATTGATGTGCCGTCGAATTCCGGAATTGACACCAATCTGTTTGTGAGGTTGATGCCGCTAAGTATGACCGACAGGTCGGCGGGTGTTACGGTTTCGTTAAGCGAGCCGTCAGGTCCCGCACGACTAGATCCCGCGCCGGCCCCGGGACTGCCATCGCGAGGATCATCAACCATTTTGATTAATTACGTTTTATTCGAAAACGGAAAGAACGGAAAATTTGACACTCAGATCACGGATTTATCGACGAAATACGAATTTAAAAATTTTGACAACTTAATACGAATAATTTTCTACCGTTCCGTTATATTCCCATTTCCACTATTGAGTTTGCACAGTGCAGGCGGTTATCCCACCACTGCCACCAATTTGTTACGTCCAGAAGGGACGATTTTATTTTGTTTATTTATCTTTGGATTCATCAATATAATTTCCTTAAAGTAGAAGGGATAGCCGCACGTCCCATACGGGCCCGGCAAACTCTCCTGTGGAAATTGGGAGTGGGGAAACAAATCTGACAATGGGTATGTAGGGGTAAATGTTTATAAAAGCTATTTTATTATACTGTGGTTAATCTACTTACATCCTTGCGGGTAGTCACGCCCTTTCGCGGGGACAGTTTCCCCCGCGTCGCTCTCTCACTCACTCACTCTTCACGCTCTTCCGCGGGGACGATCTCCCCGCGTTTCACTCCCACGTACCGCACGCTGAACTTATGTGTCCTCTATTTTGTCCGGGGCTTCAATGTAGGCCCCGCACCTTTATCATTGGCTCGATAGATAATTAGGATTTTAGAGAAAAATATGGTTTTCTAACGTAACGATCAATGCCTCTATGCGGGTCCGCCGGGTCGCTACCCAGGTCTTACTACACCGCCGCGAGTATGTCGTTACCTAACTACGTTACTAGTAAAGACTGACGTCTCTGTGCGGGTCCGCCGGGTTGCTAGCCTGGACTTAATACACCGCCGCGAGTACTGCAGTTACTAGGAGTTTCCTCCGACTCCAGGAACGAACCGTGGACAAATCGGAACTGACGATGTTTTGCTGCCACCGGACCGACATCGGCTCGGTGGCTATCACCCCGGTGGGGATTTTTGTCCACGTTGATGGAAACTTGCCCGCTCCCGGAGTCTCACGGTCGAATTCTGTGGATCAGGCGATGTCCGATCAGCAGAATTCGACCGGGCACATCCGGTCTCGCTGAGGCGATTTTTACCCAACACCGCACAGAGACACGACGTTACAAAAGTACAAAAGTACAAAAAGTACAAAAAAAAGAAAAGTCCACCGTGGGACCGGACGTAACACGTTAACAAACCCTGGTCAACAAATCCTGGTCAACAAACTCTGGTTAACAAACCCTGGGTTAACAAACCCTGGGTTAACAAACCCTGGGTTGACAAACCCTGGGTAAACAAACCCTGGGTTAACAAACCCCGGGTTAACAAACCCTGGGTTAACAAACCCTGGGTTATTAAACCCTGGGTTAATAAACCCTGGGTTAACAAACCCTGGGTTAACAAACCCTGGGTTAACAAACCCTGGGTTAACAAACCCTTGGTTAACAAACCCCGGTCAACAAACCCTGGTTAACAAACCCTGGGTTAACAAACCCTGGGATAACAAACCCTGGGTTAACAAACCCTGGGATAACAAACCCTGGGTTAACAAACCCTGGGTTAACAAACCCTGGGTTAACAAACCCTGGGTTAACAAACCCTGGGTTAATAAACCCTGTTCAACAAACCCTGGTTAACAAACCCTGGTTAACAAACCCTGGTTAACACACCCTGGGTTAACAAACCCAAACCCAAACAAACCCAACCCCAACCCCGAACAAACCCAAACCCAAACAACCCTCGATTTTGTTATTTTCGTGACATTTTGAAATTTTCATGACATTTTGAGATTTTCATGATGTTTTGTTATTTTCATGACAATTTGTGATTTTCATGACAATTTGTGATTTTCATGACATTTTGAGCTTTTCATGACATTATGTGATTTTCATGACACTTGGTGATTTTCATGACATTTTATGATTTTCATGACATTTTGTGTCACTTTGTGTCATGTGTCTTCGTGTCACATGTAACTACAAACGACGTCGGCGCTTCTAAAACTTTCGTAGCTGTTTGTAGTTCCGTATGTATCGTTTGTAGTTGTAGAAAAAGTGACTACAAACGAGTGAATGACGTGAAAATCTTTTTTCAGCAATGTGAGAACGAAACGTTCGATTGTAGTAATAAAGTAGGTTACTACAAACGACGCCCGCGCTTGTAAAACGTTTGTAGTTGTATGTAGTTCCGTATTTATCGTTTTTAGTAACAGAGAAAGTAACTACAAACGAGGAACTCACATGAAAATTATTTTTCCACGCTTTTGGAAGGATATGTTCGTTTGGAGTAATAAAGTTGGCTACTACAAACGACGCCCGCCATTCTAAAACGTTTGTAGTTGTTTGTAGTTCTGTATTTATCGTTTGTAGTAGTACTACAAACGACGCCGACGGTGTTAAAATTTTGAAGTAGTTCGTAGTTTCGTATTTATAGTTTATAGTTGCAGAGAAAGTAACTACAAACGCTGAAATCACCTGAAAATAATGTTTCCACGATGTTTGAAGGAAATGTTCGTTTGTAGTAATGGAGTAAGTAAGTACACCCGATGCCCGCGCTTCTCAAACGTTTGTAGTTGTTCGTAGTTCCGTATTTATCGTTTGTAATTATAGAGAAAGTAACTGCAAACGAGCTAATCACCTGAAACTGATTTTTCCACGGATTTGGAAGGATATGTTCGTTTGTAGTAAAGGAACAAGTAACTACAAACGACGTCGGCGCTTCTAAAACGTTCGTAGCTGTTTGTAGTTCCGTATGTATCGTTTGTAGTTGTAGAAAAAGTGACTACAAACGAGGGAAAGACGTGAAAATATTTTTTCAACAATGTGAGAAAGAAACGTTCGATTGTAGTAATAAAATAGGTTACTACAAACGACGCACGCGCTTGTAAAACGTTTTTTTGGGTTTGTAGTTCCGCATTTATCGTTTGTAGTTGCAGAGCATGTAACTACAACCGACGCCTGCGCTTTCGAAACGTTTGTAGCTGCGGAGAAAGTAACTACAAACGCGGCAATCACCTGTAAATGATTTTTCCATTATTTTAGAAGGATATGTTGGTTTGCAGTGGTAAACTATGTAACTACAAACGGCGCCGGCGGTTTTGAAACGTTTGTAGTAGGTCGTAGTTTCGTATTTATTGATTGTAGTTGCATAGAAAGTAATTACAAACGATTTAGAATCGCGGGAGTCGTTTGTAGTAGGCAACTATATTACTCCGAACGAACATATCCTTCCAAAAGCGTGGAAAAATCATTGTCAGGTGATTTCTTCGTTTGTAGTTACTTTCTCTGTTACCACAAACGATAAATACGGAACTACGAACAACTACAAACGATTTACAAGCGCGGGCATCGGTTGTAGTTACTTACTCCATTACTACAAACGAACATTTCCTTCAAAAATCGTGGGAACATCATTTTCAGGTGATTTCATCGTTTGCAGTTACTTTCTCTGCAACTACAAACTATAAATACGAAACTACGAACTACTACAAAGCTTTTAACACCGCTGGCGTCGATTGTTGTACTACTACAAACGATAAATACAGAACTACAAACAACTACAAACGATTTAGAATCGCAGGCGTCATTTGTAGTAGCCAACTTTATGACTCCACACGAACATATCCTTCCAAAAGCGTGGACAAATAATTTTCGGGCGATTTCCTCGTTTGTAGTTACTTTCTCTGTTACTAAAAACGATAAATACGGAACTACAAACAACTACAAACGTTTTACAAGCGCGTGCGTCGATTGTAGTAACCTACTTTATTACTACAATCGAACGTTTCTTTCTCACATTGCTGAAAAAATATTTTCACGTCATTCACTCGATTATAGTCACTTTTTCTACAACTACAACCGATACATACGGAACTACAAACAACTACGAAAGTTTTAGAAGCGCCGACGTCGTTTGTAGTTACATCTGACACAAAGGCACATGACACAAAGTGACACAAAATGTCATGAACATCATAAAATGGCATGAAAATCACCAAGTGTCATGAAAATCACATAATGTCATGAAAAGCTCGAAATGTCATGAAAATCACAAATTGTCATGAAAATAACAAAATATCATGAAAATCTCAAAATATCATGAAAATTTCAAAATGTCACGAAAATACCACAATCGGGGGTTGTTTGGGTTTGGATTTGTTTGGGTTTGTTCGGGTCTGGGTTTGTTTGCGGTTGGGTTTCGTTGGCGATTGGGTTTGTTTGGGTCTGTTGGGGGGGGGGGGTGTTGGGTTTGTTTGGGTTATAATCCAAGCAACTCCAAACAACCCCAAACAAACCCAAACCGAACCAACCCCAAACAAGCCCAACCAAACCCAGCCCCAAACAAACCCGAACAAACCCAAGCCCAAACTACCCCCGATTTTGTTATTTTCGTGACATATTGAAATTTTCATGACATTTTGAGATTTTCATGATATTTTGTTATTTTCATGACAATTTGTGATTTTCATGACAATTTGGGATTGTCATGACATTTTGAGCATTTCATGACATTATGTGATTTTCATGACACTTGGTGATTTTCATGACATTTTATGATTTTCATGACATTTTGTGTCACTTTGTGTCATGTGTCTTTGTGTCACATGTAACTAAAAACGACGTCGGCGCTTCTAAAACTTTCGTAGTTGCTTGCAGTTCCGTTCGTATCGTTTGTAGTTGTAGAAAAAGTGACTACAAACGAGTGAATGACGTGAAAATATTTTTTCAGCAATGTGAGAAAGGAACGTTCGATTGTAGTAATAAAGTAGGTGACTACAAACGACGCACGCGCTTGTAAAACGTATGTAGTTGTTTGGAGTTCCGTATTTATCGTTTTTAGTAACAGAGAAAGTAACTACAAACGAGGAAATAACCTGAAAATTATTTTTCCACGCTTTTGGAAGGATATGTTCGTTTGGAGTAATAAAGTTGGCTACTACAAACGACGCCCGCGATTCTAAATCGTTTGTAGTTGTTTGTAGTTCTGTATTTATCGTTTGTAGTAGTACTTCAAACGACGCCGGCGGTGTTAAAACGATTGTAGTAGTTCGTAGTTTCGTATTTAGAGTTTATAGTTGCAGAGAACGTCACTACAAACGATGAAATCACCTGAAAATGATGTTTCCACGATTTTTAAAGGAAATGTTCGTTTGTAGTAATGGAGTAAGTAACTACATCCGATGCCCGCGCTTCTAAAACGTTTGTAGTTGTTCGTAGTTCCGTATTTATCGTTTGTAATAATAGAGAAATTAACTACAAACGAGCTAATCACCTGAAACTGATTTGTCCACGGATTTCGAAGCATATGTTCGTTTGTAGTAAAAGAGCAAGTAACTACAAGCGACGTCGGCGCTTCTAAAACGTTCGGGGTTGTTTGTAGTTCCGTATGTATCGTTTGTAGTTGTAGAAAAAGTGACTACAAACGAGGGAATGACGTGAAAATATTTTTTCAACAATGTGAGAAAGAAACGTTCGATTGTAGTAATAAAATATGTTACTAGAAATGACGCACGCGCTTGTAAAACGTTTGTTTGGGTTTGCGGTTCCGTATTTATCGTTTGTAGTAACAGAGAAAGTAACTACAAATGAAGAAATCACCTGACAATCATTTTTCCACCCTTTTGGAAGGATATGCTCGTTTGGAGTAATCAAGTTGGCTACTACAAACGACTCCTGCGATTCTAAATCGTTTGTAGTTACTTTCTATGCAACTACAAACGATAAATACGAAACTACGAACTACTACAAACGTTTTCAAACCGCCGGCGCCGTTTGTAGTTACATACTTTACCAATGCAAACCAACATATTCTTCTAAAATAATGGAAAAATCATTTACAGGTGATTTCAGCGTGTGTAGTTACTTTCTCCGTAGCTACAAACGTTTCGAAAGCGCAGGCGTCGTTTGTAGTTACATTTTCAGCAACTACAAACGATAAATACGGAACTGTAAACGCAAACAAACGTTTTACAAGCGCGTGCGTCGTTTGGAGTAACCTATTTTATTACTGCAAATGGACCGTTTTTTCCCACATTGCTGAACAAATATTTTCACGTCAATCCCTCGCTTGTAGTCACTTTTTCTACAACTACAATCGATACATACGGAACTACAAACAACTACGAACGTTTTAGAAGCGCCGACGTCGTTTGTAGTTACTTGCTCCTTTACTACAAACGAAAATATCCTTCCAAATCCGTGGAAAAATCAGTTTCAGGTGACTAGCTCGTTTGTAGTTACTTTCTCTATAACTTCAAACGATAAATACGGAACTACGAACTACTTCAAACGTTTTAAAACGGCCGGCGTCGTTTGTAATACTACTACAAACGATAAATACAAAACTACAGACAACTACAAACGATTTAGAATCGCGGGCGTGGTTTGTAGTAGCCTCCTCTTTTTCTACAAACGAACATATCCTTCCAAAATCGTGGAAAAAACATTTTCCGGTGATTTACTCGTGTGTAGTCACTTTCTCTGTTACTAAAAACGATAAATACGGAACTACACACAACTCCAAACGTTTTACAAGCGCGGGCGTTTTACAATCGAGGGATTGACGTGAAAATATTTGTTCAGCAATGTGGGAAAGAAACGTTCGATTGTAGGAATAAAATAGGTTACTGCAAACGACGCACGCGCTTGTAAAACGTTTGTTTGGGTTTACAGTTCCGTATTTATCGTTTGTAGTTGCAGAGAATGTAACTACAAACGACGCCTGCGCTTTCGAAACGTTTGTAGCTGCGGAGAAAGTAACTACAAACGCGGAAATCACCTGTAAGTGATTTTTCCATTATTTTTGACGGATATGTTGGTTTGCAGTGGTAAAGTATGTAACTACAAACGGCGCCGGCGGTTTTAAAACGTTTGTAGTAGTTCGTAGTTTGGTATTTATCGTTAGTAGTTGCATAGAAAGTAACTACAAATGATTTAGAATCGCAGGAGTCGTTTGTAGTAGCCAACTTGATTACTCCAAACGAACATATCCTTCCAAAAGAGTGGAAAAATCATTGTCAGGTGATTTCTTCGTTTGTAGTTACTTTCTCTGTTACTACAAACGATAAATACGGAACTACAAACCCAATCAAACGTTTTACAAGCGCGGGCATCGTTTCTAGTAACATATTTTATTGCTACAATCGAACGTTTCTTTCTCACATTGTTGACAAAACATTTTCACGTCATTCCCTCGTTTGTTGCCACTTTTTCTACAACTACAAACGATACATACGGAACTACAAACAACTACGAACGTTTTAGAAGCGCCGACGCCGTTTGTAGTAACGTGTGACACAAAGACACATGAGACAAAGTGACACAAAATGTCATGAAAATCATAAAATGTCATGAAAATCACCAAGGGTCATAGAAATCACATAATGTCATGAAAAGCTCAAAATGTCATGTAAATCCCAAATAGGTTACTAGAAACGACGCACGCGCTTGTAAAACGTTTGTTTGGGTTTGTAGTTCCGTATTTATCGTTTGTAGGAACAGAGAAAGAAACTACAAACGAAGAAATCACATGACAATGATTTTTCCACGCTTTTAGAAGGATATGTTCGTTTGGAGTAATAAAGTTAGCTACTACAAACGACTCCCGCGATTCTAAATCGTTTGTAGTTACTTTCTATGCAACTACAAACGATAAATACGAAGCTACGAACTACTGCAAAGGTTTTAAAACCGCCGGCGCTGTTTGTAGTTACATAGTTTACCACTGCAAACCAACATATCCTTCCAAATCCGTGGAAAAATCCGTTTCAGGTGATCAGCTCGTTTGTAGTTACTTTCTCTATAACTACAAACGATAAATACGAAACTACGAACAACTACAAGCGTTTTGGAAGCGCGGGCATCGTTTGTAGTTACTTGCTTCATTCCTACAAACGAACATATCTTTCAAAAATCGTGGAAACATCAATTTCAGGTGATTTCATCGTTTGTAGTTACTTTCTCTTCAACTACAAACGATAAATACGAAACTACGAACTACTACAGACTTTTAAAAACCGCCGGCTTCGGTTGTAGTTACCTAGTTTACTACTACAACCCAACATATCCTTCTAAAATTATTGAAAAATCATTTACAGGTAATTTCCTCGTTTGCAGTTTCTCTCTCTCCAACTACAAACGATTAAGACGGAACTACAAACGACTACAAAGGTTTTAGAAGGGCAGGCGTCGTTTGTAGTTATCTAGTTTACTACTACATATGATCTATCCTACGGTACGACAGGATAGATCGTTTTCCTGCTTCTGCGGTGTATGCAAAGGATAAGCTGCTGAGATAAATCGTGAAATATTGCATTTCCGTAATGCCTTCGTTTTAATTTTTATATTTTATGTCAGGAATATGTTAATTAGGATTTAGGATTCACTCAAAAAATTGTTACAGGTCGTTTCATTTTTTAAAGTCCGTTTTTGAGGAAAATAAAAAAAATGCTAAAAGTTTTCTTATTTTTATTCCGGGGGATGCCGCTTTTTTGCTGGTAGTAATTTTTTTTCTGCGCTACTACAAACGAAATTAAGTTTACTACAATCAACTACAAACGAAAACCTTCCGAAATCACCAAAAAAAAATGATATCGGAGATACTCGGGTGCCAAGTTCACATAGGTGGTTACTACGAACGACGCCTGCGCTTGTTAAACGTTTGTAGTTGTTTGTAGTTCCGTATTTATCGTTTTTAGTCACAGAAAAAGCGACTTCATACGAGGAAATCACCGGAAAATGATTTTTCCACGATTTTGGAAGGATATGTTCGTTTGTAGTAAAAAAGGAGGCTACTACAAACCACGCCCGCGATTCTAAATCGTTTGTAGTTGTCTGTAGTTTTGTATTTATCGTTTGTTAGTAGTACTACAAACCACGCCGGCCGTTTTAAAACGTTTGTAGTAGTTCTTAGTTTCGTATTTATCGTTTGTAGTTGCAGAGAAAGTAACTACAAAGGATGAAATCACCTGAAAATTATTTTTTCACGATTTTTGAACGAAATGTTCGATTATAGTGATAAAGTAGGTTACTAAACACAATGCTCGCGCTTCCAAGACGTTTGTAGTTGTTCGAAGTTCCGTATTTATCGTTTGTAGTTATAGAGAAAGTAACTACAGACTAGCTAATTGCCCGAAACTGATTTTTCCACGGATTCGGAAGAATATGTTCGTTTGTAGTAAAGGAGCAAGTAACTACAAACGACGTCGGCGCTTCTAAAACGTTCGTAGTTGTTTGTAGTTCCGTATGTATTGTTTGTAGTTGCAGAAATAGTGACTACAAACGAGGGAATGACGTGAAAATATTTTTTCAGCAATGTGAGAAAGAACCGTTCGATTGTAGTAATAAAATAGGTTACTACAAACGACGCACGCGCTTGTTAAACGTTTGTTTGGGTTTGTAGTTCCGTATTTATCGTTTTTACTTGCAGAGAATGTACCTACAAACGACGCCTGCGCTTTCGAAACGTTTGTAGCTGTTGAGAAAGTAACTACATACGCGGAAATCACCTGTAAATGATTTTTCCATTATTTTAGAAGGATATGTTGGTTTATAAATTGGTAAATTATGTAACTACAAACGGCGCCGGTGGTTTTAAAACGTTTGTAGTAGTTCGTAGTTTCGTATTTATCGGTTGTAGTTGCATAGAATGTAACTACAAACGATTTAGAATCGCGGGATTCGTTTGTAGTAGTCAACTTTATTACTCCAAACGAACATATCCTTCCAAAAGCGTGGAAAAATCATTGTCAGGTGATTTCTTCGTTTGTAGTTACTTTCTCTTTTACTACACACGATAATTACGGAACTACAAACAACTACAAACGTTTTAAAAGCACTGGCGTCGTTTGTAGTTACTTCATTTCTACAAACGAACATTTCTTTCTCAAATCACTGAAAATTGTTTTCACGTGATTTTCTCGTCTCTCCGGACTTTCTCTGCAACTACAAACGATAAATACGAGACTACACACAACTACAAACGTTTTAAAAGCACTGGTGTCGTTGGTAGTTACTTACTCCACTACTACAAACGAACATTTCCTTAAAAATTCATGGAAACATCATTTTCAGGTGATTTTATCGTTTGTAGTTACATTCTCTGCAACTACAAACGATAAATACGAAACTACGAACTACTACAAACGTTTTAAAACCGCTGGCGTCGTTTGTAGTACTACTACAAACGATAAATACAGAACTACAAACAACTACAAACGATAAATACAGAACTACAAACAACTACAAACGATTAATAATCGCGGGCGTCTTTTGTAGAAGCCTACTTTATTACTCCAAACGAACATATCCTTCCAAATCCGTGGAAAAATCACTTTCAGGTGATTTCCTCGCTTGTAGTTACTTTCTCTATAACTACAAACCATAAATACGGAACTACCAACAATTACAAACGTGTTAGAAGCGCGGGCATCGTTTGTAGTTACTTGCTCCATTACTACAAACGAACATATCCTTCAAAATTCGTGGAAACATCAATTTCAGGTGATTTCATCGTTTGTAGTTACTTTCTCTGCAACTACAAACGATAAATACGAAACTACAAACTACTACAAACGTTTAAAAACCGCCGACGTCGTTAGTAGTTACCTAGTTTACTACTACAAACCAACATATCCTTCTAAAATCATTGAAAAATCATTTACAGGTAATTTCCGCGTTTGTAGTTCCTTTCTCTGCAACTACAAACGATTAAGACAGAACTACAAACGACTACAAACGTTTTAGAAGGGCAGGCATCGTTTATAGTTATCTAGTTTACTACTACAAATGATCTACCCTACCGTACGTTAGGATAGATCGTTTTCCTGCTTCTGCGGTGTATGCAAAAGATAAGCTGCTGAGATAAATCGTTAAATATTGTATTTCCGCAATGCCTTCCTTTCAATTTTTATCTTTTATGTCAGATATATGTCAATTAGCATTTAGGATTCACTCAAAAAATTATTACAGGTCGTTTTATTTTTTGAAGTCCGTTTTTTTGGAAAATAAAAAAAAAACCCTTCAACTACAAACGAAAAAAAGTTTACCACAATCAACTACAAACGATTTTGAATCAAAATAAAATGCGAAAAGTTTTCTATTTTTATTCCGGGGGATGCCTTTTTTTTTGGTCGTCGTAATTTTTTTTCTGCGCTACTACAAACGAAATTAAGTTTACTACAATCGACTACAAACGAAAACCTTCTGAAAACACCAAAAAAAATTGAGATCGGAGATACTCGGGTGCCAAGTTCACATAGGTGTGGCCGCATTGCCACGAACGTCTTCGAACGTCTCACGTACGTCTTACGAACGTCTCATGAACGTGTTCGAACGTGTTCGAACGTCTCACGAACGTCTTCGAACATCTCACGTACGTCTCACGTACGTCTCACGAACGTCTTCGAACGTCTCACGTACGTCTTCCGAACGTCTCTCGAGCGTGTTCGAACGTCTCACGTACGTCTCACGTACGTCTCACGTACGTCTCACGAACGTCTCACGAACGTCGTCGAACGTCTCACGTACGTCTCACGTACGTCTTACGAACGTCTTCGAACGTCTCACGCACGTCTCATGAACGTCTTCGGACGTCTCAGGAACGTCTGCGAACGTCTCACGAACGTCTACGAACGTCTCGCGTACGTCTCACGAACGTCTTCGAACGTCTCACGAACGTCTTCGTACGTCTCACGTACGTCTCATGATCGTCTTCGGACGTCTCACGTACGTCTCACGAACGTCTACGAACATCTTGCGTACGTCTTACGAACGTCTCACTAACGTCTTCGAACGTCTCCCGTACGTCTCACGTACGTCTCATGATCGTCTTTGGACGTCTAAGGAATGTCTTCGAACGTCCCACGTATGTCTCACGAACGTCTTCGAAACGTCTTACGAACGTCTCATGAACGTGTTCGAACATGTTTGAACGTCTTACGAACGTCTTACGTACGTCTCACGAACGTCATCGAACGTCTCACGTACGTGTTACGAAAGTCTCACGTATGTCTCATGAACGTCTTCGGACGTCTCACGTACCTTCTACGAACGTCTCATGTACGTCTCACCAACGTCTCGCGCACGTCTTACGTACGTCTCATGAACGTATTCGAACATTTTTAAACGTCTTACGTACGCCTCACGTACGTCTCACAAACGTCTCGCGTACGTCTTACGAACGTCTTCAAACGTTTCACGAACGTCTTCGTACGTCTCACGTACGTCTCATGATCGTGATCGGATGCCTCACGAACATCTGCGAACGTCTCTTGAACATTTATCGAACATCTGACAATGAATGTCTTCAAACATCATCCAGCAATGGTGTGAATTGATTTCCCATCATTTTCAAAACGAATTCCTTTTACATTTGACAGCAATATTTTATACAGTTCTATAATCTGACAACAAATGATGTAACAAAGGAAGGGGTGAGGAGAATAAAAAATCGCATACTGTTACATTTCGTTTATTTGCACGAATCTTTATTATTTGACCACCAATTAAATATTTTAAACACATTTTGTAAGGCACAATTTTTCTCATGCTTTTCCCAACGTAGAGCAGGGTCACATCTAATCTACTTAAGGTTTGCAGATCGCCAAATTCCACATCCAACGTTTCAATAACGAGATCATTTTTCATATTTAATATATCAGCTAGCCATTCTCGTTTTTCATGGCCGTTAACATATACGATAAGATACATGTCGTCTTCCGTTGGGCCCATAACTGCAGCCGTTATTAACCCTTGAGCCATGCTGTATGGAACGTTACCATAGGCCCACTTTAGGCCATGATGATTCCGAATCAGCCATGACGCTTCATATCCCTCAGATTTCGTGAGAAGTCTCCATGCTATGAGACTCGCAAAAATGTAATGAGAGAGTACACATTCCGCTTTCAGAATCGCTACTTCACAACAAAATTTCTCCCAACAATGAATCCTTGTAGATCGACAAACGTAGGTACAGCCATAACGAAGATGTATTGGCTCGATCAAGTCGATAGGAAGATCAATTGATGACTGACGTCAATATTTAAAAAATTCATGTTTAAATTAGTCATTCATCGAGCGGGGGAGGGGGGGTACTTGCTGATCTATACAATTTTACGAACCATGTTGGTCAATGGACAATATTCAACAACGCGATCGTGCAAGGTCAAACAATATGCAGTAGTATTTGGGGGCAAATCTTCCTTACATTCAAATTCTATTCGCACATCCACGGTAGCATTTTTCACAGACTCGTTCTGGCGCGAGCAATCGATAACCGTGAGAGGACCATTATATTGAAACTTTTCGATAGTGAGCAAAGAATTATCACTATCACAACCGTAATAAGATTTACGAAATTGAGAGTACATATCGAACAAAGTGGCGAATCTGTTTTTGTCAAAATCCAAGTTCAAATCATCGTAAGGATAGGATTCCGAGTTGAGATAAAGTTTAACATTGGCGGGTTTGCAGTCGTCGAATAATGTAATGTCCTTTGCCATAGAATTTTTTTACCAGTCTGCAGCGCAAATATTGAATATCTTGGTTTCTCTAGCTGGGAGGCAGCTTTTACGGTCCATGAATGTTTCATTGTGCTTTGAAGCAGTGGATACTCGTATAGATCCCAAGACCGAAAGCCCATATTCACGTATCGTCCACTTTCCAATGTTCGGAGTAATGAACATTTAGATATCTCATTTAATATTACGTGGGGCATACGCCATTGTATCTTGAGCAATTCAACTTCTACCTCTACTAATGGATGATGACTGAATACGCTATTATTATCATTGCGTGAACGCATCAGAATTAGTTTATGACGAGCATTGATGACTACGCGTTTGTAATCTTCGCAGAATCCTAGCAATATGTTGAGAGGTACACAGAAATTGAAGTATTTCCCCCCGCCATTATGTGTCACATCACGCGCAGCATTTTTCAAAGTATGACTCCTCTCAGGGCTTAGAGAGATGTAGTTTTGAATCGTGGATGTTATCCCAACGTTTCGATTGCGATCAATCTCCACACCATCGAGCTCATAACGAACTTCATCAAACATGAATGCAACCCAATTGTTTCCCAATACTACTATTGCTTGATCATCAGGTTTTTTTTAGCACCGTAAACTTCCCCTCAACGTAGAGAAAACTTTGAGATGGTCTTGACAAGTCTTGATGTTGTATAGGAATTCGTATTTCATCGCTGTGTCCAAACGTTGAGTTGGCACACGGATTGTACGTATGAGTCTCAATTTTGACGATACGATCGTCAGAGATTGGCTCCTCACTGATATTCAAGACTTCGTTCATCCTTTTGCCTCAAGTACGTCGCACAATAAATCCCAGGGATTCTAAAAATTCACGATTCGCTGCACAGTTTCTTCTTTGCGGGTAATTTAACACTCAATGTCGCTTGTCTTCTTGCAAGAGTATTAACACGTGCGATCGTATTATCTCGCGTAGAAATATTGTCTCTGGCGTATTCCGTGTCGTACAGAATGAGCATCACAAGCGTCGTTTTCGTCGTCAATTTGCTCTACGTGGAAGATCCGCAGGAAAACATCGTTAGACCTTTCGCGTGGATCAAGAATTTATCAAGGCTCGTCAGCTGACAGTTGAATAAGCAAACTGGACATAAATATATCTGTGATAGGTACGTAGGTTTGATGTAATTTAAGACATCAAAGCAATTGTATCAAAACTGAAGTTATTTTTGTTTTCGTAGATGTCTACACTACTTTCATTCGGAGCAAAATTGCAAGCGCACGCTGTGGACTGTGGCCAGATTAACGACTGTGCTGTCCGTCTACCGAACGATGCCAACAAGTGGCTCACTTTTAGAAACTTCAATCATAAGGAGCGACTTCCATTCGTAATATACGCCGATCTTGAGTGCGTTCTTGCGAAAATGAATGAACGAAACATGTACCAACACCACGAGGTTTCTGGTATCGCATACTACGTACATTGTTCACACGATCAATCATTATGCAGATATGAATCGCACCGTAGTAGCGATTGCATCGCATGGTTCGTAAATGAACTAAAAAGTGCAGCTTTGCATGTGAAAGATATTTTATCTTCAAATATCCCCATGGTACAGTTAACATCCGACGAGGAGCTTAAATTTCGAACCGCGATTACGTGTCACATATGTGAAAAAGATTTTGTACAAACCGATACACGAGTTCGCGATCATTGTCATTTGACTGGGCGTTATAGAGGCCCCGCCCGTTCGAATTGCAATCTAAATTTCAAACAATCTTTTTTTATTCCAGTAGTTTTTCACAATTTGTCTGGCTATGATGCACATTTTATAATTAAGGAAGTAGCCACCGCTTTCGAAGGGACAACTTACGCACTTCCAGTAACAAAAGAAAAATTTATTTCGTTTACGAAAACTGTCCAAACTACCGCCGAAGAAACAAAAAACCAAATTAAATTACGTTTTATCGATTCATATAAATTTTTGACAACAAGTCTTGAGAAATTGGCATCATTTTTGACGACGGACAACCGGAAAATGTTACGCTCGCAATTTAATGGTTTACCGATGCATGACTTTATATTATTAACACGAAAAGGTGTCTTCCCGTACGAATACGTTGACCATGTCAGCAGATTGGAAGACACGCGTTTGCTGCCGCGCGACTCATTTTACGGTTCTCTGACCGGGGAAACGATCAGCGCGTGCGAGTACACTCACGCTGAAAGTGTCTGGCAGCGGTTTTCCATTCAAACGCTTGGTGAATATAGCGATTTGTATTTGAAGACGGATGTCTCGTTATTAGCTGATATTTTTGAAAATTTTCGTGATGCTTGTATTGAAAGTTATGGGCTTGATCCGGCATATTATTACATTCTTCCCGGATTTACTTGGGACGCCATGTTGAAATATACGCACATTACGTTTGAATTATTAACTGACATCGACATGATTTTATCCATCGAGCGAGGTATACGCGGAGGTTTAAGCCCATATTCAAACAGATATGCACATGCTGATAACAAGTACATGCAATTGTACGATCCATTGAAATCATCATCATACCTGATGTACTTCGATGTGAACAACTTGTATGGATGGGCAATGTGCCAACCTTTGCCGTATGCTCATTTTCACCGGATCAACGACACGTCGAATTTTGACGTATTATCCATTCCGCTAAAATCGCCTGTAGGCTACATTCTCGAAGTCGATCTCGAACATCCGCAACGTTTGCATGATTCACACAGTGACCTTCCGTTTTGTCCGACACGTGACAAACCACCTGGCAAGTGCGAAGAGAAATTGCTCGCAACCGTATGTAATAAGAAGCGTTACGTGATACACTATCGTCATTTGCAGCAGTGTTTGCGTCATGGACTTCAAGTAACGAAAATACACCGAATTTTGAAATTCACTCAATCCCCCTGGTTGCGTTCATACATCGAATTGAATACGCAGTTTCGCTAAATCCCAAAATGTGACGAAAATCACAAAATGTCACGAAAACCGCAAAATGTCATGAAAATCTGCAAATGTCATGGAAATCGCAAGATGTCAATAAAATCACAAAATTTCACGAAACTGCCAAAATGTCATGAAACTCCCAAAACCCAAACAAATCCAAACAATCTCAGAATGTCATGAAAATCACAAGATTTTGATAAAATCACAAAATGTCACGAAACCGCCAAAATGTCACGAAATTCCCAAAACCCAAACAAACTCAAACAAATCCGAACAATCTCAAAATGTCATGAAAATCACGAGATGTCAATAAAATCACAAAATGTCATGAAAATCCCATAATGTCATGAAAACCGAAAAATGTCATGATAATCACGAAATGTCATGAAATTCAAAACAAAAACAAACAAACCCTGGTTTGGGTTTGTTTGGGTTTGTTTGGGCTTGTTTGGCCTGGGTTGGGTTTGTTTGGCCTTGCCTGGGCTTGTTTGGCCTTGTTTGGGTATGTTTGGCCTTGCTTGGGTTTGTTTGGCCTTGCTTGGGTTTGTTTGGCCTTGTTTGGGTTTGTTTGGCCTTGTTTGGGTTTGGGTATCGAGGTTTCATCGGTCTAAGCCGAAAAATACCCTTAAAAAATCTACTGATAATCCGATCGTTAGTCACGTCGTTCGCTGATATTAACGAAATTGCCGATCGCGTCGAGTTTAATGTGCCATAGGAGGCTCGTAAACCATATCTTCTCTGCAGAAATTCGAGTATGCGGTTTGCGCTCGCTTCGTAAACGTCCGTTTCCGTCTCGTGACAGAAATTCACCCAAAGTCTAATAGTTTCCGTGTACTGCTTCCACGTACTCTCGGCGAGTGAAGCCAACAACGTCTCGATCACTGAGTCCGAGAATTTCTCGCGGCGGTAAGATTCGCGGACAACTTCCCGGCAATCAACCCCAGTGACTTCTGTAATTGATGTTGGAGAGACCTACAAGGAGACAATAGAAGCTATCTAGCGGAAGTGAAGATCATGGGTTTTCCTACAAGAAGGTCCATAAATAAAGGGAACCATGGTTGCGAAGGCCAATTTGGCACTATCGCAATACCACAGGCGCGATCTGCTACAACCTTTCGAAGAAACCTGAGCACTAATGCGAACGGTGGAAATGCATAAAAATAACCGGATTTCCAGTTGATCGTGAACGCGTCAATAGCTAAGGCATCAGGATCTCTTTGCCATGAACAGTAAGCTTGACATTTCGCGTTAATCCTGGATGCGAACAAATCCAAATTTGGTTTACCGAATTCCGATATTATTTTTTCGTATGCCCAACTCGACAGTTCCCATTCCGTATCTATATTTTTTATCTTCGACTCCCTATCTACCTCAACGTTTTCTTTGGACGCTATATAGGACGCGAAAATCCGAATCTTCCTACATTCACACCATTGCCAAATCTCTTTGGCTATCCCGTGAAGTGCGGCATATTGTACGCCTCCCATTCGATTAACATAGGCAATAGCTGTCGTGTTATCGATCCGTAGTAAGATTTCACAATCATATAAATCGCTTGCAAAACATTTGAGAGCCATCAAGACGGCGATAAGTTCGAGCTGGTTAATGTGCAACCTCCTTTCCGTGTTACTCCAAAACCCGTGTGTACCTTCGCTATCACAATACGCGCCCCAGCCCGTTTTTGACGCGTCAGAGTAAATCTCCTCAACAAACCGAAAACTTCTTATCGGTCCAAATGACATTGTAATATTTTGTTTCGACCAATCGAATTCGATTTGCAAATCTGCGGATAATTCGAGCCGTGCATCGTAATCAACAGATCGTAATCACCCCCCGCTGATTAACAGACCGAAGAACTTTTCTCGTTCGAATCTCTTGGTGTAAAGCCATCCATACTCAATTGCGCGACAACAGTCGACTAACTTTCCGATGAAATGAGCGAATTCCCGAATTGTACAAAACTTGCGATGACTAAAGTCGTCGATCAAAGTTACCATCTTCCTTCTTTTTACTTTCGGTAACTCTAATCGCATTCTATGAGAGTTAACAACGAATCCCAGAAAAGTGCAATTCTTCTTGGGAGTCAAGCTACTTTTTTGACAATTCACTATAAACCCCAAGGACTACAGTTCTCTAAGAGTGACTTCTGCGTTTCTGCGACACGCATTCAAATCCGAACCGATGCAGAGGATGTCGTCTAAGTAGACCGTCGAGATGAATCCTTTTCCTCTCAAATAATTTACTACCGGTTTCAGAATTTTCGTAAAAACATACGGCGCCGTGCATAGACCGAACGGGAGGCATACAAATTCGTAAATTATATCCCCGAAAACAAATCTTAAATATTTTCGGCTTTCCACGTGCATAGATCCCATAAAATACGCGTCTTGTAAGTCTATGCTACACATAAAATCGCCTCATGAGATTAGTTTCGTCGCAGTTCTGATGTCCTCCAACTTGAAATGCTGCGTGACTATAAAACTGTTGAGCCTTTTCAAGTTTAACACAAATCGCATTTTACCGTTTGATTTTGGTACTAAAAAATACGACGAAATGAATTGTCCCGGACATGGCAAACAGGGTCTAACTGCGCCGACTTCCAACAGCTTGGTGATCGCAAGTTTCATATTCTCGCGATCAAATGAAGAATTAAATAGTGGCCGAGGAGGTGGAAGAGTTTGATATACCGACTGGTCAAATTCGATTCTATACCCTCCTACACAATTCAAAATGAATCGATCCTGCGTGATCTTTTTCCATTGAGGAAGAAACTCTCGCAGCCGCCCAGCTGCTTTATTTACCTCTTGGGTCTCTCCTGAGAGACTCGGTACGAGCACTGCTTGTGACTCTGACTCCGAGCGCGTTGTTGATCTCGTTGTTGATACGACTGATTCGACTTCGGAACAAATTTCACAAACTTCCTCGATCCTGTCTGGTTCGCGCCGGCCCGAGATCCGCCTCTATTCGAGTTGACCGACGGGCCTATTCAGTTTCCCGAATTCGAGTTACGAAGAGGCACCTTCGGCACCGATGGCTGAGACTTCAACTCCAAGCCAACCTTTTCAATTGATTTTGCCGTTTTAATTTTTCCCGATAAATCCTCGCCGAATAAAAACGCGTCTGGCTTAGTTTCGTCCAGAACTCCCTTGACCTTCTTTTCGAGAGATGGTGTAATACACGATCTCCGTGTAATCGTGTCCAGACGAAAGGCATGCGCCAGCAGTCTACCGGCGTCGGCAAGATACTCCAACAACTGGTACTCATCGATGCCGTCTTCCTTGGGGCTCAACAGCAAGGAAATTCCAGTGCCCAATGTGGCCATAGGTGAACCGCGAATATTTTGCGCATTTCTTAAGTACTTGTCTCGCTTCGTGGCAGACTCAAAGAGCGACGACGCTACCTCTGCGTTTAATGACGGCGCTTCCAAGCGACAGTTGCCTGTCCGAGCGTACTTTGCCAACAACTCCTCTTGATCTTCTTTTTTGAGTCATTCGGCCATCCATTTTTCCCAATTTTGTGCCAAAGTTGGGTTGAGCTGTAATTCTGGTGCGCCAGATTTTACATCGACACCCAGAATACGCAGCGTCTCCTCATCGAAAGCCTGTACTGCGTCCTCCGTAGGCTGGCTCGATGTTGTGTCTGTGCGCTGACTCGCAGCATCCACTAGAGGTTGTCGTTCGATATCTCGAGATTGATCATCCACTGCGACGGGAGAAATATTTTCCATATTGTGACCGTTCGCTAGTGACAAGTCTGTAAACATATTAACTCTGTCTTTGTAAGGCTAATGCCGACGAGTCACGTGTTCCATAACATTGGACAATCTACCGATTCCACAACACATGGGCAGTCGTGCAGTTCGACTCTAAGGAAATACTCTATGAGATTTCCTTCGTACGGACTGAGCCGCTGAGTCTGTGGCCATGATACATGCAGAATATGCAATAAATATCAATTTTTTGTGAATTACATTCACAAGCGACTCAAGGTAGAACTCTGAGAGTCTACCTTCGTACGGACAATGCCGCCGAGTCTGAGGCCTCTTATTTCCGCGAGCGATACCCGCTCGAACGTTCCTAGGTTATGTACGACCCGAGACCATTTCTACAAAATTGACTCCGTACGGCAAAGCCGCCCGGTCTACGGAAATAACTACAAACAACGGACAAAATACCTTGACGACTTGTCGATGCACCCTGATGGTTAATTGCTACTCTTTTTGCAGCCACGCCCGTGTGCAAGACCTCGCGCCTCGAACTTCCCGAGTCCGTATCCGAAGAGCTATCAGGCATCGCATCCACAATCTTCTTCAACTTCTTAAAGAACTTCTCGTTCTTATTCTCCTTGTTCTTCTTCCTCTTGTGCGACTTTCCCATGATTCCTCTAAATTAAAAAACCAGGGACAACTCTATACGTGCTACACTTTGAAGCACAAAAAACGTTATGACGTGGAGAGGGAACGGCCGCAGCGCCAGAGGGGCCAGGCGCTCCTCTTTTGTTAAGCTCTGAATATTCGTGACACTAGCGTGTGGAAGTAGACGGTACTACGATGTAATCTCGGAAACGAGACTCGTAATATAATTATCACGTGCGATCGTATTATCTCGCGTAGAAATATTGTCTCTGGCGTATTCCGTGTCGTACAGAATGAGCATCACAAGCGTCGTTTTCATCGTCAATTTGCTCTGCGTAGACGATCCGCAGGAAAGCATCGTTAGACATTTCGCGTGGATCAAGAATTTATCAAGGCTCGTCAGCTCACAGTTGAGTAAGCACACTGGACAGAAATATATCTGTGATAGGTACTTAGGTTTGATGTAATTTAATACATCAAAGCAATTCTATCGAAACTGAAGTTATGTTCGTTTTCGTAGATGTCTACACTACTTTCATTCGGAGCAAAATTGCAACCGCACGCTGTGGACTGTGGCCAGATTAACGACTGTGCTGTCCGTCTACCGAACGATGCCAACAAGTGGCTCACTTTTAGAAACTTCAATCATAAGGAGCGACTTCCATTCGTAATATACGCCGATCTTGAGTGCGTTCTTGCGAAAATGAATGAACGAAACATGTACCAACACCACGAGGTTTCTAGTATCGCATACTACGTACATTGTTCATACGATCAATCATTATGCAGATATGAATCGCACCGTAGTAGCGATTGCATCGCATGGATCGTCGAAGAACTAAAAAGTGCAGCTTTGCATGTGAAAGATATTTTATCTTCAAATATCCCCATGGTACAGTTAACATCCGACGAGGAGCTTAAATTTCGAACCGCGATTAAGTGTCACATATGTGAAAAAGATTTTGTACAAACCGATACACGAGTTCGCGATCATTGTCATTTGACTGGGCGTTATAGAGGCCCCGCCCATTCGAATTGCAATCTAAATTTCAAACAATCTTTTTTCATTCCACTATTTTTTCACAATTTGTCTGGCTATGATGCACATTTTATAATTAAGGAAGTAGCCACCGCTTTCGAAGGGAAAACTTACGTACTTCCAATAACAAAAAAAAATATATTTCGTTTACGAAAACTGTCCAAACTACCGCCGAAGAAACAAAAAAACCAAATTAAATTACTTTTTATCGATTCATATAAATTTTTGACAACAAGTGTTGAGAAATTGGCATCATTTTTGACGGCGGACAAACTGAAAATGTTACGCTCGCAATTTGATGGCCTACCGATGCATGACTTTACATTATTAACACGAAAAGGTGTCTTCCCGTACGATTACGTTGACCATGTCAGCAGATTGGAAGACACGCGTTTGCCGCCGCGCGACTCATTTTACAATTCTCTGACCGGGGAAACGATCAGCGCGTGCGAGTACACTCACGCTGAGGGTGTCTGGCAGCGGTTTTCCATTCAAACGCTTGGTGAATATAGCGGTTTGTATTTGAAGACGGATGTCTTGTTATTAGCTGATATTTTTGAAAATTTTCGTGATGCTTGTTTTGAAAGTTATGGGCTCGATCCGGCATATTATTACATTCTTCCCGGATTTACTCGGGACGCCATGTTGAAATATACGCACATTACGTTTGAATTATTAACTGACATCGACATGATTTTATTCATCGAGCGAGGTATACGCGGAGGTTTAAGCCAATGTTCAAACAGATATGCACATGCTAATAACAAGTACATGCAATCGTACGATCCATTGCAATCATCATCATACCTGATGTACTTTGATGTGAACAACTTGTATGGAAGGGCAATGTGCCAACCTTTGCCGTATGCTCATTTTCAAGGAATAAACAACACGGCGAATTTTGACGTATTATCCATAGCGCTAGATTTGCCTGTAAGCTACGTTCTCGAAGTCGATCTCGAATATCCACAACGTTTGCATGGTTCACACAGTGACCTTCCGTTTTGTCCGACGCGCGACAAACCACCTGGCAAGCGCGAAGAGAAATTGCTCGAAACCGTATGTAATAAGAAGCGTTGCGTTATACACTATCGTAATTTGCAGCAGTGTTTGCGTCATGGACTTCAAGTAACGAAAATACACCGAATTTTGAAATTCACTCAATCCCCCTGGTTGCGTTCATACATCGAATTGAATACGCAGTTTCGCAAAATCCCAAAATGTGACGAAAATCACAAAATGTCACGAAAACCCCAAAATGTCATAAAAATCTGCAAATGTCATGAAAATCGCAAGATGTCAATAAAATCACAAAATGTCACGAAACTGCCGAAATGTCATGAAACTCCCAAAACCCAAGCAAATCCAAACAATCTCAGAATGTCATGAAAATCACAAGAGTTCGATAAAATCACAAAATGTCACGAAACTGCCAAAATGTCACGAAACTCCCGAAACCCAAACAAACGTTGAACAAATCCGAACAATCGCAAAATATCATGAAAATCACGAGATGTCAATAATATCACAAAATGTCATGAAAATGGAAAAATGTCATGAAAATCACGAAATGTCATGAAATTCAAAACAAAAACAAACAAACCCTGGTTTGGGGTTGTTTGGCCTTGTTTGGGTTTGTTTGGCTCGTTTGGGTTTGCTTTGCCTTGTTTGGGTCTGTTTGGCCTTGTTTGGGTTTGTTTGGCCTTGTTCGGGTCTGTTTGGCATTGCTTGGGTTTGTTTGGGTTCGTTTGGCCTTGTTTGGGTCTGGTTGGCCTTGCTCGGGTTTGTTTGGCCTTGGTTGGGTTTGTTTGGCCTTGTTTGGGTTTGTTTGGCATTGTTTGGGTCTGTTTGGCCTTGTTTGGGTTCGTTTGGGTTTGTTTGGCCTGGGTTGACCTTGTCTGGGTTTGTGTGGCCTTGTCTGGGTTGCTTTGGCCTAGCTTGGGTTCATTTGGGGTTGTTTGGGTTACAGCCCAAACAACCCCAAACCAGTCCAAACAATGCCAAACAAGGCCAAACAAACCCAAACAAGGCCACAGAGACCCGAGCAAGGCCAAACAGACCCAAACAAACCCAAAGATGATCAAACAAACCCGATCAAGGCCACACAGGCCCAAACAAACCCAAACAAACCCAAACCAGGCCAACCAAGACCAAACAGACCCAAACAAGGCCAAACAGGGTCAAACAAGCCCAAGCAAGGCCAAACAGACCCGAACAAGGCCAAGCAAACCCAAACAACCCGAAACAAGGCCAAACATACCCAAACAAGGCCAATCAAACCCAAACAAGGACAAACAAACCCAAGCAACCCCAAACAAGGCCAACCAAACCCAAACCAGGGTTTGTTTGTTTTTGTTTTGAATTTCATGACATTTCGTGATTTTCATGACATTTTTCGATTTTCATGGCATTTTGGGCTTTTCATGACATTTTGTGATATTATTGACATCTCGTCATTTTCATGACATTTTGTGATATTATTGACATCTCGTCATTTTCATGACATTTTGAGATTATTCGGATTTGTTTGAGTTTGTTTGGGTTTCGGGAGTTTCGTGACATTTAGGCAGTTTCGTGGCATTTTGTGATTTTATCGAACTCGTGTGATTTTCATGACATTCTGAGATTGTTTGGATTTGTTTGGGTTTTGGGAGTTTCATGACATTTTGGCAGTTTCGTGACATTTTGTGATGCTATTGACATCTTGCGATTTTCATGACATTTGCAGATTTTCATGACATTTTGGGGTTTTCGTGACATTTTGTGATTTTCGTCACATTTTGGGATTTTTCGAAACTGCGTATTCAATTCGATGTATGAACGCAACCAGGGGGATTGAGTGACTTTCAACATTCGGTGTATTTTCATTACTTGAAGTCCATGACGCAAACACTGCTGCAAATCACGATAGTGTATCACGTAACGCTTCTTATTACATACGGTTGCGAGCAATTTCTCTTCGCGCTTGCCAGGTGGTTTGTCGCGTGTCGGACAAAATGGATGGTCACTGTGTGAACCATGCAAACGTTGCGGATATTCGAGATCGACTTCGAGAACGTAGCCTACAGGCGAATCTAGCGCTATGGATAATACGTCAAAATTCGCCGTGTTGTTTATTCCTTGAAAATGAGCATACGGCAAAGGTTGGCATATTGCCCATCCATACAAGTTGTTCACATCGAAGTACATCAGGTATGATGATGATTGCAATGGATCGTACGATTGCATGTACTTGTTATTAGCATGTGCATATCTGTTTGAACATTGGCTTGAACCTCCGCGTATATCTCGCTCGATGAATAAAATCATGTCGATGTCAGTTAATAATTCAAACATAATGTGCGTATATTTCAACATGACATCCCGAGTAAATCCGGGAAGAATGTAATAATATGCCGGATCGAGCCCATAACTTTCAATACAAGCATCACGAAAATTTTCAAAAAGATCAGCTAATAACAAGACATCCGTCTTCAAATACAAATCGCTATATTCACCAAGCGTTTGAATGGAAAACCGCTGCCAGACACTCTCAGCGTGAGTGTACTCGCACGCACTGATCGTTTCCCCGGTCAGAGAACTGTAAAATGAGTCGCGCGGCGGCAAACGCGTGTCTTCCAATCTGCTGACACGATCAACGTATTCGTACGGGAAGACACCTTTTCGTGTCAATAATGTAAAGTCATGCATCGGTAGGCCATCAAATTGCGAGCGTAAAATTTTCAGTTTGTCCGTCGTCAAAAATGATGCCAATTTCTCAAGACTTGTCAAAAATTTATATGAATCGATAAAACGTAATTTAATTTGGTTTTTTGTTTCTTCGGCGGTAGTGTGGACAGTTTTCGTAAACGAAATATATTTTTCTTTTGTTATTGGAAGTACGTAAGTTTTCCCTTTGAAAGCGGTGACTATTTCCTTAATTATAAAATGTGCATCATAGCCAGACAAATTGTGAAAAACTACTGGAATGAAAAACGATTGTTTGAAATTTAGATTGCAATTCGAATGGACGGGGCCTCTATAACGCCCAGTCAAATGACAATGATCCCGAACTCGTGTATCGGTTTGTACAAAATCTTTTTCACATATGTGACACTTAATCGCGCTTCGAAATTTAAGCTCCTCGTCGGATGTTAACTGTATCATGGGGATATTTGAAGATAAAATATCTTTCACATGCAAAGCTGCACTTTTTAGTTCTTTGACGAACCATGCGATGCAATCGCTACTACAGTGCGATTCATATCTGCCTAATGATTGATCGTGTGAACAATGTACGTAGTATGCGATACTAGAAACCTCGTGGTGTTGGTACATGTTTCGTTCATTCATTTTCGCAAGAACGCACTCAAGATCGGCGTATATTACGAATGGAAGTCGCTCCTTATGATTGAAGTTTCTAAAAGTGAGCCACTTGTTGGCATCAGTGCAGCCAGATCGCGTGCGAAAGTTACCCTCTCTCTAGGCCCTTGCGCGCCCATCACACAATCATAGTAGCGCGTGTCCGTGAGCGAGCGACGCTCGGACATCTTCGGAAAGAGCCGAGTGCCGTCGAAGTTTCCCGACCGCGCCTTCGGCAGCTACACCAATACATGGGCGCTGAGCACGTTCATGAGCGGCCAAGCCAAAACGAAGGCTTCGAGGGAAAAAGCAATCTGAGCACGACCCGCGCGTGACGTCACGCGACGGCACGCGCGAGGCTTTTAGATGATTTCAATGCTTATTTAGCTCTTGATGCTCTGCGTTATTAATGTATACAAAAAAAATGTATCGCGCACTGTGAACGCTTATTTTTTTAGTTTATACGTTAATTTAAATATAATAATAAATCTAAATTACAACTTATTTATCTTGTAAAAAATTGTTTACGCTTTACTCACACCCGTCCTTATGCCAAATAAATTATAATTCAGAAAAGTAAGTGAAAATATATTTATATTCGTATTATTATATTAATTCTCATACTTTGATCAAGCGATAAAGTATTATCTCCAAAAACAAGTCAATCATCTATCCGGCCGCCAGTCGTAAGTGCCAGAAAGTGCATCCTTAACACAAGCGATAGGATGGTCCCGTTGGAATCGTTCCTGGCTTCGGTCCGTAGGGGCGCAAGATCGTTCGTCACGCTCAGCGCTTTTTTTTTAATCATGGTTACTATTAATTTTTATTTGATTAGTTATTTTTATTAGTTGTCATATTTATTTTAATTAGTTACCTTTTAGTACCGAAAAATTTATCGCGCACTCTGACCGCTTATTTTATTAGCTTTTACGTTAATTTAAATATAATAAATCTAAAATACAACTTATTTATCTTCTAGCAAAATGTTTGCGCTCTACTCACACCCGACTCTATGCCAAATAAATTGTAATTCATAAAAGTAAGCGGAAATATATTTATCTTCGTATTATTATATTCATTCTCATATACTTTCATCAAGCGATAAAGTATTATCCCCAAAAACAACCATCCATCCGACCGCGAATCGTAAGTACCAGAAAGTGAACATACATTGACACAAAAAATTAAAGGAGCAAGAAAAGTTGAACTTCGTCAAAAGTGGTCGTACAAAAAAAAGGATGTTAAAGCTTCAAGTGTCTAGTTTTAGTTCCGACAATTATTTTTTTTTAGAATCACTGATTGCGCGGTCGGAAGAAATATCACGGCAAAAAAAATTTTGCAAATTTTTACGTTTTTCAAAGTTCTGCACGTGTTTTGGAGATTTTTTTCGGACTTGACCAATATCAAGGTCATTGAGCCCATTCAATTCAGTTCAATTTGCTCTTTTTTTATCTCCTTACGACCATTTTTCGCTGAGATATCGGCCTCTGAATGAAAAAACGTCCTTTTGTCTTCAGTCATCGATATCTCGCGAACTAATGGTCGTACGGGAATTCGATCGGCAATTTTGGAAACGTGAATACATACTCTACAAGCTCTGATTATTATTGTAGCTTTAAAAAAAATTATTTTTGCCATCAGTTTTAAAAAAGTACAAATAAACGATGTTTTCTTGGTTTTTATAAAATCCACCGCTACTTTGCAAATATTGCGATAAACACTAATGTTTATGGACGGTCATTCGGCTCAATATGTCCCCAAGAGCTATGCAAAATTCCAAATTGATCCGTTAATCGGTCTTTCTTGCCCGATTGACCAAAATATGAAAAAAAATTAAAGGAACAAGTTTCTTCCTTCTCAGACATCATTTCATGATTATTAAGAGGAAAAACAACTTTTCACTACTGTTCGTACAATTGGGTATTGAGTACGAATTAAATGTTGGAAAAGAACCCTAAAAATCATATTGACTAAACATTTTCGAATTTTTTTTTTTTAATAACAAAAATGTTGAAATTTTTTTGTTTATAAAAAAATTTATTTCGATTTAAAATTTTTTTTTAATGTTGACATTTTTTTTCGATTCAACATTGTACCGCCAGCATTAGAATTACCCAAAGCGTACGTAGAATTACCCAAAGCGTACCTCCCCGTGGTATGCTTTGGGTAATTCTAATGCTGGCGGTACAATGTTGATTTGAAAAAAATTTCAACATTTAAAAAAAAAATTCGAAATTAATTTTTTTATAAAAAAAAAAAATTTCAATATTTTTTTTTATTAAAAAAATTTTTTTTTCGAAAATTTTTAGTCAATATGATTTTCACGGTTTTTTTCCAATATTTAATGCGTACTCAATACCCAATTGTACGAAAAGTAATGAAAAGTTTTTTTTCTCTTAATAATCATGAAATGATGTCTGAAAAGGAGGAAACTTGCTCCTTTAATTTTTTTTCAAATTTTGGTTAATCGGGCAAGAAAGACCGATAATCGGATCAACTAGGAATTTTGCATGGCTCTTGGGGACATATTGAGCTGAATGACCGTCCATAAACATTAGTCTTTATCGCAATATTTGCAAAGTAGCGGTGGATTTCATAAAAACCAAGAAGACATCGTTTTTTTGTACTTTTCTAAAACTAATGGCAAAAATAAAAAATAAAAGTTTCACTACAATAATAATCGGAGCTTGTAGAGTATTCACGTTTCCAAAACTACCGATCGATTTCCCGTACGACCATTAGTTCCTGAGATATCTCAGCGAAAAATGGTCGTACGGAGAAAAAAAAGCAAATTTAAGTGAATTGAATGGGCTCAATGACCTTGATATTGGTAAAGTCAGAAAAAAATCTCCAAAACACGTGCAGAACTTTGAAAAACGTAAAAATTTGCAAACATTTTTTTGCCGTGATATTTCTTCCGACCGCGCAATCAGTGATTCTCAAAAAAAAAATCATTGTCGGAACTAAAACTAGAAACTTGAAGCTTTAAAATCCTTTTTTTTTTGTACGACCACTTTTGACGAAGTTCAACTTTTCTTGCTCCTTTAATTTTTTGTGTCAATGTATGTTCACTTTCTGGTACTTACGATTCGCGGTCGGATGGATGATTGTTTTTGGGGATAATACTTTATCGCTTGATGAAAGTATATGAGAATGAATATAATAATACGAAGATAAATATATTTCCGCTTACTTTTATGAATTACAATTTATTTGGCATAGGGTCGGGTGTGAGTAGGGCGCAAACATTTTGCTAGAAGATAAATAAGTTGTATTTTAGATTTATTATATTTTAATTAACGTAAAAACTAATAAAATAAGCGGTCAGAGTGCGCGATAAATTTTTCGGTACTAAACGATAACTAATTAAAATAAATATGATAACTAATAAAAATAACTAATCAAATAAAAATTAATAGTAACCATGTTTAAAAAAAAAAAAGCGCTGAGCGTGAGGAACGATCTTGCGCCCCTACGGACCGAAGCCAGGAACGATACGAACGGGACCATCCTATCGCTTGTGTTAAAGATGCACTTTCTGGCACTTACGACTGGCGGCCGGATGGATGATTGACGTGTTTTTGGAGATAATACTTTATCGCTTGATGAAAGTATGAGAATTAATATAATAATACGAATATCAATATATTTTCACTTACTTTTCTGAATTATAATTTACTTGGCATAAGGACGGGTGTGAGTAAAGCGTAAACAATTTTTTAGAAGATAAATAAGTTGTAATTTAGATTTATTATTATATTTAAATTAACGTAAAAACTAAAAAAATAAGCGTTCAGAGTGCGCGATACATTTTTTTTGTATACATTAATAACGCAGAGCATCAAGAGCTAAATAAGCATTGAAATCATCTAAATCCTCGCGCGTGCCGTCGTGTGACGTCACGCGCGGGTCGTGCTCAGATTGCTTTTTCCCTCGAAGCCTTCGTTTTGGCTCGGCCGCACATGAACGTGCTCAGCGTCCATGTATTGGTGTAGCTGCCGAAGGCGCGTCGGGAAACTTCGACGGCACTCGGCTCTTTCCGAAGATGTCCGAGCGTCGCTCGCTCACGGACACGCGCTACTATGATTGTGTGATGGGCGCGCAAGGGACTAGAGAGAGGGTAACTTTCACGCGCGATCTGGCTGCACTGGTTGGCATCGTTCGGTAGACGGATAGCACAGTCGTTAATCTGGCCACAGTCCACAGCGTGTGCTTGCAATTTTGCTCCGAATGAAAGTAGTGTAGACATCTACGAAAACAAAAATAACTTCAGTTTCGATACAATTGCTTTGATGTATTAAATTACATCAAACCTACGTACCTATCACAGATATATTTATGTCCAGTGTGCTTATTCAACTGTCAGCTGACGAGCCTTGATAAATTCTTGATCTACGCGAAAGGTCTAACGACGTTTTCCTGCGGATCTTCCACGTAGAGCAAATCGGCGACGAAAACGACGCTTGTGATGCTCATTCTGTATGACACGGAATACGCCAGAGACAATATTTCTACGCGAGATAATACGATCGCACGTGTTAATACTCTTGCAAGAAGACAAGCGACATTGAGTGTTAAATTACCCGCAAAGAAGAAACTCAGTGCAGCGAATCGTGAATTTTTAGAATCCCTGGGATTTATTGTGCGACGTACTTGAGGCAAAAGGATGAACGACGTCTTGAATATCAGTGAGGAGCCATTCTCTGACGATCGTATCGTCAAAATTGAGACTCATACGTACAATCCGTATGCTAACTCAACGTTTGGACACAGCGATGAAATACGAATTCCTATACAACATCAAGACTTGTCAAGACCATCTCAAAGTTTTCTCTACGTTGAGGGGAAGTTTACGGTGCTTAAAAAACCTGATGATCAAGCAATAGTAGTATTGGGAAACAATTGGGTTGCATTCATGTTTGATGAAGTTCGTTATGAGCTCGATGGTGTGGAGATTGATCGCAATCGAAACGTTGGGATAACAACCACGATTAAAAACTACATCTCTCTAAGCCCTGAGAGGAATCATACTTTGAAAAATGCTGCGCGGGATGTGACACATAATGGCGGGGGGAAATACTTCAATTTCTGTGTACCTCTCAACATATTGCTAGGATTCTGCGAAGATTACAAACGCGTAGTTATCAATGCTCGTCATGAACTAATTCTGATACGTTCACGCAATGATAATAATTGCGTATTTAGTCATCATCCATTAGTAGAGGTAGAAGTTGAATTGCTCAAGATACAATGGTGCATGCCCCACATAATATTAAATGAGATAACTAAATTGTCATTACTCCGAACATTGGAAAGTGGACGATACTTGAATATGGGCTTTCGGTCTTGGGATCTCTACGAGTATCCACTGCTTCAAAGCACAACGAAACATTCATGGACCGTAAAAGCTGCCTCCCAGCTAGAGAAACCAAGATATTTAATATTTGCGCTGCAGACTGGTAAAACAAATTCTATGGCAAAGGACATTACATTATTCGACGACTGCAAACTCGCCAATGTTAAACTTTATCTCAACTCGGAATCCTAGCCTTACAATGATTTGAACTTGGATTTTGACAAAAACAGATTCGCCATTTTGTTCAATATGTACTCTCAATTTCGTAAATCTTATTGCAGTTGTGATAGTGATAATTCTTTGCTCACTATCGCAAAGTTTCAATATAATGGTCCTCTCACGGTTATCGATTGCTCGCGCCAGAACGAGTCTGTGAAAAATGCTACCGTGGATGTGCGAAAAGAATTTGAATGTAAGGAAGATTTGCCCCCAAATACTACTGCATATTGTTTGATCTTGCACGATCGCGTTGTTGAATATTGTCCATTGACCAACATGGTTCGTAAAATTGTATAGATCAGCAAGTACCACCCCTCCTCCGCTCAATGAATAAATAATTTAAACATGAATTTCTTAAATATTGACGTCAGTCGTCAATTGATCTTCCTATCGACTTGATCGAGCCAATACATCTTCGTTATGTACCTACGTTTGTCGATCTACAAGGATTCATTGTTGGGAGAAATTTTGTCGTGAAGTAGCGATTCTGAGAGCGGAATGTGTACTCTCTCATTACATTTTCGCGAGTCTCATACCATGGAGACTTCTCACAAAATCTGAGGGATATGAAGCATCATGGCTGATTCGGAATCATCATGGCCTAAAGTGGGCCTATGGAAACGTTCCATACAGCATGGCTCAAGGTTTAATAACGGCTGCAGTTATGGGCCCAACGGAAGACGACATGTATCTTATCGTATATGTTAACGGCCATGAAAACGAGAATGGCTAGCTGATATATTAAATATGAAAAATGATCTCGTTATTGAAACGTTGGATGTGGAATTTGGCGATCTGCAAACCTTAAGTAAATTAGATGTGAGCCCTACTCTACGTTGCGAAAAGCATGAGAAAAATTGTGCCTTACAAAATGTGTTTAAAATGTTTAATTGGAGGTCGAATCATAAAGATTCGTGTAAATAAACGAAATGTAGCAATATGTGATTTTTTATTTTCCTCACCCCTTCCTTTGTTACATCATTTGTTGTCAGATTATCGAACTGTATAAAATATTGCTGTGAAATGTAAAAGGAATTCGTTTTGAAAATGATGGGAAATCAATTCACACCGTCGCTGGATGATGTTTGAAGACATTCATTGTCAGATGTTCGATAAATGTTCAAGAGACGTTCGCAGATGTTCGTGAGGCATCCGAACACGTTCATGAGACGTACGTGAGACGTACGAAGACGTTCGTGAAACGTTTGAAGACATTCGTGAGACGTACGCAAGACGTTTGTGAGACGTACGTGAGACGTACGTAAGACGTTCAAAAATGTTCAAACACGTTCATGAGACGTTCGTAAGACGTATGCGAGGCGTTCGTGAGACGTACGTGAGACGTTCGTAAGAGGTACGTGAGACGTCCGAAGACGTTCATGAGACGTACGTGAGACTTTCATAAGCCGTACGTGAGACGTTCGAAGACGTTCGTGAGACGTACGTGAGACGTTCGTAAGACGTTCAAACATGTTCGAACACGTCCATGAGACGTTCGTAAGACGTTCGAAGACGTTCGTGAGACATACGTGAGACGTTCGAAGACATTCCTGCGACGTCCGAAGACGATCATGAGACGTACGTGAGACGCTCGAAGACGTTCGTAAGACGTTCGTAGACGTTCGTGAGATGTACGTGAGACGCTCGAAGACGTTCGTAAGACGTTCGTAGACGTTCGTGAGACGTACGTGAGACGTTCAAAGACGTTCCTGAGACGTCCGAAAATGTTCATGAGACGTACGTAAGGCGTACATGAGACGTTCGAAGACGTTAGTGAGACGTTCGTAAGACGTACGCGAGATGTTCGTAGACTTTCGTAAGACGTACGTGAGACGTCCGAAGACGTTCATGAGACGTACGTGAGACGTTCGAAGACGTTCGTGAGACGTTCGAAGATGTTCGTGAGACGTTCGAAGACGTTCGTGAGACGTACGCGAGACGTTCGTAGACGTTCGTGAGACGTTCGCAGACGTTCCTGAAACGTCCGAAGACGTTCATGAGACGTACGTGAAACGTTCGAAGACGTTCGTGAGACGTACGTGAGACGTACGTAAGACGTACGTGAGACGTTCGACGACGTTCGTGAGACGTTCGTGAGACGTACGTGAGACGTACGTGAGTCGTTCGAAGACGTTCGTGAGACGTTCGAACACGTTCATGAGACGTTCGTAAGACGTACGTGAGACGTTCGAAGACGTTCGTGAGACGTACGTGAGATGTTCGAAGACGTTCGTGAGACGTTCGAACCCGTTCGAACACGTTCATGAGACGTTCGTAAGACGTACGTGAGACGTTCGAAGACGTTCGTGGCAATGCGACCGCTCCATCTCTCATTCTCGCTCTCTCTCACACATACGTGTAATCCGATCGCTTCGTATCTTCCAGCGACACGGGTCAGCCAACTTGAACCCTCTGCTCCAACGACTTCCCCCTCCCGCGCGTGACGTCATCCCCCTCCCCCGCGTAGTGACTCGCAATGGAGAAGCCGTATTCTCGGCCTCTCCTCGTTGTGCTATACAGCGTACCTGCTATACAGCGGTCACACAAATATATGACATAACAATAAATCAAATAATAATAAAATAAAAAATTAAATTAAAGAGAGTAAAAATAAATAACCTATCAATAATCAATCAATAATCAATCGATACCCCCCTCCAATCAATAATCAATCGAAACCCCCCTCCAGCGCCAACGATTTCCCCCTCTCCGCGTGACGTCACCGCCCCCGCCGATTCCCCCTCCAGCGCGTGACGTCATCCCCCTCGCCGGCCCCGCAGCCCCCGCACAGGCCATCCGTTAGAACTCTCATATCTATACTACTGACTTGCTCTTCGACGCCATTCTGCTTCTGTTCACGATATGCATGAGGCAATATGGGCGACCTTCGATCATTCCAGTTCAACCGATGCAAATCCACACCATGAGAGATGTCCAACCGGTGAAGAATCGTGGTGTTCGTATCAACGAGCTCAGGCGAGAAACGAGGCTTTCCAACACGATTACAAACCACTTCCATCAAATATATTGGATGCCATCAGACCTATATACAACGATCTGAGTAAGGAACTTTACTCGAAAGATGCGTCGGTGGTTTCAATCAAAATAACAACGCAAGCTTCAACCAACTTATATGGAAAATCAGCCCAAAAATCGTGTCGAGTGGAGCAATCGTTGTAAATTTAGCAGCTTATATTGCCGTTGGACTATTTAACGAAGGTTCAAAATCATTATTATTTTATTTGAACTCAATCGGAGTGAGCTGTGGACACAACGCGCACGAATACGCTGATAAAATGGACGAAGGACGGATTGCACTGGCAGAGAGACGTGCGGCCGAGAGCACTCGTGAAGAAAGAATGTTACGAAGGCAACACCAAATTTCCGTTTTGCAAGCGGCATCGTCGGCGGAAGAACTTCTGTATGGGCCCGGAATAGATGACTCTATGTAAGTTTACAAAAAAAAATATTTTCTTCGTGTAAACTGAAATTGAAACTTTAAACGCGTTTTTCTCAAAATGGCATTTCTGAAGTCGGTGGCCAAGATTACTCGAACACTAATTAACCGATCTTCTTGAAATTTTGCAGGCTCATTTAATACATACAAATGTAGTCTTTAATCGTTCGATTTTTTTTTCGAAAAAAATGGCCGTTTTATAGCCAAAAGCGGCCGTTTTCTTTCGTTAAACTCGAACCATTAACTTTGACTGTCCGTCATTTTGTGAAAAATGAATCTTTTTTAAAATCCTTCGATTACAGACTAGTTTATACTTAAATTTGACTACATCCATCCGCATTTTTTTTTCAGATGATCCACTCCGCCGCAATATTGGTCACCGCAAACCGTGTATATAAAAACATTATTTCATTGACGGCCATTTGCCACTAAACAATGTAATATTTTTCAATCAAAAAATTACTGAAAGTTCTTCAAGATGTGTTCTTTAAGATGGTATATTGATCGGTTAAAAAAGTTTTGTAGTTTTCTTTAAAAAAATTCATGAAAAAGGCCTTTTTTGCGCTACAAGTGGGGGTAACGCCTTAATAATTTCTCCGACGAATATTCGTCAAGAATATTTGTTACTCATTTTTCAGCATTATTTTTTGAAATCAATGTTCATAAGGAGTTCAATGTATCTAAATTTGTTCATACTATATTCCAAATCGCTGGGTACTCGAATTCCGTAGCAGATGGCTGGGAAGGTAAAAAGCAATGGAGGACCGTGAGGCGAAGGGAGTTCATTCTCGGCCCGATCTCAATCCATTTTTCGTTCGGACTTCTCGGTTTTTCGTTGTTGGTCGCACGATTTAAAAAAAAATCCACACATCTATCGTGCAACGCCACAAACTGCCACGGGGATTTTAACGATGAATTTTCAAAAACTAATGAATTTGATTGAAATTTATTAAACACACCAAAAAGTTAAAGGAATTTGTCAAGACTTTTTCTCAACGCAAAACATTGGTGTGCATTTTTTTCCATTTTTAGGATAAAGGAGGAATAAAATATCACAACGTTTTACAATGTTTCAAAAACAAATTTTGAAAATATCGTTTTTTCCGAGACATTCGGTACACGATTTTTCGAGGAAAAAATATATATTAATTGCAGAAACATTTTTGGATATTTCCCAACAATCTTTGGTACCTATGTAGTGTTTTTTAAAATCTACTTTGGGAAACGCTCTGGTACTTTGCTCCAGGTTCGAAAAATTGGAAAAATTCTACCTCAATGGCTTCGGACTGTGCGCCGCCAATTTGTGTTGAAAGAAACCTTTAAAATTTGTTTACACTCATTTTCGTTTAAAATTTGAGGACTCGATTGTACACTTTCAACAAAGTTCAGTGATTGTTTCAAAATAAAACTTCAATGTCACCTCATCAGTTTTCGACCTATCCAAATGACGTTGCCCCCCAAAAAGTTTCGGGGAGAAACGGGTAGTTGAGAATCGGGTAAAATCGCGATAAATTCAGTACGAGAAGGCTTCCCTCGTTGCGGAAGTGACGTATACCCGTTGTAGATTACTCGATAATTGTATAGTGATCTACTCGTTGCTCTTGTGAATGCCTCAAACTTTCCAAATGCGTAGATTCCAATTTACTATCGTACGTCAAGGTTGACGGAGAACTCGCCGAAATTTTACATCCGATCGAGAAAAAAACGAAGAGAGACATTAATACTCGAATTTGTTGACTTATTAACGAACGATCTATTCGTTCGAGGAGTTCACATTCGTATCACATCTGCAAACTCGGTTCGTCACCATGTTCTGAGAGAAGAACAAATGTTGACCGCCCGAACAATCTCATTCTTGTTATATTCCGCTCAAAAGAATTCTTCTATGGTTACATTAACGAAATCGCTCTCGAGACACGTTATCTCACGGTAAATTATTTCTCAGTCAGTGCACGAGTCGCTTTTTTTTTAAAGGAACGAAAATAATAAAATAAAAACGCAATTGTTTGTGTTTGAGGAAAGAGTCCTCGAACTTTTGCAACATTCGTACGTGCATAAAAAAAGAAGAAAACATGTAGTCGCCAAGTATCCGTAGGACACCTCAACAAATGATATCAATGAAATCAATCCTGTCGTTGTATCCTCGTGGTAAGAGAGCGGCGAACTGATCGAAACAAAAATGTAAAATACAAAAAAAACCTGACCAGCTTGTGTGACAATCGGGGCACCCGGCGTTTCCGATATAAATACGATTGGTCCGATTGGCGGTAAAATGGTCAAAGATAGATATGATTCAACACCGACTGGCACGATTCAATTGTAAATTTGCAATGTCTCTGAATTGTATTTACTTTAAGAGAAAAAAACAACTACAAATATTTTGTGTTACATTTTTATAACACCGTTAAAAAAATATATACAGATTGACAAAGAAACCAGGGAACAAGAGAAAAATAAGCGGTCGGACTTCACTACAGACGAAAACATATCCTTTATTTTCTTTCCGTAAAGTATCGATGATTAGGTGACAATTGCGTTTCGTATTTCCACCTCCATATATTTACCATCCAGTGATACAAATTATATTTTTTTTCGACATTCTATCGTATTTGATCCGTCGGACGTTGAACTTTATTTGTTTATTCGGGAGCCGGGCACTGAATGAGCGTTTCAATTTATTATTTTCTCATCCTGTTACTCTTTGCAATCAATTCCATTATCTTCAATTAGTTCCTTGCAACTCTGATACAAGTTGCTATACAGAATAAAAGTGACTATTTCTTCTTCAAGGGGATGAGCGGTGACCATTATTAAAAAATTGAGTACACTCTTGTTTTCGCGCAATATTTATTCATAAAAATCTCGTTGCTTGTATTTGTAATCGCTCATTGAGGCAAGCGGTTGCTTGTCTGTTACAGTTTTCCCGTTGCGATAATTGGTTGCTGAGATATCGATAATCAAAGACAAAATTATATTTTTTCATTAAAAGTTGGATATCCCAGCAAAAAAAATTGACGCAAGGATAAAAAACCAAATTAAAGCTGAATAAACAAGGTAACTGGCCGATACATTGAGTTAACTGAAACAAAATTTCTTAGTCCGTGGACCCCTGAAAAAAAAAACAAATTTGGAATTTTTTTCTCCCGTTATTTCTTATGATTGCTTCTTATGATCGCCCTCATACTTGACGGCTAAAACTAATGAAATTAACAAAAATATTTTACTCTTAGTTCCACGATTAAATTTACGATAGTTCTACTGCGTTTCACGGAGAGGGTATGAGGTTGAAGTTTGTATTGTTGGAACGCAATAAAAATTAATATTTTGGCAACCTTTGCTTGCAAAAATACTGCAACCATTTTTCAAGATATCTATTCATTTAGCGATCTATAATAGAAATAATTTAAAAAAATATTTCCGATAACAATAAAAAATATGTAAAATATAATATAAGCAAGACCTTTCGCTGCGTTTCAACGATGCAAACTTCAAAAGCATGGAGAGAGTTGACTGAAAACCAGTA
Organism: Ophion costatus; assembly: GCA_951751655.1. Taxonomy (NCBI): domain Eukaryota; kingdom Metazoa; phylum Arthropoda; class Insecta; order Hymenoptera; family Ichneumonidae; genus Ophion; species Ophion costatus. The sequence goes on from OX632356.1 coordinate 30,308,831, forward strand.
GTGCTATAGCGACTCGTGCACCGCCATTTTCTATTCTTTTGACAAATAACCTGTTTTACATACTTTAATATATACCTAATAAAGCGTAAAAGTTCTTGTAACTATGTATTTTATTGCTTTCTTTTTAAAAAATTTCAAAGATAACGGTCGAGAATGGGCATTGTCAGTGGTGTCCTTCCGTTACACTCTGGGTCAGTTTAACCTGGACGAATTTGAAATAGAATGCTCGCGTCCCTAAAATTGAATGTTCTCAATAATTTTTGACAACAACTCAAATTTGGACTTTCCGAGTTGCTAAGGAAATTCATTTCCAAGGATGGTAAGAGGTCACCATCTTTCCATCCTTTGAAATAAATTTAAACAAATACCTCGAGCATTATTTAGATGCACCTTGTCCACTACTCGCCTCACAAAGGTATACATACAGTGCTGATGCATCAGACGACGGAGATACAGCCTGAACAGTGTCTTATTCTCCTCGCAGAGCTTCATCGGCAATATTTTGTCCATCGTCCTCCAGTATTGGGCAACAGAGAAGAAAGTCTGTTGAGCTGGTTACGACGTTGCTCGAGCCATAGAAAACATATTTTCCCATGGTCTTTCGCAAGGCACGGCCCCCGATGATATTTTCCTTGCTTCATGCCTGTACTCGCTTCCACGCTCTGATCAATGACATGATCAATCGTGCTGGTCAGCACGGACATGATCAATCGTGCTGGTCAGCACGGACATGATCAATCGTGCTGGTCAATTGGAGGTAGTCGTTTTTCGATGGGCTGTAAAAACCAAAGATTATGATGCCGTGATTCGTCTTTGGCAATGAACGACTGCCTGGCCTACATCACCGCCAGCGGCGGGAAATAGAAGTCTTGTCAGGCGTAATATTTGCAAGCTTGAATAGTAGTATGTTAACGACGGCGTAATCCATGATGATAGTTGCCGCATCCAAGTACACCACAATGAGTTCTGACCAGGCTATGTGATCGGGCAAAGCGGCCTGGGTATCACCAGCCCACTCGGAACCCATGATGAACGGAGTTTTCGGTGGAAAATTGATGACACCCTGACGTCTCATAGCAGCCTGGAAGTTGAGGCCACATGCTTTGGCCCGAATAAACACTGCACCCTCTGTGAGTTGAGGCTCAGGTTTTCTCAGCACCTTTAGATCCTTGACATCCCCAAAGCCGTTGAGTATGATAGCATGCACGTACCTTGACTTCCGGTGTTTTCTCCTCGCCGTTCTCCTTTGGCTTCTCGCTGTCGCTATTTTCCCCGATCTTCTTCGCCTTGTAATCGGCCGCAACGATTTTCTCGTCGATTCTTTCTTTGTCGGGCTTCGTTGTCGGCATTTTTCGTCGGTGGTGTGCCGGCGTCCTGACGCGTCGTCCTCGACCACCGGGCTCGTTTTGTTCTTCTCAGCCAAATAAATGCACCAAAACGCGACGAAAAAACACGCTCCACTCTATCACACACTACTACACATTGCATGTAATTTATTTAGACCGCATGTACGAGGTTAGAGTGCCTGGTACCGTTCTGTTAAAAATCGAATTGTTTTGGAAGGTGGCGAGGCGAGGCATTTTAAGGGGGGATTGTCTTTTTTTCGCAAAATTTACCGCTTTTTGGGAATTTTTTTGTGAAGAAAGTATACAACGGAAAACTTGTGAAACTTGGCATATAGTTTTATTGATCTGTTTACTACATACAAAAAAATTTTTAAACAATTTCATCAAAAAATCCGCCTCCCACCCCCCTCGACGCGCGATGGTCCTTTTTTGATGGTGTGCGCGATTACAGCCTTCACGTTCATCCTGCAACAAAAACCCAAAAAGCATTTTACTTTAGACACATATAGCTATCGTTCGATGAAGAGAAAAAAAAATTGACGATTTGGTGACGTTTTGAACTTGAAGTATCGATTTTTCGAAAAAAATTGATCGATTTTTTGTTATAAATAAAAAACTATTAAGCGTATTGCTTTTTTGCTTCATCAAACGATAGCTTTATGTGTCTAAAGTAAAATGCTTTTTGGGTTTTTGTTGCAGGATGAACGTGAAGGCTGTAATCGTGCACACCATCAAAAAAAGACCATCGCGCGTCGAGGGGGGTGGGAGGCGGATTTTTTGATGAAATTGTTTAAAAATTTTTTTGTACGTAGTAAATAGATCAATAAAACTATATGCCAAGTTTCACAAGTTTTCTGTTGTATACTTTCTTCACAAAAAAATTCCCAAAAAGCGGTAAATTTTGCGAAAAAAAAAGACAATCCCCCCTTAAACACTTTAGGCAAATTTTCATATTCTCTTCTTGTGAATGATGAGCAGGGTGCGCCCCATGCGTGACACGACACTGCGGTTGGTTGCGTTTTTGGAAAAATTCTTATATTTCATAAAATATGAACTCTCAAACGATTTTATCGAACTCTCAAACCCTCTCTAACAATTCTCTATTATTTGTGCTACATTTTACGCACTTTAGGCAACTTTTCAAATGCCCCGCTTGCGAATGATGAGCAGGGTGCGCCCCATGCGTGACACGGTCCTGCGATTAGTCGCGTTTTTGGAAAAATTCTTATATTTCATAAAATATGAACTCTCAAACGATTTTATCGAACTCTCAAACCGTCTCTAACGATTCTCTATTATTTGTGCTACATTTTAGGCACTTTAGGCAAGTTTTCATATTCTCTGCTTGCGAATGATGAGCTGGGTGCGCCTCATGCGTGACACGGACCTGCGGCTGGTTGCGTTTTTTGAAAAATTCTTATATTTCATAAAATATGAACTCTCAAACGATTTTATCGAACTCTCAAACCCTCTCTGATGATTCTCTATTATTTGTGCTACATTTTAGGCACTTTAGGCAAGTTTTCATGTTCTCTGCTTGCGAATGATGAGCAGGGTGTGCCCCATGCGCGACACGGCCCTGTGGTTGGTTGCGTTTTTGGAAGAATTCTTATATTTCATAAAATATGAACTCTAGAGTAATTCTTTTGAACTCTCAAACCCTCTCAAACGATTCTCAAGCGATTAAAAAAAAAAATTGTAAAAGGTCGTTTTTTACGGATAAAAAAAAATCTGGGGGCTAACTTCACGCGAAAATTTAAATTGTTTTTTTTTTTGGAAAAACTATAAACTCTCAAACGATTTTTCTTTTCTCTCAAACTCTCTCAAACGATTCTCAAACGATTAACATTAATTAGAATGATTTATTATTATATCGGGGGGCCAACTTCACGGAGGTGTTGCAGCGTCGGTGGACTAGTGTCAGCTTACTCCATTGTAGCCTCCTCACCGACCGAGCGACGTGGGTCAGCGTTCCTGGACCCATGGCGCTTAGTCGCTAAGGTCAACGCCTGCGGCCAGACGAATTAGACGGAAGAGCTGTGACGAAGTGCTGCCTCAAAATAGCCGCGAACTGGCGCTCAATTTGAACATTTTTTCGACAACGAGCATGACAGATCCAGCCAGTTACGTCTAATTTAGAGCTGTTTTTGTTATTCTACCAGCTATGTTGATCATCATCATGCACCGTTTTAATCTTATTTACAATTTTTAGTGCTTCGCCTATATTATCCGACGCGCCTGTCTCCCGTATATTTTAATTACGACAATACTATCAATGTAGTAAAGTGCCGCCTCAAGATGACTTCCACTTGGTATTCTTTACCCACCCTTTATCTCACGAAGGTCACACTAGCAGTGCCATAAATCTGTGAACACCAGAAAACATTTGTATCTCATAAAAAGTCCAATTCATTGCGGAAATATGAATTGCCAGCAGATATTTTGGCTCCTAAACACAAAATAATAGATAAGTCATTCTCACTTGAAAGTTGAATTCAGGGAACCATATTATTTTGAATCCATTTTCTTCGGAACATTGTTTATATTTCTGGTTCATAATATGCATGCTTTCTAGTTTTTTTCAAGTAGCCATGGCTTCTTTCGGGCCTAGTTAATGAACTAGTTAATGAAAGAGTAAAAAAGTTTGGATTGCCTTTACTATTCGGTTTTGCTAAAAACGTTCAGTAAAGACAGAATAATGTCCCGTAAAAAATATTTGTCCTCTATAATAAGAAGAGATATGGCAACACCGCATCCTTCCACGTAACCAAGGACGTAAGTTTGCGCGGCATATTTAAAATAATACTACAACACAAAGTTTTATTTGGAAGTAAATTTTAATCGAACAAAGTTTTTAATTGGTTATTAGTTAACCAACACTTTTATTTGTTAACGAAGATAACATAACCAATATAAAATATAAATATTTATAACGCAAATAATTTTTTTTAACGATACGTCTCCCATCACATAGCGTGCTTGTCGACTGTTCTTTTTCAACGACTCCAACACCTTCAACACATTTTTTCTTTTTGGCTTCGGCCATTGATGTCAGAGCTTTTATTTCACTGTCCACGACTTTTTTCTTCCGCCACTTTCCTTTGAAATGGATTCTGTTTGACATTTTTTTTTTTCCGATAATATAACCAACTAGCTTGATCCACATTGAGCTGACAGAAAAGTCTAAGCATCACGGAAAATTTCCGTGAAGCTCAGATTTTTCTGTCAGCTCCGCGACAGCTCGTTACAGTGCTGCCACGATCGTTCATCCGCCAAAATCTATAGTCGGATTACTAGCTTGGTATAGCATTTCTCACACTGTAGAGTACAGTCAGAAGGAAAAGTTCTATCACGAAACTATAGATTTATGTATATGATCTACTGCATGTAGCGCGTGATATTTTTGTTTCCGACGACCGCGCTAGGTCTACCTTAAAAATGTTCTTTAAAAAAAATATATTAGTACTATGAATATAGGTATATTTTTTAAAGAAAGAAAGGTTTTAATAAGAGCAATTTTTACAAGTAATTAGCAATGTACATTATTATGTTGTTGTATCAAGGTTTCGGGTGTCTATCGGAAGGGAATGGACGAATCTTCGTTATATCGAGGATTTCGTTAAGGGCGGGGTAAAGTTAATTCGGCAAAAAAAAGGCATGTTTTTAAGATTTTTTTTGGCGTAACGAATAGTGTTCGTTTATTGAAAAATGTACATATAATAAAGTAAAATTTGAACAACATTCTCCTAAATTTGCATAGCAAAATATTCAAAATTGAGCGAGTGAAAATTAAACCCCGGAGGCGCCTCGAAAAAAAGTTGGTTTGCGGTGTGCACCATAACTCGCAACAGAATCATCTGAAACAAAAAAATTAAAATGCATTTGTTAAAGGAGATGTTTCTCGAGGTAATGACGGAAGGATTTTTTTTTTTCGATTTTTCGATTTTTCGTAGCACTTGGGAGCCAAAACCCCGATTTTTGCTAAAAAAAATCGGCTAATTTGTTGAAAAATTAGTAATTATTTAAAAAAACAAAAAAGCTCTCGACAATACCTGGTGAATTATGTGAAGAAGTACTGTGCAACATTTCAAAGCGATTGGTCCAGTAGATTTTGAGTTATCGTGCACACGGACTTCAAATATTACAAGTCTCAGAAAAACGGTTTGGAAAACGCAGAAGAGTTTGGTCGCTTAGCGCTCATTGCACATAAGTTTGAGAACACTTCTCGATTGCATAAAAATCTGAGAAAATTCATGCATATTAAAGGTACTCATAAGATTAATTTTGCATAATAATAATTCCAAAATGTTATTAACAAAATGATGAAAAAAAAAAATTAGTCAATAAACCCCGCAACCCAATTTTTTTTCGTGATTCGTTCATTTTTCTGAATACGTATGAATTTTTTCCGATTTTTCAATTATCTTTGAATTTTGAGAAATTCAAAATAAAACTCGATAATTTTCTTATACTCACTCAAAGTCGTCGATGCCAGGTCCGTAGAGCAAAAAGCTTCCATCAAGATGATCGAGAGCATCTTTTTGCGTTTGTCTACTCAAAACTCATAAACATAACTCATAAACATAAACTCAAAAAACATAACGGGACCGGAACAGGCCCGTTTATCAAGAAATTTATTCGGGGTCGAAAAATACAATAGCGCGCCGCGCAGCTGCCGCCCAGGTATACAACCCGGCATGGAGCAATAGACGCTCAAATACTCATAACTTCGTCAATTTTACTCCGATCGACTTGAAATTTTACCACAATATTCTTGATATATTATGCATTCATTTAAAAAATGAAAAAAAAAATGTTAATACTTTACCCCGCCCTTAAGCTAGGCGTCGGCTACAGCCTAAACGCGTTGAATCGAGCCGCGCCGAATCAAGTCTCATTTAGTGTGCGTTCATAATAGACGAATAGGGGCGAATCCGCATCCCCGCGTCGCTTGAAGCGCGTCGAGACAAGTCGAAACGCGTTGCCACAGAAATTCGCCCGAATAAACGATGCGCGCGGGTGATTCGGCTCGGCGCACTGCGGTTCGTCGCCAATCGACGCAGTTCCATATTGATATATAGGAGGCGAATTATTGCGATTTGATTCGAGTCGACTTAGCGAGCTTAGTCGACGCTACGCTTTATCGAGGTTCGACTGTATTATCTAACCTTACCCGTAGCTGTGAATCCCGTGGTCTCTGGGAAGCATGTGAAAAGTGCAAGATTGATGTTTTCGCTCTTGTTTTTAATCCCACATATGTCAGCGCACCTGACAGGTATTGACTTTTCAAAATTGGGAGGCTGTTCCTCGATCGAGCGAAAAAACTGCGATATATCAACTTGACGGATAGTTGCGATGAAAAATCGCACATAACAGTTATCCCCGAGAACCGATGGTATGGAGCGCGTTGGCAAACAATATTCGGCCGTTGGCAGCATAAACTCAGTTGGCTTGTAAATATGATTCGTATCATAAAGTGCGAATATTTTCCATAAAAACATTCCATCATTTATTCTTCGCGAAACAACTACATTTATCAACAATTATTATATAGGCTGATTATATATTCATTTGTGATCGGTAGCAAAAAACCTTAACTTTTCATTAAACTGTAAATCCACCTATGGGCGTTCGGCGAATGGAATCTTTGCATGCGTCTGCGTTTTTACCGATCGTCTTATACCGCATCCATGAAAGTCTGTGGAAGCACAGAATTTTCCTCCGAGGGCATCAGCTCCGTGATATTGAAATCTTCGAAGGAAACTTTGACAAACTCGTAGATCGTTTCGTCGCATTCATTGATAACGGTTGACGCAAGCTTTGATAGAAACATTCCGGTGCACTGTATACATTCCGCTGGGTTCCAATATCTCTGAAACAAAACCATTCAACGATGACAAAGCTTCACCAGGCGCTTATCGAATATATAATCGAAAGATAAACTTTATAGAAATTATTAACGTTTACAATAAAAGAATAAAAATATATTCATATATACACGCGCGTGTGTATATTAGGGTGGCACCATTTTAAGCTCTATTGTTTTCCCTTTTTCTCACCGTCCAATTATCTACTTTGAAAAAAAGAAAAAATTGTCGCGCAAGCTCCGAGCGTCTCCAAGCCTCTCAAAAATTTAAATTTCCATTTCAAAATCGTTTTTTTCGTTCGCTTCTCACCCATGAATTTTACGCTTTATAATTTTTAAATTAACATCGCGAAAGCGCTAGCCGGCCAATGAGTGTTTAGTGGTCGCTCGTGGTTTTCGAAATTCAGAATTTCCGCCAAGAAGTAAATATCGCGTGCACTACAATTCCTTGTAGCATAAAAACAAAATAAACAGCGCAGTGTTACATTTTCTGAATAATTGATCACAATTTGTAACGGACACCAATTAGACGATATGTGTTCATTATGTATTATTGTATTATGGCGTCGCTCGTCACAGAATACAGCTACAATTGGTCCGCAGTTTGACTAACGAGACCAACTCTGGGATGCATTACGAAGCGCGGGAAATAGTTGCAATTTCAGTTGTACGAATAAAACAACCTATAATTTTGTTTACGAACAAGGTCTTTAAAGAATTATTTTATGAGAACAAAGATTATAATTCTTGGGTTAGAAATGTGAGGTAAATTCGAAAAATCTGTTTCTAAGGAAAAAAGGATTGATTGTTTTGAAAATTTTACGAAGCGTCAAATTTATAAGTGAGAAGAGTAGAAAAAAGAGAATTGGAAATTTCGAAGCTCTAGAGGGCAAATCTGCAGAATCAGGGCTGCAGCTCAAAAATGCGTGGAATTTTTTTTCTAGCGTTCGTTATCCATAAAAAATGATATCCCATGTAATATTATGGTGGGGAAGGTCAAAATTTTCCATAAATTATGGGAAAATTGCTAAACCTATGGGATTTTGAAATTTGCTAAACGAGTTGCTTATAATAGCATCGCTAAGCGAAATAATACATCCGTTGCAATCCATTATTTCGTGAATACTGGCTTCACAAATATCTCTTTTAATTCCTTGTTACAATGCTAACTACCCGATGTTTACATTTTTTCGTTTAGTCCAATCAATTCATAGTATATAGTGCGTGCGTGCGTATGTGTATGTATGTGTGTATGTGTGTGTGTGACTGACGAAGGTTTATTTTCAAATACCCCACCCTCAACATAAATGTGAAATGTCCGCAGATACGTTATTTTGTCCCCGTATTTAGTAAATTTCAATATCCCATAACTTATGGATTTCATGGGAAATTTGGGCCTCCCCGCTACAATATTACATGGGATATCATTTTTTAGTGATAACAAACATTAGAACAAAAATTTGGATCGGTTCTGAGCTGCAGTCCTAATTCTGCAGATTTACCCTCTAGAGCGACCACTAAATAGTCATTGGCTGGCTCGAGCTTCCGCGAGGTTAATTTAGAAAGCATAAAGCATAAAATTCAAGGTGAGAAGTGGACGAAAAAAAATCATCTGTTGAATGAAAATTTGAATTTTTGGGAGGCTTGGGCGACCTCTACATATTTTTTGACCGGACGCAGCTTCCGTGACATTTTTTTTTTTCTGACAAGGTACCTGTATTGTGAGAAAAAGGGGAAAAAATAGAGCTTGAAATTGTGCCACCCTAGTGTAATATATATATATATATATATATATATATATATATATATCCCCACACATCTATATACCTTTCCCATTGCCTGCAACTTTGTGCTATTGTACCGAACAAGCCTGTTGACCACGCCACTCTCATCCCTAAAACCGCACAAAACTTCATCCACATCGGTCAGATATCCCATTGCCCACCAAGACAAGGCTTTATATCTTCTCAGGGATTTTTCATGACCGGCGTGCTCGATTATTTTATTTGTTCTCAAATCTATGAATTTGAGTTGCTGCAGATTCAGCGGGTCTTCCAGTACTTTCTTAGAGATGACTCCCTTTACGATGCTCGTAAATAACACGGAATGTTCGAAGAAGGACGTCTTATAGACGCACCGGAATTCTTCGGTTTCTTTGACTGGACTTTCCATGTCCGGTGCTTTGTCGGGAGATTCTGTGCCAAGATACAAAAACTGGTATTAGTGAACTCCATTAAGGGCTTACATACACCGGGGTAGGTCCAAAAGATAGATTTTCCAAAAAGGTGCTCATTCGAAAGCTACTTTGAGTGTCTACCCTGAAAATTGCATAAGGAAATTCTCAGTAATGACGAAGCTATAGCGTTTTGTAACTGACCGGGTGAGCAACGACTAACAGTTGCGGCGCAGGTGTAAAGTGTACTCAAAACTTTAAGGCCCCACACCACGGTTCGTGCGCGGTACTGGGGTGTATTTTTCGTAATTATTTTCAAGCAAACGATGAATGGCATTTTTTAAATTAATACTCATAGTCAATCTACACATATAGAAGACTGTGTACAAATTTTTGTACTCGAATCTAAAGTATAGTTTGCGGTGTACACCGCTTCCAAGTGGACACTCCGACGAAATTGCTACTCGGCGGTTGACAGCGATTAAGCCATACGGTTCATCGGGAAAATAAAATAAAAATATATTTAGAAACTAGACATATAGGTTTACAGCATCACGTAGGGGAATTTCGATATGTAAAAAGAATGGCGCACCAGCGTATTTTATTTCCGATTTTTATGGAAAATTTATATCGTTCATAAAAAAAATATTTAAAAAATCTCTACGTACTCTACGTATCTCTACGCACCATAGAGACTGGATTTTCGAACACTTTCGATTCTAAGACTTGGCGCATGCAATTCGGATGAATAGTTTTTTTTAATTTGTTGTCAACCACGTTGTAAAACGGCGTCCTCTTGGAAGCGGCGTACACCGCAAACTATACTTTAGATTCGAGTACAAAAATGTGTACACAGTCTTCTATATGTGTAGATTGACTATGAGTATTAATTTTTAAAAACCCATTCATCGTTCGCTTGGAAATAATTACGAAAAATAATTATGCTTTTGTTATATATATTTTATTATATATATTTTTTATTTATTATATATTTATTATAAAAAATGTTATATATAATAAAAAAAAACGAAGTGGTGTGGAACTTTAAACACGTTTTACTCGAAACATTGTTTTCAAAATCGGTACCAGAAGTATCTCCGCGACTACTGGGCCGAACGGGATCAAGTTTTGCACAGTTATGCTTCACACAATAATCTAGTACTTATCAAGCCATTTTTTCGATGCCTGGCATAGTTTTTTTTTCATCATGAGTACTGAACAATTTTGAGGCGAAAAATCGCCTTTTTTATTCCAGTGACTGCCATGATAAAAAAAAAGTCTAATTCCGGCTCGATAAGTACTAGTTTTATCTATCTACTTTAAGAAACAAATGTCTTTTTAGATAAAAAATGGCAGAGGCACGTCTGGTACCACAAACGCTGTCAACAAAAACACGTCCCAGCAAAACGACCGTAACTTTTTTACAGCTCGACATTTTTTAACCAAATTTCCACACAATGTCGATAAAATGTCATACTTTAAAATGTATATGGTTATTCAATAAAATTCAGTTTTTACACAGAAACAATTCTTAAACATAACCTTACTTTTAGCCGTCTCAGGTGTATGTAAGCCATCGACCTTCTTGGAATAACAGTCATCGTCAAAAATGATTTCAATGATTACTCATATTTGAATAAATCGCACGTGTGAGATTATTACGAGAGCATTATCATACCCGATAATACATAGTGCTCAAATTTTTTCCCCCAGGAGCCGAACTTCACATCGTCCGTGCCCTCAAAACGCTTCACAGTTTTATCAGCGACTAGATAGATGGTCCCTTTCCACTTGCCAGCCAATATTCTCCATGACTCGTTCGGTGAATAAGGGGCAGTCATGAAACGCATCAACAGTCCACGGGTGCATACGAAATTCGGTTGTAGCCTGCAAGTATTATACTCAAAGTAAAGGCTTCTGCAGAACAAGATTTAAAGTAGCTCTCGCAACGGACCAGTGGAATAATCACATGTTCAGGTTTTATAATCGTTAACAAAGGCTACAAAAAATTAGCAACATGGAAAGGTATCATGGAATTTAAGGTAGCGTGCGAATACCGAATCTTTAAGGTCACGTGTCACCATCAATTGAGCGGTCGTGGCTGCGAGAGAGATGACCGATTTGCGAATTTCCAGTGTTCTCCGGAACGGCTGGTTTTTCGGAAAAAAAGAAAAAAAACATCTTCCGCTCCGTTGAACGACGAACAATATCTTTCTCTTCGTTTGTCCGGCATGTGATGACATGAAATGTGATGCATGTACGAAAAAACTTGGCTAAAGGATTTCTACCGACCAGACGTGGGAGCCATGCCCTTAAGGTATTCCTTTTAAAAACCCGAATATTTAACAATTAACTGATTTCCGTCTACAACGAAGTAAAAATATATCCCTGTGCACTGGTAAAATTTCAAACCAAGTTACCAAACTTTTGATATAAAATTACGACTTTAAAAATCGTCTAATTTGTACTGCACTTTATGGAGATAACACGCTAGCCACATTTGTACCTAGTAATGTGCACACTAAATGACTCTAGATGTCTGATATCAACTGCTCAACACGTGTAAAAAAATCTAAAGATTCCCTAATGACCATAAAAACAGGTGGTCACCAAATACTTAAAGAACATATTAATGATAAAACGTGAAAAAATGTGACTGGCAGAAGAATTTTCGTAGCGGCGACTTTCAGAAAAAAATGTAAAAATATCTAAGTCTACTAAATTTGCGCCAAATTTTTTATTCTGGCCAATCATTGAGTATAATAATTCATGGTAAATTTTTTTTATTACGTGTCACTTCAATTATTCAATGATTCAGAAGGGCCCGGCTTATGCCACAACAAAATACGGCCCTCCGCGAAAGGAATACCTTAAGGGGTTTCGGGACAAATGACGAAATGTTACCATTCGCTTCAAATTTATACAGTTAATTGTTTGTCATATGGTGAATGCACTCGCCAGATTTCAAATCAATCGTCTACAGTTTCTATCGTATTAAGGATGTTGAGTCCCTATGAAAGATGTTGATATCAATTGTTCAATAAATAGCTTCTTAATCGTCATGAAATTTTTACACGCCCTCCTGAATACTTCGTGTAAAAACATACCAAATTTTCAGAATTCTATCATCATTACTTCAACCTCCGTAGGGGTTGAAATAAAAAATGATAAGAAAACTCTGAAAATTTGGTATGTTTTTGTATGAAGTGTTTAAGAGGTCGTGTTAAAATTTCACGACGACTAGGAACCTCGTTATTAAGAAATTAACATTTTGTTAAGAACAATTTTTGAAAGAAATTTAAAAAAATTATCAATAAACTTTGTTTTGTTTCCGTTGCTTTCAGTATATTGTAGATATTACAAAATTGAGAGGGAAAAAAAACTTATTGCAAAGTTACATCAGTTTCCATAAGACAACATTTAATTTGTGAATGTTAATTGTTCAATAACGAGCTTCCGAATTGTCGTGAAATTTTTACACGACCTCTGAAATACTTCATACAAAAACGTACCAAATTTTCAGAATTTTATTATCATTTGCGATTTGGGACTCAACATCCTAAAAAATTGAAAAACACGGTCTAACATAGGGCCTATGATCAGTTGACATAAGGAGTACATTATGACACCGATCACAAAATTGTCATAATGTACTGAGTCGTTTGGCGGTTTTGCATAACATTTTAACCATTTTATCAGACTTTTTCATGCGTAAAACTGCCGTTCAGCGATGAGCGTAGGTATCTCCCTATGTTGAAAAGTGTTGTTTCAATTATAAATTTTAAGAAACGGTGTAGTCGAGTGATTAAAAAATTGGAGGATACATTCTGTAAATGACAAAAGAATTTTCTGTGTACATTTAGATCAAATGGTAATCTTGTCAATTGTCCCGAAACTCCTTGAACGAACTGCTGAAATTTCCATTTCGAATATCACTGAAGTCGATGAAGAGCAGCTCTTTCCCGTAAAACAGCTCGTTCCCCTTTAAAAACTACTCTTTCCCCTAAAGAAATGTCGATAATAACAGAAGCCTATGTTCCTGTGTCGAGATGTCAGACTGCCTGCGAACAACACCGAATGCAAGTGCTGACCGTTCCATCAGTGTTAATCTTTTGATTGGTAAAGCAACCGTTTTTTTCTGTTCGCTAATTTTATTACTAAAATGAAGTTTTTTTGCAATTTTTCTCTTAAAGCCTTTTTTTGTTTTTTCATTACTGATGGACGTTTTTTTTTTTAATTATTTCTGCCCCTCTTAATTTTTCTTTATTTATATTTTTGGCAAAGCTTGATCTGTATTGATAGAGTTTCCTAAGTTGAGAGAGAAAGGGAGAAAGAGAAATGGACGAGCAGGAGTGCACAAATTCAACAAACGAAAGCAGCGATAGCTTTACCATTGGGAGACTAACAGAAAAACCATCTACCTATGGCGTCCTGCGCACAGGCAGTGTTCGAAAACTACCGCATACATTATTGTATCAACTGTAGCTTGCAGGACTACATGCATGTATGATCCATGTACTTTCCTATCAGATATTCTATTGCTGTTTATAAATATTCATCTACTGTTAAGAAGTCTGTGTGAGCTGATGATTCCGAAAATACGGTTTTTTTTATTGCATTCGTTTATAGCCTATGGTTTTAGCTTCAATTTGCAACAAATAGTTTGTAAAAAGCCCCCTTTGCGATATTCTTTTTTTGTCTTTTGCGTTTGTCTATATATTTTCAGTGTATGTATTATATTGTCTATATTTTTTCATCTTTATTTATTGCCATGTTATGTATTTATAAACAAATTCTTATTGCTCTCATATTTTTTTATGACACTGGAGTTTGCATCGTTGGAATGCAACAATATTTTTCTTCATTTTTTGTTTCTTTATTTTTATCATTATCCAAAACCTTTTTCTTCGCAAATTGTGGACATGAATTTCTAAATATAAATAATGAGAAATTCTAAATAAATATTTTTCATTTATTTCTTTATTTTTACAATTTTTTTTTAAATTCTCACTGCTACCCCTCATTACATTCTCCACCATTTTCTCCACTTCAAATCCCTAATCGATCCCCACCTTGCGGTGGCAGTCGACGTCCCCCTCTGTATCCCACCCACCGTGACATTTTCTGCCATGCGTATATGGAAACTGCAGAAAACCTATACAAATACTGCCAGACCTGAGTTCGCTTCCCAGTCTCGGAGCTACGTCATTGATTTTTCTCCAAAACTATGAGACGGCGATTCGAACCCACGGCCTCCCGATGTGTTGATTTCAGAGGCAAGCACACCAACCACTAGACCTCTTTATTTTTATCATTAGCCAAAACCTTTTATTTTGCGAATTGTGGCCATAAATTCCCAATAAGAATACGCAGAAACGTTTGAGCTATTTTCACAGTCTAAATCGGCAAACAAAAACTTGAGTAACTAAAAAGTATTAACCTTCGTGCACTCCACGATGCAAACTTAAACATCATATTTTTTGGACATTTCAGTCTTTATTTTTTAATCTACTGAACATTGACCGGCGTACACCAAGTTAAACTTTATTTGTAATATTAATTTTTATGACGCAGTTTGCATTGTTAGAATGCAACGATTCTTTCTTTTCATTGTTCATTTTTTAATTTTTATCATTATTCAGTCTTCTTGTGCGAATCGAGGTTATAAATCTCTAATAAGCGTACGTGAAAACGTTTCAATCCACAAAAAGGGTTTCAAGGCCAAAAAAAAATTGAGCAATTCAATAGAATTAATTTCTGTTGCATTCCAACTATGTAAACTTCAACATCATGGGCTTATGGTTTTTGACGCATTCTCAAAACGTAACATTTATCGCGTTTCCCTCAAAATTACATTTGAAAAAACTGTGAGCACGATATATTAAAAAGTATTGCATCGATCATCTACAAATTTCACAAGCATCTTTTGCACGTTAAAAAGCAGTGCTCAAGTGAAGGAATTTTGTAGAGATTTATAAATATTTCTCGGAACGAATATTCTACAAGATACTAGGAAACAATCCTCTTTAATATAAAATAAACAATTGAAAATCTGCCCATGTTTTTCCAAAAAAAATCACGAAAACTCCTTTCTTTCCATCCACGGGCGAGATGTAACCCGTTAATTCTATTAGCTTTTGGGTGATGTACCATAAGAAGTTTCCCTTTAAGGAGATACGATCATTACTACGAATCGAACTTTTGGATTTGAAATTTTTTCTATGATTTTGACGAATACTTTATGTGCCTATTGCCCAAAAGTGAGCTATTTTGACAGTTTAGTTTTTTCACAATAAAACTGCAAAGTCGAGCACTTTGAGTTACCAAAGCACGTCGTCTTATGGAGACGGTTGACCAGAAGTGTGATGATCAAGGATCGTTTTTATGGTGGATATGTTAATATTATTATTACGAAGATTACAACAGTCGTTGACAATTTAATTTTTCAGTTTTTATTTGTTCACGTGCAATAAATTTATCATTTACCACAACATTTGGCACACTATAATCGATAATACGAATAATCAACATAAGTAAACATCAATCAGAGCATCTGTGGTTAAAATTAATTTACTCTTTTTTGACCTCGTGGAAGTGATCGTACCTCCTTAAGCAGTAACCCTGATTTTTCGGAGCTTTTGTTCAAGCCTGGAACAGTTTGATAAATCGGGCTGTCCCTTAAAGACCCACTTTTCATACGGTGGCATAGAGATACTTTATTTTTTTATTAAAAATGTTTCGCGAGAATGTCAAATTGTATAGTAAGATTCGCATACAAACGACCGGCGTCAGGCGGTGCTCTGATAGTTTCCTGATTTTCAATTATCCATTGCAACATTGTCCCTAAACCTTCCTTCTGGCACGCCTCATCCCTGAGTACCGCTAATTCCCTGCCAGCATCCAGATCCCATGTGACCGTATCATCTTCCGGTGGATTGAAATACAACATTTTTGATGAATCAGGCAGATAACGTCTGTCCACGTCTATACTGTAATAGCCGACTATTTTTGCGTTCGAACGGACGTTTTGATTCTCTCGATGGCCTCTTGCCGAGGACGGGAGGAAGTTTCTGGAATTCGCCATACTACTTCGCATATTCTTCCCGAGAGAGTTCACTTTTATTTAGTTTATTGACAACACTATATGCTGTTGACGACGAATTCCACAATCGTGTTTATTTCATTCGGCATTTGGCAAGCCAACTTAGCGACTCAAACCAGAAAATCTCGAGTACAAGAGTTGGAACTCCTGTACGAAGGCGGTAGAAATAACGGCTCTGAAATTGTCCGAATCATGAGTGTTGATTTCTGACGCTAGGGTCACTCCGCTACACCGATAGTAATGTACACGCGTTGCGGAATTTCAAAGCGGTCACGACACGGTCTTACATACAGGCTTGAAACTCGCTCAAAATTTCAGTGGTGTGGGACCTCACCAAAGTTAGCCCCCACCACTTTGGGTAATCGAACTTTTTTTTTTACGAATCGTTTGGTGGTCGTTTAGTAGCGTTTGGTAGTCCCTTTAAATCGTTTGGTAGTTCTCCGTTTGTTGAAAAATCGATAATCAAAAATTGAGCAGTAAGTTGGCTACTTTGACTAATCGAACATTTTTTTTTACGAATCATTTGGTAGTCGTTTGGTAGCGTATGGTAGTCCATTCAAATCGTTTGGTAGTTTCCCGTTCTTTCGGAAAATCAAAAAGAAAATTCCGATCCATGAGATAGGACGATAGGTGGCGGAAAACGACTCGATAGCCAACGCCATCTATAGCTGACGGGCTCAACTCTGGCTATACCTATATGTTATCGCGCTCTCCGCTTTGTGCGGATCAAGAACACTAGAGCTAAGGAGTACGAACGCTTACGGCGATCACGATCCAAAAGCGTCCACCAAGGAGACTAGAGTAAAGGAGTCCAAACTCCCTATCATGGAGACTAGAGTAAAGAAGCCCAAACGCAATGCTGGCAAAATGGTTGTGAAAGCGATGAACGATCCGCGGATTGTACCCGCCTGGCGGCGCTACCACTGCGGGCTCCGTCTGCGCGGTGATTTTGAATCGTCGATCCGCAATTTGTCGTATATTTCTTTCTTATTAGCGCAGCGTGCAATACTGAAGAGTAATATTGATCTGCGTTTGTTTAAATGATGAAATGACAATATTTCAGTAATTTTTTGACTTGGAGGTGATCTATACTGTGAATGTTTTATTTTTATACGGTGACATGTACGATTAAACAGCCATAATGTGAATATTGCATACTGGATTCCCAAGAAAAATATTTTTTTCAAATCGTACATTATAACGAAATGGGAGCGAGGGGTATTTATATTAAAGGATTCGCATATTTAACCTAAAAAACGTTTTTTTTGTCCAAGCATCATCTATTACATTTTTGCTGTCTATCAAAGAAATCTCTAATAGCATTAAAATGAATGGCAATTATAATTAAATTCGGCGATGATAGCATGCAATTCAAAAAATACAAACGATTTGGCAAAATGAATCAAGATGTGGTTGCACATGCCGATCCTAATACTTGTCAATATTTTGGCTAATTCGCGAATTAATTGCATAAACATAATATTAATGTTCAGTTCTTACCTTTATTGGATGGTCTTTTTCTGTTTTGATTGTAAAAATACGTTTAATACCGAAATATCAGTCAACGATGCGTAACACCGTAACTGCGTAAACTGTATGTAACTGGCATATATGTACTGCTCACATACATAGTAACTGACAGTAAAACGTCATTGTATGTATGTCACAAACACTGCTAAGCCGGTCCTCACGGACCTATCCTATTTGGTCCCTGGAGCTAGTATCGCTTGCGGATATTTTTCGAACTACAAGATCTTTCATCACTTTCGCGATCCACTTTTCGACGATTCCGCCATATGCGTTCGGGCTGCTTTACTCTAGTCTCCATGCTCCCTATCCTAGCCTGTATGTATAAAGTTCTTTCAATCGGTCGCAGAGAGTTAGTGTTCAGTTCCGCCGCAGGCATCGCTAGTGTTCCTCAGAGCCCATAATATATAGTAATACAAAACTGCATAAGGTCCGAGCTCCGCCGCAACGACCAATCACAAAACTGGGGTGAGCGTGTTTCTCTCTCGTACTCACTTGGAATAGTCATGGTGTGTTTTCTTTCGCACACCCGAACGATAATACACCCAAGTGGGGATCCCTTCTATTATAATATATAATAATATTGTGTACATATATATAATAAATAAAATATAAATAATATTAATAAAACAACTCGTGTTGTTTTATTCACATGGGCTTATTATATAATAAGCACATGAGATATAATAATTATATAATAAGTACAGCACGAGGGATTTTATCATGGAAACTTATGATTTGCCTGTTATGTTTAAAAATATAGCTAATTATAATGAAACGCGAATAAAGCGATGAACGTACCGAACAAGCCGTCAAGCCTAATTGAACCCCCAGCACGGCAATCACTTAAATATGAGAAGATTTTATTGGCAAATCATTGTGTGGCGAAGTTGGTAGAACGCTAGATTACTGTATGAAGGTCCTGAGTTCGAGCCTCGGTAGTTAAAATTTTTTTCTTCTGCTTTCGTATAGATATTTGGTTGTACGAGCGAATTGAAGCAGTTTTAACCAATCAAAGGACTCGTCCAATCCCAAAAGAAATCGAACAAAAATAACATGGAAGAATATATTCTTTAATTTACTGCCATCAATAGTTGAAAGACCATAGCCGGGTAAGTAGGGAAAAATTGCCCCCGCATTTTCTCTAGCGAAATTAGGAGTATATTCTGAGGTATAAGAAAAAAAACAAATTTTCTGAAAATTTCATCCCCGCCAACGCAATGGTTTTGGAAAAATGAATTTTTTAAAAATAAAAAACAATAAAAATTCGGGAAACGCTTCAGTGGATCGATTCGATTTTTTTTTGGTACTTATTACGATCAAACGTGTTACGGAATAAAATTATAGAACATTTTGCGAAAGATTAAGGTTTAAAAAAAAAATAATGTTCCTTGTTTTATTTTTTTTTACTATAATCCACTTGGGGTACAATAACGAAATTTTTTTCATATAATCTTTGGGCACCTTATTAGATTATATAATGTTTTCAAAATGATCGGTTTGGTACGCCACATGGAAAAAAAAAGAAACAGACTTCATTGATATATTTTAGTTATATATCTATATAACTAAACAGTAAGTCTTGAAATAACAGTAAGTCTTGAAATACTCCCTGCTTCTTCTTTGCCGTTGCCGTCGCAAAAAAATAATTAAATTCGCTGAAAAAGAATTCGCTGGCGAAGGTTTTATATAGCTGCCGGCTGGTGTACACGACAGATATTTTTGTGTTTGACAGGCGCAAACAATTTTGCCGCCATAACACGGTCAGTTTCACCTTATGCAGTTTTGTATTACTATATATTGTGGGCTCTGGGGAACACTAGCGACGCCTGCGGCGGAACTGAGCGCTATATCTCTGCGACCGATTGAAAGAACTGTTTTAGGCGGGAATGTCGAATCCTTCTCTCTAGTCTCCTTGGCGTCCACGGAAATCCAGTTATTAGTGGTTGGTGGTTTCACCGCGTGCGTCGCTGCTCATCACCGAACCGAAATGAACTGAGCGACAAGAACGCAACCGACGCTGTCCGCCATCGATGATTCCCGCTTCTCGTCCATTTTGGAATAAAGCGTGTGCGGACCACGTGTATTTGCGACTAACAAATTTTGCGAATTGTGTTAGATTCAAGGTATTTCTTTCACGAACCCGAATATTTAACCACTGATTGTCGTCTATAATCAAGTAAAAATACATCCCAGTATATTCGTAAAATTTCAAGCCAAGTTACCGAAAAAATTACGACTCTAAAAATCGTCTCATTTGTACAGCGCGCTTTATGGAGACAACACCCTGACCACATTTCTATCCAACAATTTATACACTAAATAACTCTAGATGCCTGATACAAACGGCTCAGGCGTGGAAAAAATCTAGATTCCGTAACGACAATAAAAACAATTCCAAAAATGTGACCAGCAGAATTTTCGTACTCGCGACTTTTCAGAAAAAATGTAAAAATGTCTGAATCTACTAAATGTGCGCGAAGTTTTTTTTGCAGTTTATCGTTGAGTATAATAATTTATTGTGACTTATTTTTATTAAGCGCTACACTGTAATTCACGAATGATTCAGAAGGGCCCTCCTTATGCCCCTACAAAATACGTTCCTCCGTGAAGGAAATACCTTAATAACCAAATAATTGTGTCGTTATATCATATATTTAATATATACATTGGCTTAATTTCTGTATTTCATTATTATTCGTTATCTGTACATCGTATCATGCTGTGTGTTCATTTTTTAAAGTTTTGTTTGGATTCAAAATTCTTTTGAATTTTCTTGTGTCGATAAATAAATTGTTTGTTGCTGCTTCCTCAACAAAAAAAAACATATTCACTAATTTTCCGTATTTTGTAATTATTCTCCAAAACAATCTATATTATCTATATAAGAATTTTATTTATATAGGAATTTCCATCACCAACTGGTTTCACAACTAATTTGATCAAATTACCGTTCTATATGAAGAAGCAAAGGGTGCTTTTTGCATATCGTACGGCACTGTTTTTACCATTAATTTGATCAAATTATTGCTGCATATGAAGTAGCAAAGGGTGCTTTCTGCATATTGTACGGCACTGGTTCGTTCCTGTTTCAATTCGGTTCGGTGAAGAGCAGCGCCGCCACCCTTCCCATCTGGATTTCCATGGACGTTTCTTCAACACTGCGTTCGTACTCCTTACCTCTAGTCTTCTTGGTCGCTCGCTCACGGACACGCGCTACCAGCCCCCTGGCACTGCTGGGTCTACCGTGTCTCGTTATTGTCGCCACGTAAACTAACCGACCATGCGACGCTAGTAGTCACCAGCATGACCCCCACTCCAGTCGCGCAGCGTCTGCATAATTTTCATTCGACGCGTCTGGAAAATTCATTGTTTAGAATAGAATTTAAAAGTATATGTGTATATAGGAAGGAATGCAATATTTACACTTGTTGCAATATTATGTATTTAAAAATATTTATTGAACGAAATAAACAGATAACATTAATATTTTTTAAATAATGGATTAGTCACGTTGTACAATGTTTTGCGATTTTTTTCTTGTCGAGATTGCTTTTTTTTTGTTCTGCGTTGAGACGTGCAGAATATTGCTGCATCCGCATCAATACGTAATATTGTATTATGTGTAAAAGAACACTATCGGCGTGTTCTATACACGGAAAAGAGAGCTTTTCATAGTTATACACGTCGTCCAATATAGACTCGAAAACACGTGTTGAATTGCGATGAGCCACAAATCGCTCTTCTAATGTGATAAAATAATTACGATTTTACCACACTACGATTTTTTTTATTCGAGAACAATGACAGATCGAGAAAAAATGACGAAATAATACGGAGTGGGGGTCATGCGGGTGACTACTAGCGCCGCATGGTGGGTTAGTTACGTGGCGACAATACGGGGACACGTTACTGTTAAGAGAATTTATCCCAGTGTCAACCCCCTGCGCGCTACTAAGGTAAATGTCCCAATTATTGAACAGCTAAGGATCTGAGCGATTGAATTCGGTGAGAAAAAAATATAAAATCAAGAAAAAACCATCGATTTCATGTTCGAATGATACTTTGATATTTTTACTTTCGAAAAATCACCCTTTTAATTATTTTTGAATGATTTCAAATGAAAAAAAAGAATAACAATGCGAAGCATGCAAATGTCCCAATTATTGAACACTGGAAGTGCCTATGTCCCTAATATTGAACAGGCATGTCCCAGTTATTTAAACACTCTCGAGAATTCTCTTTCCCTCTTGAAATTGTGTCCCTGAAATATCGGAGAGCAAAAAATATTGGACATTACATTCGTATTTTTAGGTTACATTTAGGTTATATTCTCTTTTTA
This sequence comes from Ophion costatus, assembly GCA_951751655.1. Classification (NCBI taxonomy): domain Eukaryota; kingdom Metazoa; phylum Arthropoda; class Insecta; order Hymenoptera; family Ichneumonidae; genus Ophion; species Ophion costatus. The sequence goes on from OX632356.1 coordinate 30,331,187, forward strand.
CTTCTCTTTTTATGTTTATTGCGCGAAAATAAAAATTAAAAATATATTTAACGATCTTAGAGTTATTATTAAAAGAATAAAGGTAAGTTTACTCAGGAACTTACAGTTTTTACCAGTTATGGTTCTCACAGGTTAAACATTAGATCCTATCATTTTGAATATATACATATAATAGATCTTAAACACAAAACATCTACAGAATAAAAACAATTAGCGTGCCATTTGCTTTGGCATTTGCATCTACGTGATACTTGATTCGGCAATCTTCGATTTACTTCACGGTTTTTGAGTTACTTCTATGTCTCAAGAGAAATGGGCCACCCTATTGATTAATTGTTATTCGTGACATACTACGCGCCACCCTCAGTTTTTGGACTACTTCCCTCTGGCCTTCACGGCTGTACCTAGAGCTTAAGGGATATTCGAAGAATCCCTCTCTGGATACTTCGAAAAATCGTATTTTTTTGCATATTGTTATAGTGTGAACTTTCAAAAAGCTTTTAAGACCAATCGAGCCGTGAAGTTTTAAAAATTGACGAATCTACACGATCATTTCAAAAATACATATCTCGACACAGCGGGATTGATGTCTTGAGTAACTTTCACACTATTGACTTGCACTTGCACAGTTAGCGTTTAAACAGTAGTCATTTTCGGTTCATAATCGCATTTTTTAACTGGATAAACCATTTGTTAATAACAATGACTTCAGCATTATCTCATGTTTCGTGTATTTACCTTTAGATATAGATTTTCAGCGAAAGAAATCTCCATAAATATTCTGAAAGCCACACTTGTTAACGGTGCGGCTCATACTTGACGCACTTTAACAATTTCATATTGAACTATTGTAAATAAATAATCCAAAACGTGCAGTGATTTGTAAACGAATCATATGTTTACTGATATGGAAAGAACGACCTCAAGATGTCGCCGTAAACTGCCAGACGGCGCTGCCGTCGCTTCACCATGATATCCAAGAGGCATATAAGTTGACAAACATAAAAACGGTTGGACTATTCTAAGAATGTTCCCGGGTAAAAAAAAACGTCAATACCCGATTACGATATTGGGAATTTTTGAACCCCACAAAACAATAATACCTCATGCCTCCCATTTCTTCTTCATTTCATAGAGCCCTTTTTAACGAAATTAATACGTAAACCGCACATGTGACCGTAGTCGAACGTCAACGAGTTGCCTGAATCTGCCACCAATCCGCGCCACTAGCAATATTCAAGAGGCGTATTTTGAAAGATTAATTTCCATTGTATTTCAACGATACAAACTTCAATTTAACTACGAAATTTTATATATACATACATATATATATATATATATATTATTTGCGTTATTTTCTCAATCGCGGCTGTGTCAATGTCGACTCAGTATAATAGGAAAATTTTCCGTTACCAGATAATCGTCCTCAAACAGAACGATGAGGTTCACTTCAAATTCTGCAAAAAATAAAAGCTTGAGTCAAACAACGAGGTTATGTACCATTTGCGCGAAGAAATAATAATTTCTTATATTTCTCGTGATGATGCTTAAAAACGCGTTTCTTACCGACTTTAAAGTTACTAGTACTGAGTGTCGGACATGTGAACAATCTAGGAAATATCATGTAAATTGGTATGGCGAAACCCGGGCATACATTTCCCTCGCCTATCTGTATATTCTGTATTTCCGTTGCTAAAGGGAACAAATAACGAAAGAACGGTTGATTAAAATTCCTCGCATAGGAAATCTGCGTCTTCGAGCCGATACTCAGAACTCACCGTCTCTGGAATAGCCTTCGGCGCAACCGCACGTTTCCACCCTCACCAACTGTAACTCGATGGACTTGATAGTCGCTTCACAGCTTTCGATAACGACCTAAATGTCAAACGTACGGCAGAAAGATCCGGTAGCATTTTTCAGGGTCCGTTTGTTTTGGAAAGTCAAATAAACTCGTCGCAACGTACCTCGCCAGTCAGTGGTTCCGACAGCTTACACTCGAGCGTATCGATCTTACCGGATATGCAAAATCTTGGCACGGTCGACCTTTCCCGCACATTTTGCAAAGATTCTGGCATTATTTTAAAGCACACAGGCTTAGGGCGTTTCTTTGGCTCGTTGCTGTTTAAATCCTCCACTATGAACTCCAGAGATTTGCTCGCGTCTTTCGCGAGGAAATTTCTCTTTACGTCGCATCTGATTGTGTACTGTGTATTGACGAATACTCCGTGATAAGTTTCGTAGAGGGACTTGCTCCCTCTTGGCTTCAATGGCAGTTCAAAGGGGATTTCTGTTTTTCCGGAAGGTATTTTGCCGGCTGGGGCGACGTCGAGGGTATACTGCACCAATTGGATAGGCTGCGGCAGACGTATCGACATGAGTAACATTACACGGTACAGTGGTAATAAATTTTCGATTCTCGCCAACCTTTACGGAATTGTAGAAAGCTTCGAATATTCCGACATTTTTCGAGCTCAACTGAAGGTTCACGGAACCTTCCATCGTGAGAAAAATACCATCGTGCTTGACGTCTGAATTCGTTTGCAACAGCAGCAAACCCGAAACAATTTCCTACAAATCACAACCTAACCTATGTAGCTGCATGATATATTTAGAAGGAAAAATTCTACTGCCTACTCACGCCTTCATGATAAATCTTACTCGCTCGTTTCAATCTTATGTCGAGATTAATGGACATTGCGCGTTAATTATCATTAATGCGCGGAAGCATCCGTAATGTTCAAAACTACGATTTTTGACAGTTCACCGCGGACATTATTATGAGATTTAATGGTGTTTTTCGCGACCGCCGATAGAGGGCTACCGCCCTTTGTCGCTGAATGAGACGTTCCTAGATCAAAACATTTAAAAAAATTAAAATTCTGGCTTACACGGAAGAACAAACTTACATTGAAACGTTGCGTTTTTCCGTAAAGTTTTGAGATCGTATCAGCTACCAACTTCCATTTGTACAATCGATTATTCCAATAAGCGATTGAACTTTGTTCGGAGCTTTTGAAGCTCGCGCGCATCGCGTGCATCAACCAATCGCGATGTATTTTCGCCCGGCAACAAATGCCATCCGAGCGAGCGGTTTCCGTCCGCCTTTTACCACCGCCATCTGTATCACTTCCGTTCGTGCGCTCGGATGCGGCTTGGAAGCCTCAGATTCAAATCGACGGAGTCGTTACAGCGCGCGGTGTGTACAAGGTGTCTGTTGATCGCTCGTTGGCAGATACACTGAAAAGAAGGACCGCGTCCGCTGTTCAGATTTTGATATCGCGAATAATTTCTGTACCGCGAGGAAAAGACGATTCGACGATGGCGATGAGAAAGCGGACAGCGCTTACGGTGAGTATGGGGAAAAAACATCAGGAGCCAAGATTTCCTCGGACCGTTCGCGAAGATCATGGTGTAACCGTCACTCACCCCCCAAGCGTTTAAATGCCCCTCCTGGCTTTTTTTAAAAGGCCTCATCTCACCGAACTTTCACGGCTTTCAATAAATCCTACGATTTTCAAATTTATGTGAACTATGGTTCAATGATAAATAAACGTTCGCGATCCATCGTAATTTCCGATATATCTCACATTTACGCTATCTAATCCACCGCCTTAGAATACGGATAACATCGATGCTTCCTCGAAAAAAGCCTTATACGTTATTCCTAATATTCACCCCAAAATCAACATCCCCTTAATTTCGGTTGAAAATTTATGAATAATCGGTGCACATATTTTCGTACTTATCTTTGGATACACAAAATCCGAATTATTGGGAAGAAAAGAAGGATAAAGTAATTCAATTGCAGATCAATGTGAATCAAGAGAATACAAGACTCGTCAAGCCTGTGACAAACGGAGTAATAACGCAACGGACGAGGCAAGGGCCGCTGGGAGAAATAGGCAACAAAGTAAACGCGACGCGCTGCAACGAACCGATAGAAAAGCCAAAAGTGTCAAACAAGCCGATCGTGAAGCCGACCATCGTCGTAGAAGTGAACAAAGTAGAGGAAAAACCAGCCACGCGAGCGCCCAAACCGATATTGAAAAAGGAACAGCCCGTCAAAATAGAGCCCAAGCAGGAAAAGACGAAAGAGCCCGAAGCATTCTCGTCGGATCTTCTACCTATAGAGGACATAGATGAAATCGATAGGGATAATCCAGTTTTAGTATCCATTTACAGCAACGACATATACAATTACTTGAGGCAGCTCGAAAAACAATATCCGATATCAAAAGGATTTTTGAGCGGTCAAGAAGTTACTCCCAAAATGAGAAGCGTTCTCATCGATTGGCTGGTCGAGGTTCATCAACAGTTTCGCTTGTTGCAAGAAACTTTATACTTGACCGTAGCCATAATCGATCGTTTTTTGGAAGTGAGTACCAATATTCATCGCGGTGAAACAACACACACATTGGGAAATTACAATACTGTCGTTTTTTGCTGCAGTACTCCGTTTTTCCACATCTTTTTTTTTAATCACGTTTTTCGGGGTAACGAAAGGAATTTCCTTCCTCTGGAATTCAATGTCCGCTGTGGAAATTTTAACACATTCACTCGAGACGTGTTTTGAGAAGAATTTAAAAAAATATTCATTGGCCTTTTTACTGGCGGAAGCGTATGTGACTTCGTTTGGATTTCACATCCATTTATTTACATAAAAAAGAACGAGAGTATATACTATATTATATACTTTCGTTCTATTATATACTTAGTATATACTATATAGTTCTTTATTTTCAAGTATACATTGTACACTTATATCCTTTTCCATATTTCCTACTTTCTGGCCAACATTTGCCTTTCGTCCTTTCTCCTTTTTTGCCTCCTTTCTTACCATGCACTCGAAGGCTCTCGCATACCCGCACAACTTTTTGATCGGTGTCCCTTTCATTTATTTATTAATTTTTCGCTTTAGGGCCTCCTTTTTGTAGCCTCTTTGCCACTTCGCCAAACCACTTACCACTTATTCATTTTTTCTTTTATCTTCCCGCACTCAAGAATGCTTTTCAAACGTTCTTCTTCCCCACAACACCGGCGTAGGATATCTGCGTATCCATTTTTGCCTCCTTTTCCTATACTTCCGCATCTCGACCTATCCCCTGTTTCTTTAGTTCTCCCTTCTCTTCCCAGTACTCTTCCACTTCTACATGTTGTTTTCGACTTTTGTACTCCCTACAATACGTCAAATTTTCAATTTTGCTCGTCTTGTTGGACCTCTTGGTCGATTTTTATTTTCATAGCTCTGTCGATTGTTCTCCTTACTCCCCCATATCTTCGTCTCTTACCCTTTGCCATATTGCTCCCACTCCTACCTCCTCAAGGGTAGCCTTCATTTCCAGCACCATTTGGATGGGTTTGCATTTACTATCTGATGTGATGATTTTGGTGAATGATTATGGAAGAGAAAAAAAAACGGGCAAATTTGAATGTCACAGGCGCACAGGACGATAACGCGAAAGAGGCTGCAGCTCGTCGGGGTCGTGGCAATGTTCATAGCGTGCAAATACGAGGAAATGTATTCTCCGGACACAGCTGACTTTGTCTACATAACTGACAATGCTTACACGAAAACGGAAATATTGCAAATGGAGATGGTAATAATGAAGACTCTCGACTACTCGTTGGGACGCCCATTGCCGCTGCACTTTCTTCGAAGATACAGCAAGGCGGGACGGGTGAGAAGCTTTCATCACCGAATCCATAACACATTTCTCTCGTATTACCTCACAACGTCGAATATCCAATTACTTTCGTTTGTATTGTCAATCTTTCAAAAGGCACTTCCCGTTCACCACACAATGGCGAAATATTTCCTCGAGCAGTGCTTGGTGCATTACGAGCTCGCTCATCATCCGCCGAGTCTCATAGCCGCGGCGGCAATGTATCTCGCCTTCTTGTAAGCATAATTTTTATCCTATCACGTTAAAGTTTGCATGGTTGGAATGCAACCATCTTTTTCCTCACTGCTTCATTTTTACCATTATTCGAAACTGTTTTTTTTGCAACTTGAGGCCGTAAATCTGTAATAAAAACACGTAAACACATTCGAACGTTTCCTATAGCCTAAATCGGCCAAAAAGAAATGTTATCAACGAAAATGAATTTATCTTCGTTGCGTTTCAACGATGCAGACTTAAACATTCAATCCTTTCGGTCTAAAGATATCGCAAGACGAAGAAAACGTTTCTCACTGATTTTCCTTGCGAAATAAACAGCGTCATCGGCCACGAGGATAACGCCGATGGGCAAGTGATCTGGCCGAATACGCTCGTCCACTACAGCACTTACAAGAGGGACGATCTGATGCTCGTGGTTCGTGACATCGCGGCGGCGATCGTAAACGTGGAGAAGAGCAAATATCAGGCGGTCGTGAGGAAGTACAGCCACGCCAAACACATGAAGATCAGTCTCCGTCCCGAGCTCAAATCACCAGCGATACTCGCACTCGCAAACGTAGCTAAGAAAGAATGAATGCTCCATTTTTTTCTGTAATATAACGCTGCAAATGTTTCTTCTTCTTTTAATTGTTTTTCTTTCTACACACATTTCGACACGCATACACCGACTATCGGAGAAGAAGAGTCTTTGGCAGCTTTCGTTGTTTGGTCATTGTCAGCGCGAAATTGGAACTCGATTGATAGGAAAACGGAAAAAACTTGGAAAAAACTTGGAAAAGAGCAAGACTGAATTATCCCAAAGTATTCTTGGAGGACTTTTTTTTACATCTCGACGTTTAATGAACATAGACAACTTTGATATAGTAATATATAGATATATATGTATATGAAGAGGCGCGGCACTGCCTTGGAGCCGAATAACGCAGACCAAACGACACAGCGTGAGCAAATTTCGTCACAGCGTCTCTTGCAGTACTATCCAGTTTTCAGCGACCGAATGCCTGCGGCTTGATCCTACCCTGCGTCGTATAGTTATATCATGCATATTTTGGTGTGAGCGACCCACGCCCATTTTCTCACGATTGTAATCAGTTATTTGCACGATATCTTTCGGAGCCTTCTCCACTCATTTTTTTCACGAGAAGCGATGATTCAATTGTAAAAATGCATGTTTCTAGTATGGCAAGAACAACTTCTCTTTGATTTGCGATTAATGCAAGCGAAAGAGCATTTTTTAACATTTTTCTAAATCACGCATATCGAAGAGGTATAGTTTCTTCCACGAGCAATTCGACGTCAACTGTAAACACAAATCATTCGGTTGAACCTGAGAAAAGATCGAAAAATTTCCGCGTGAATTTTTTCGTCGGTGGAATCGTGTGTCATTTCGGCTTAGAATTTTTCGTTGAAAACTTCGAAGTTGGCGCTGATTCCTGTTGCTGCAAGTTATATATATATATATAGAACTGAACATTGCAAAAAGGACATAAGGTCTATAAGCGTACTTTGGGGCATTTCAGTCTTGCCCTCCGCCGAGTTTTTTCGCTCGTCCATCAACCGGATGTCGCCTCTCGATTATTGCCATTGAGCAAGTAATGAAAACTTCCGTAGACTTTTATCTTCGATTGTTCGAATACGATAATACGCGTGGAGAAGTAGATGAAAAAAAAATACGTATACTCAGACGTGACGAAGCTGGTAATAATCATCGTCGTTTTTTTTATATATATATATATATTTTATACTTGAATACGCCACAATGGACGTGGATAAAGAAAATTTTAGTCAGATTTAGTTGCGTTGAGATATTCCTACGTTTTTTCGTCATTGTGTCTTGTTTTTTTACGCGATATAACTTTAAATACATATATTTCCCCGGATTATTTTTACCTGTTATTTCTTGCGACAAAATCAGTATGAAATAATACGTAGGAATAATCGATCGGAATCTTTCGCTCGAATTTACAGTCAAATTACCTTCCCAACGCTGCTAAAACCGTTTTATAGATTATTTTTTATCATAGTCAACGAAAGCCACTTTGACGCCATTATTGACGAACGCGCTTTTCATCTTCTCGATATTTGATGGAAAATCGTAGAGATTTATATACTCGCGGATGATGATCGTTTGGAGGGATTTACAGTCACGCTTCCTCACTTCCCAGCGCATTTTAACTATATACATTCTCTCCGGTTTGTAAAATTTATTGCAATTTTTCGTATTCCTGTTATTTCGCTTATCTTTCGTTACAAATTCTCATGTAATAGTTCGTGTCAATTCGGTCGCGAGTCTTTTCTTTATCTCATGATGGAAGTGATTTTACGTACGCTGTGATTAAAACCTCACCACTGTCAACAGGTCGTTTTACTTCTTTTTCATGTCGTAATTTGACTAACGGAATTATGAATCTAAATAAAAGCTATAGGCTCGGAATAAAATATATATTTAATTATTACGCACTAGAATGAAATTTCACGGGATGGAAATTATATATATTTAAAAACACAAACGAAGAGAAATATTGGTACTACACTTTTTCGACTACGAAATTGAAATGAACAAATTGCATTAAAGAAACATAGGAATTTTCAATTTAACACGAGTAATCTCATAACCCAATGTTTCGAGCTAAACAAGTGTCGCGTTTCTGACGAACGAAAAGTTAAAAATCACTGAGATTTATCGGATACGAAATGGGCGACTCGCGACATACACTGCTACAAGATTCGAATCGATGCGAAAAAACGATCAGGAATATTAAAAAAAGGCTCATCGTAAGTCTATGAGCTAAAAACTATTACCAAATATACAGCACTAAACATTAAATATCTGTTTTTAAAATAACACAATACTCTATACTTGAATTTGATGCAATGGTGGCAGACTGAAACATGGTAGTGAGAAACTTGTTTCTAGAAGTTATAATGTGTTTTATAAACGGTAAAAAAAAGTTCGTTTGCGTTGGGAAGAGGAAAAATTGACTGTTAATTCCAGCAAATGACTTACTCGGAATATTCTTACCTAGAAATTCTGGCCGAAAGGTTTCAGTAGGAAACATACATGTATTTGCGGCTACATCGCGCGTACGACGAAAGACAATGACGAGAAAGCTTAGAATTATGTCGTTGCAGGTACATATGACTGAACGTGTTTTGTTTAGTCACGACAATTGCAGCGAATTCAAGTATAGAGTATTTTTGTTTTGTTTTTTATGGATATCGTTTTTTTGTACTTGATATTTACCATCAGTTTTCAACGCTCAGACGCTGCAGTGATTTTTTAAAGCCGCCATGTGTTTGGGCATCGATTCGAGCGTTCAGGCAGTGTATGTTGCACCTCATCCAGTCTGTATTCAGTAATCCTGATTTTTAACTTCTTCGTTTTTAGCAATGCAACATTCATTCAGTTTGGAGCTAGGGTTATGTTGAACTGGAAGACTGCAAAATTTGGTAATTTTCAACGCAATTTTTTCCATTTAAACATTGCGGTATAGAAAGTTAGAACGGTTTTTTTTCTCTCTCAAATAAATGTAATAGCTAGTTCCTACGACTCAATTCTAGTAATAATAATAATATATATCGCTTATTCAGAGTCCGATGCTTGTTTGGTCATATTCACGATCCCGTTAGTCAAATTAAGATTTTAAAAAACTCGAGAAGCCGATAAAATCGTGTATATCGTGCTGGGTTTTCACAATCGATCATAGTGTACATACAATTACTTTCGTCTCCAGATAAAAAAGTTTTGCGACGAGATTGACTCCAACAAAACACGGACAAGTAGAGAATTTCGGATAAAATTTAAAAAATTAAATAACGACAAAATGTAATATATTTTATAAACCGACAGAAGAAAAAGTTCGCGTATGCTGGAAAGTGAGGAAACGTGACTGTGAATTCCAGCGAACGATTATTATCCACGAGTATATAAGTCGATGAGATTTTTATTGGACGGTGCGAAGATAGGCGTTGTAAAAAAATTGTGTGAAACTGATTTTCGTTCATTGCGATAAAGAAAAGAACGGCGAAAAAGAAATGTGCGTGGGTGTGTTTTGAAATGATGAGACTCGACTGTAAATTTCGGCAAGCGATTATTATTTACGAATATATAAGTCGATATGTATATATCATCATTATTTTCCTGCGTCCTTTCGTTGTACCCTTTCGGACTTTTACGATCCAATGTCATTCACGCTTCGCCCCACACCCGTCACTAGACTATCGTGCCGATACAAGCGGCTATATCATCGCTAAACTTTGCGTTAACATTGAAACTTCACTAACACTGCCTTCGGCTCGGTAATCGGCGCAAGGGCCAGTGCGTGACTGACAATGAGCGGTGCTTCATCGCCGCTCGCCAAGCCGCACGACGACCGCGCCTTCGTTACTGTCCTTAGACGATATGTATATATTTTCATTGAACGGAGAGAATATTAGGTACGCGTTGTAAATAACGGTGGCAAACTGATTTTCGTCGAATATGATAAAGAACAGAAATGAACGAAAAATGTGTGTTGCGGGGGTGATTAACATCGACTATAAATTCCGGTAAACAATTATCATTTACGAATACATAAGTCGGCATGTATATATGCTTATTGAATGGGGAGAGGATTAAGAACGCGTTGTAAATAATTTATGTCAGTCATTATCGTCAACTGCAATAAATGAAAATAAAATCGAAGAGGGCGATGAATGATGATTTTTCTTCGAACCAAAAATTTTATACCTGGTATATCGGAATGATAAAATTTTATTTTTGCTACAAAATACCACGAGCTGAGGTCTTATACCTAGTCGGAATTTTGAAAAATATCGAATTTTGGTTTTCGAGGGATGCTTAAGATATAACATTGATATGTTATAAATATAAGATATAAGACATAACGTTCCAAATTGTGGAAGTTATGGGCGTTTATAGGTAGGTTCCGCGAACTTTGAACGCGTTTTTTCTCAAAATTACATTATCGAAATCGGCGACTTCGATATCTGAAAAATTACTGTACCGATCAACGTCAAATGTAGCAAGCTTCTTTTACGCATAAAAAAGCCGTGCTTAAACGAAGAATTTGTTGTCGATGCATTGTTTTTTTATCAACGAAAATAGAGCGGTTTTTTACCGCAAATCGACGCTTTCACTTTGGAGTGCGGCCATATTTTGCGAGAATCAATATTTTGATACATCCTTCGTTCAAATATGGTGTGGGGAATTTGGAAGAGGACAGGGAGAGATATGATGGAGGAGAGACTCCACTTATTAGATTCAATCGTAAAAGGAGGAATGTTTTATGGAGTGGAGATATGGGGAATGGAAGAAAAAAGCGTATTTGAAAAAAATACGGAGCAGGTATTGTAAGATGGAGTTAGGGGTGAACAGAACGACACCAAACTATGTATGGAGGAGAGAACTAGGAGTGCTTCCTATGGAATATGTAATAAGGGAAAGAGCGATGAGATATATGAGAAAAGTGATGAGAATGGATGAGACAAGGTGGCCAAAAATTTGCTTCCTAGACGAGATAAAAGCGATAAAACACGGTGACCCGTCAAAATGGGGGAAAAACCTGGTGAAGATATTAAGAGATCTGGAGATAGAAGATATAATAACAATGGCAAGGGAGCGAAAAGAAGTGAAAAAAAAGACGAAAGGATATAAGAGGGGCTGGAAAGCTTAAAAAACAGAATTTTAAGGAGGGAAGAAGAAAAAATCAGAAAATCGACGTATAACGATAAGTATAAATATATTATAGAAAAGGACGAGATGCCATGGAAATATTGGACAGATGAGGGAGTAAAGGGTAGGGGCAAGGAAATGTGGGCGAGGCTAAGATGTGGCAACATAGGAAGGGCGGGAAAGAAAGGGGAAAAGGTTTGGAGATGCAAGATATGTAAAGAAAAAAATGAGACATTGGCGCATCTAATGATATGTATCAAAAGGTAGGGAGTTAGTATCAGAGAAAGCAGAGGAGTGGGTGGAAGGAATGGATGATTTGGCAGTAAAGGGGGAAATAATAAATATGCTGGGAGGAAAAATACAAATAGGGATATGTGAGTATTTTAGGGAAATAGAGGAAATATAATATGTAGAACGATGAGTAAGGATCATGGGGGAGGAGAGATCGACGGAGCGGACGAATAAACCAAGAAAGGGAGAATGTAAAAATAATACCGGATGTAGGAATGTAAGGAGTAGATAATAAGTGAAGAGTATGTATGCGAAATTGTCATGTCTTGTAAAAAGCTTTGCGAAAAAGTTGTGCAAGTAAAACTCGATACTACTACATCCTTCGTTCAAGTATTAGATAATTTCATGCAAAAACTAAATGCGTTTGATTTTCTTTATTTCGGACAATTTGTTTCCGAGCATCTGCGATCACCGCGAAGGACGTTTTTCAAAGAGCGCTCTGCACAAAACATTGTATCTACCCCATTTATGTATATTCTTCAATAAATATATTGTGAAGAATATTTAAAACCATACCTGTAGTCTTAAAAGAAACAAAAAAAAGTGTGGGTGTAGTTCCAAAAAAGAAATACCTCCGATTAATTTGGAATTTCGTATACCCATGTATTTTGACTCGCTGATTACGAATATGATAGTAAAAATGCCCGCAAATTTGATTTTCAAGGTTAAAACTCAAAAACTGATTTTTTAAAAAGTTTTTCTACTTCATTTTAATAAATGTTGATCATCGAGAAAAAGCGTTTCCCACAAATGATGTAGATGAAAGATGTTCTTTTGACGAATAATTTTTTTTCGCGTACTTCAATATTTTGCTGATAAAGCCTAAAAGACTATTTGATCATGTATTTTATCATTTTCTTTTAAAAAAATTCCAAAGACAACGTTCGAAAATAGGCAGTTACAGTGGTGTCCTCCCTTGATATAAGGGACAAACATGAAGGTTATGTGCGGAACACAATATCCGAGAAATAACCGTCTCGCCCCTGTTTGCAAACATTCATTCTTTTGACGAAATTTTCAATAACATTTTGGCATAATTGCGATTAATTTTGTTAATGGTGCGTCCAATTGCTTCCCTCAGCTTCGGAATAATCTGTGGATCATTGGCATATATTTTTCCTTTCTTAAAACCCCCCAAAAAGAAGCCCAATGGCGTCAAATCGCCATTGGACACCCAAACAAATTCACCACAGTGTTGCCAAAAGACAAGCGCGGACTTTTCTAGTCATCTCTGAAAAAATTTCACCATTTTTGTAGTGAATTTTCACAATTTCTAACCTTTGCTCGATCGTGTAATGTCCCATGACTGAAACTCAATACTTCCTGGTGCCAGGTGTCAAAGATTAGTACTCTATGTTCGCCACAACAACACTGGTGCGCAATTTAAAATGTCAGGTCATTTTAAGACACCCTTTATTTGCAAATCTGCACACGTTTTTCCAGAAAAAAATTCACGAAAATTCCTCTTTTCCGGCCACGAGTTAGGAGTAACATTTCTTACTGCAATATACTGTAGCCTGCATCCGGTGGATAAAACGAACGGAACTCTAAAAAGAATGGACACAAATGACAGGAGTCGTTGCAAAGTTTGAGCATTTGCAACGAAGAGGCGTGACAGCGCCGTAACGCCAAGTAAAACGGGTCTGTATGAGCTTCGGACCCAAAAAACAGGTCGTTTTAAAATATGTTTTCTGATAAGAGTATTGGGATGTCGGGGTTGGGATCTTACACACAATTGATACAATAGTCTAGGCAAGTTAAATTTCTTTTATTGGAGAATATTAATAAACAGTGAGGTTATTATTATTTAAGCAAAGTGCCACCGTTGGTTAATATATCGTAAACGACAATTCACTACGTAGGAATTGTTAAACTTTATTCTCCAACACCACGCCGACCGTTTGCTCCTGAACGTTCAGCTTTTTACGTAAATATGCGATCTTATTAAATTTTCTTCAGTTAAAGTTTAAATACTTGAGTTGATAAAATCCTACGCAGTACATAAACGAGAAAATTTACAGCCTATGGGTCGGCCCGTTTCTTAAATATCGCGAGGAACGAGTCTCCAGGTATTTCGTATGTCACGTGGTACATCCTCACTTTGGCTCGAGACGTTCGGGACGCCACCTTGATGAGCTGTATAGCCACGTGGAGCAATGTAAGTAAGGTAGTCAAGAAGACTAGTAAGGTAATTTCTTTAGCACTGCGTTCGGACTCCTTACCTCTAGTCTTCTTGAAGGTAGTCGTACTGCGTTAACTGAAACGTGGATAACGGTCGGTATATGAACCTACCATTATTACCCATAGAGGTTCGAAATTTCGAACCTCAATTTTGACCAAACGATACAATCAACTGAGATGAAATGTATCGTGTACATGCGATATTGTTACAGAAAGAGCCGGACGAACGACATTTCTCCAAATTTTGAAGAAAAAAACTGTACAGATTGCAGTTACCATAAGACGAATTTTGTATTATTAAGAGGGAATGATACCTTATCGCGGTCGGTATGGTAGAACGATTATAGATTCCCATGAATCTCTGAAACGGCTCTTCAGATCCCGTCGAAACTTTGCCAAACGACATCAAATAGATAGACGAACGGCTGTCTTCTCCTCAAATTTTCCGAATTTGAGAAAAAAAAATGTAGATTGGGTTATCATAAGCCAATCTACATTCTTGTTCGCAAAATCAGAAAATTTGAGAAGAAGAGAGCCATTCATCTATCTATTTGACGTTGTTTGGCAAAGTTTCGACGGGATCTGAAGAGCCGTTTCAGAGATTCGTGGGAATCTATAATCGTTCTACCATACCGACCGCGATAAGGTATCATTCCCTCTGTCATTAACCGATACACCGAATTCATACACATTTCAAGACAGTTAGGCTCTTGACCGTGAAAAAACATATTTTGAGCGTTGTTTCCACTAACTTTATGAAAAAAACGACGAATAAATTGGGGTTGAGAGTTTTTTCCCATAAAACTAGCACAATTGTACCAACAAAGCTCAAAATATTATCGACAATCCTGAAAATCTAGTGCATGAGTTGTCCACTGGCGGCGATCCCGCGTGGTAACGTGATACATGAACACGCGTCGCACACGGACTTGTGGGAAGGCTCCTGTGCTCTTTGCTGTCGCGTGGTAGCAAACGGCTGCTGCGACATCTGTAAGTAGTTTGTGGCGGCTCGTAATCGAAAACCACGAATGCTGCAATATCATCGTGGACGCATCGAAATTTCGCATCATGTGACACATGTCCTTATACATGAGGAATACATACCGTACGCAAATACGATCCGGCATGGTCGCGTTTCCGTTCGTACGATTGCAAGCTTTCGTGCAACAAAGATAAAAGTGAAGGGTAAGCGAGGGCATTTATAGAAAAACGCCCGCAAGCACGTTCAAATCTGTACGTCGTGTGTGGCCCCAAATGTATTTGGGAGGCCGCGTAGTTATTCGTTACCAGCTGAGTAGACTGGCTAACGGTCGCGCAGCCTGTTGACTCCACCACGCATGGTGCTGCCACCTCCCACCTCTCTCGATCATTTACGAGTATCTCGTTCTCGTTATGCGCGACAGATGGCGCTGTTCTACAATCGGGATACAATTTTGAAAATTCGTTGCGAATGTTAGACCATATGGCGCGGATCGGCATTAAGGGTGAGTGAGAAACCGTTCGAGGCGAGAGAAACAGTTGCTAGGCAACTGTCGATACGTGGCCGTGTTGCGTGCGTGCGTTGGGTGTGTGCGTCGCGTGGACGCAGCCCTCGCGTGGTGTTTCGAGCGGCGAGAGCCTATGGCGCGAGCGGTGCTCCCCAAACTTGAATTAATGCACACGGCCGCCTCCAAGAATATCCTCGGAACCCATATAGCCTCTTCGGGATTAAAGCCGACTTTGACTTGGCTCGCGGCACTACTGCGGCAACCAACGTCGCGGTTAGGTTGACCCACGCGCTCGTCCGAGACTCTTCCTCTTTCTTTTTTTATTTGATCATCGCTTTACTCTCAGCTAAACTTGTTTACCTCGTACATTCGCATCCTGTCGGGCGCGTTTGGTTGTTCGATGTTTTGTTTTTTCGTTTCGGTCCGTCGTTGTCATCCTCTTCGAACGAAACGTCGTTGAAGGGGGGAAAAAATGATTGGCGCTTCACGAAAGTAGCGCTTCGTTGACCGATAGAGATCGAGCCGTACGCGAGGCGAAAAACGTTCTGGCGGACCAATCGAGGGGGTGCTCCGCTCGTTCTTTGTGTATTTACGCGCACCGAGCGTTCTTTTCCGCCTCGCAGTTCTTTTTTCGTCTTTATACCCTCGGAAGTCTTCCAACGTGCCTTCTCTCAGTCCTCGCTCACCGAACCCCGCAATCGTTTATTCTTCACGACGCGCATCTCTTTTCTCCCTCTTCCGTCATACCGCTCGCGACCGGCGAGTCTCTCCTGCACGCGAAATAGTGAAACTAGTGGCCGGGTGGATAGAGCGTGGAGGGGCGAAGGGAGAGGGGAAAAAGGAAAAATAAAGAATTCATCGATGTGTTTCGCGTCGTAAACCGGTTTTAGGAGGGCGCGTTGCCGCGCGCGCGATCCGTAGGCATCGAGACGCCCAGGAGCGAAGGAAGGCGAGAGAACGCTATCCTAGCTACGTTGAAGTCCTAGCCGAGCTGTGACAAGTGCAGTTTTCTATTTTTTCGCGCGTGTGCTTGTGCGAACCGAGAGAATCAATCGCGTTCGTACCGGAGAAAAAGCTTATTTTTTCTGCTACTTCTAGTCACTTCCGGTCTTGACGGCGGAGACGCAAAATCACGCGTGTGCGCTTTTTGTGTACGTAAACAAGAAAGGCGAAAGCGAAGAGCACGGTGTCGCGGCGCACAGTGTTTTCTTTCACTCCGACGTGCCGGCCACGCCGAGCTCAGTGGAGGGTTAAAGTGTGTTTGTTTTTGGTGAGAGTGCAACGTCATCCCGGAAAAACGGGCACCGCAACGAGGATGGACGAAGAGGAAATCGACGGTATCAAGTCGCCGATAAAGAGGCTTGGATCCACCAGAAAATTACTCGTCTTCAACAGTGAGTTTCTCTCGTTTCGGTATTCTTATTGTAATTGTTTTCTGACGCTATCGTACAATGTTTTCAACGACTATGGGAGGTTATTGCCGGAAACGCATCTTGCATATCGAAAAACGACGTTGAGGAATAAAAATACGTTCTTTCGATTGGCATCTTTTCCGAAGAGAATTATGATTTGCTCTCAGGTTGTTATTCGATATCATTTTGTGATTGGAACAAATGGAGACGTATTACACTACGTACTTAGTGTAATCGTTGAGGAGAATTGCAAAATATGTTGAAATCGATTTTTTTTTCATCGCATTGAGTCGAAGTAGATGTACCACGTGACATATGAATGCGAAAGAGATAGCTGAAATTTTCGAACGCAAATTCCTTACAGATGAATAACATTAAGGGCAAAATAAAATCGTCACGCTCTGCGTCGGAGAAGTTGATACAGATCCTGATGCTTTATTTTTCCGACAGAAAAAAAAAACTTAAACATCTATGAGAAAACTCTGTTAAAAATGGTGAGGTTATGTTGCTCCTGTACATGTCCTTAAGGGGTAACGCCGACCTTGCGCATGCCCTTAAGGGGTTATGTTGACATTGTACACGTCCTTAAGGGGTTAAGCTATTACGACGACCCGAAAGTCAGGCTTAATGAAAAAACCCAAATATTTTGAAGGAATAAGTAAGTTGATTGATGACGTTGAAGCTTGTATCGTTGGAATGCAACGATTTTTGGTTCATTTTTCATTTCTTCGTTTGTATCATTATCCCAAGCCTTTTTTGTTCAAATTTGGGTTACCAAACTCCAACTTAAAAAATACGTAAAAACGGTTGAATGATTTTCACAGGCTAAATTCTCTAAAAAAGAAGTTTGAGCAATTGGAAATAATTAATTTTCGTTGCATCCCAACGATGCAAACTTCAACATCATGATGATCGAAAATCGTTTGGAAATTTATGTGTATGTATATTGACAAAGTTGTGTATCGAATTTCGTAGAAAAAATATTAATAATTCAAGAAGTTATAAAAAAATCGCGCGCTGGTCGTTTGAACGTCAGTGATGTACTTGATTTTGGCCACCCGGTTGATCGGAACGAAAAAAACGAGTGTTTTCCTCAAAATTGATAATATTGGCCACGACTTGACCAAATTTTCATCTTTAGTGTGTTTCAATCACAAAACAAACTTGAACTTTTTTTCGATTTTTCGAGGAAAAATAATATCATTATTGTTAATAACTAATGTAAAAAAATGTTAAGAAGAAAAACATCTAGTGTTAAAAAGAATGCTTAAATGTTACGGAGAAGAAAAGCGTTTAAAGTTTAACCAGCAGTTCCATCGTTGTAATCACAAGTTCAATCTGTGATTCCTGCACCATGTGTTGGACCTTCCTCTTCAATTTGAGTAGCCTCAAGCGACAATCGATTTTTCTCAATTTCCACAGTAGCCAAACTCAATGCGCCCGCAAGATTCTTTTGCCGCAACGCATGTGACTTGGGTTGACCGTTTTGTTTTTTTGAAAGGGTTTGACAAGATAAAATAAAGGCCCGAGGATGAAAATAAAGGATATGTTGTTTCCAATATAAAATGCTCTGTTATGGTATCAGTAGCGACATTTGTTAATAAAAAGAGCACTTTTGGTAGGCGTGGTATCGTTGTCGTTAATCGAAGCCAATAGTAAATACTTAGCTATTTAATAATGAACAAGAGTAAAAAATATCTATTATGAAAACAAATACAAAATTACTTTTTTTTGACAGTATATTCGGTATCACTTTGCTGTTTCAAGAGCTTCTTCGTTTTCTATAATGAAATAATAAAATTCCTTACATTGCCTGTTGAAGTACGATGTTGAAATTTGCATCGTTGGAACGCAACGAAAATTCTTTTTAATTTTTTGTTTACCCTATTTTCATGATCACCTGAAATCCGTTTTTACGTATTTAGGCTAAAGATTTATAATAAGGATCCTGAACAACGTTGAAATGATTTTAGAGGTCTAAATTCGTAAAAAAATTGGGTTTCGGAACTTTCAATGTGTGTGAAGTTAGCACCGCCATTTTGAAAAACAAAAAAAATAATTATTGTGCTAGTTTGTGCTAGGAATGTGCTCCGTTGTGCCGCAAACCGATCTTAGAAATTTGAAAAAATGAAGCGGAAAATCGAAAAAAACCTTTTTAAGGCCCAACACCGCCATTTTGTCGGAATAAAAAAAAATGGTTGTGCTCGATTGTGCTAGGGTTGTGCTAGGTTGTGCCGCAAATCGCGATTCGATATCTCAATTAGTTTCGTAGAAATTTGCGTTTGAAAAAAAAATCGCAGCGCCGCCATTTTGTAGGAATGAAAAAAAAGGTTGTGCTCGGTTGTGCTAGCGTTGTGCTAGCTTGTGCCGCAAACCGCGATTCGATATCGCAATTAGTTGCGTAGAAAATATCGTTTGAAAAAAAAATCGCAGCACCGCTATTTTGTCGGAATGAAAAGAAATGGTTGTGCTAGGATTGTGCTAGCTTGTACCGCAAACCGCATTTCGTTATCGCAATTAGTTTCGTTGAAAGTCGCGTTTGAAAAAAAAATCGCAGCACCGCTATTTTGTCGGAATGAAAAAAAATGGATGTGCTAGATTCTGCAAAACTTGCGCTAGGTTGTGCCGCAAACCGCGATTCGATATCGCAATTAGTTTCGTAGAAAATCACGATTGAAAAAAATTCCAACACCTCCATTAAAAAAAAAAAACAATCATTGTGCTAGTTCGTGCTAGACATGTGCTACGTTGTGCCGTGGGCCGCACTTAGAAATTTCGAAAAATAAAGCGAAAATTCGATAAAAGCGTTTTTAAGGCCCAACCCGCGACTTGGACGGAATTTAAAAAAAAGTTTGTGCTCGATTGTGCTAGGGTTGTGCTAGCATGTGCCGCAAACCGCGATTCGATATGTCAATTAGTTTCGTAGAATATTGCGTTTAAAAAAAAAATCGCAGCACCGCCATTTTGTCGGAATGAAAAAAAAATGGTTGTGCTCAGGTGCGCTAGGATTGTGCTACCTTGTGCCGCCAACCGCGATTCGATATCGCAATTAGTTTCGTAGAAAATCGCGTTTGAAAAAAAAACGCAGTACCGCTATTTTGTCGGAATGAAAAAAAATGGTTGTGCTAGATTGTGCTAAGCTTGCGCTAGCTTGTGCCGCAAAGCGCGATTCGAAATCGCAATGAGTTTCGTAGAAAATTGCGTTTGAAAAAAAAATCGCAGCACCGCCATTTTGTCGGAATGAAAAAAAAATGTTTGTGCTCGGTTGTGCTAGGTTGTGCTGCAAACCGCGATTCGACATCGCAATTAGTTTCGTAGAAAATCGCGATTGAAAAAAAAACGCAGACCCGCTATTTTGTCGGAATGAAAATAAATGGTCGTGCTAAATTGTGCTAAGCTTGCGCTAGATTGTGCCGCAAAGCGCGATTCGAAATC
Source organism: Ophion costatus (assembly GCA_951751655.1). NCBI lineage: Eukaryota > Metazoa > Arthropoda > Insecta > Hymenoptera > Ichneumonidae > Ophion > Ophion costatus. Next base: position 30,351,567 of record OX632356.1, read on the forward strand.
GCAATTAGTTTCGTAGAAAATCGCGTTTGAAAAAAAAATCGCAGCACCGCTATTTTGTCGGAATGAAAACAAATGGTTGTGCTAGTAATGTGCTAGCTTGTACCGCAATCCGCGATTCGTTATCGCAATTAGTTTCGTAGAAAATCGCGTTTGAAAAAAAAATCGGAGCACCGCTATTTTGTCGGAATGAAAAAAAAATGGTTGTGCTAGATTCTGCTAAACTTGCGCTAGCTTGTGCCGCAAACTGCGATTCGATATCGCAATTAGTTTCGTAGAAAATCACGATTTAAACAAATTGCAACACCTCCATTAAAAAAAAAAAACAATCATTGTGCTAGTTCGTGCAAGACATGTGCTACGTTGTGCCGTGGGCTGCACTTAGAATTTCGAAAAATAAAGCGAAAATTCGATATTAGCGATTTTAAGGCCCAACCCGCGACTTGGACGGAATTTAAAAACAAGTTTGTGCTCGATTGTGCTAGGGTTGTGCTAGCTTGTGCTGCAAACCGCGATTCGATATCTCAATTAGTTTCGTAGAAAATTGCGTTTGAAGAAAAAATCGAAGCACCGCCATTTTGTCGGAATGACAAAAAAATGGTTGTGCTCGGTTGTGTTAGCGTTGTGCTAGCTTGTGCCGCAAACCGCGATTCGATATCGCAATTAGTTGCGTAGAAAATTGCGTTTGAAACAAAAATCGCAGCACCGCCATTTTGTCGGAATGAAAAAAAAATGGTTGTGCTCGGTTGTGCTAGGATTGTGCTACCTTGTGCCGCCAACCCCGATTCAATATCGCAATTAGTTTCGTAGAAAATCGCGTTTGAAAAAATAATCGCAGCACTGCCAATTTGTCGGAATGAAAAGAAAAATGGTTGTGCTCGGTTGTGCTAGGATTGTGCTAGCTTGTGCCGCAAACCGCGTTACGATATCTCAATTAGTTTCGTAGAAAATTGCGTTTGAAAAAAAAATCGCAGCACCGCTATTTTGTCGGAATGAAAAAAAATGGATGTGCTTGGTTGTGCTAGCGTTGTACTAGCTTGTGCCGCAAACGCGATTCGATATCGCAATTAGTTTCGTAGAAAATCGTGTTTGAAAAAAAAATCGCAGCACTGCTATTTAGTCGGAACGAAAAAAAATGGTTGTGCTAGGATTGTGCTAGCTTGTGCCGCAAACCGCGATTCGATATCGCAATTAGTTTCGTAGAAAATTGCGATTGAAAAAAAAGTCGTAGCACCGCCGTTTTGTCGGAATGAAAAAAAAATGATTGTGCTCGATTGTACTAGGCTTGTGGTAGCTTGTGCCGCAAACCGCATTCCGATGCCGCAATGAGTTTCGTAAAAAATCGCGATTGAAAAAAAATAGCAACAGCTACATTTTGAAGAAAAAAAATTTCTTTTGCTCTTTTGTAATAGAAATATGTTACGTTTTGCCGCAAGCCGACCTAAGAAATTTAAAAAATTAAGCAAGAATTCGAAAAAGAAACGTCTTTAAGGCCCAACACCACTTTGTCGGAATAAAACAAAATTGGTGTGCTAGATTGTGCTGGGCTTATGCTAGCTTCTGCCGCAAACCGCATTCCGATAGCGCAATTAGTTTCGTAGAAAATCACGATTGAAACAAAATCGCAACACCGACATTTTTTAATTTAAAACAATTATCATTGTGCTAGGTTGTGCCACGTTGTCCCGATGTGCTACGTAGTGCCGCGAAATAGCGGTTCTGTGATTTTTTTCTCAAACGCGATTTTCTACGAAATTAATTGCGATATCGAATCGCGGTTTGTGGCGCAAGCTAGCACAATCCTAGCACAACCGAGCACAACCATTTTTTTTTTCATTCCGACAAAATGGCGGTGCTGCGATTTTTTTTTCAAACGCAATTTTCTACGAAGCTAATTGCGATCTCGAATCGCGGTTTGCGGCACAAACTAGCACAACGCTAGCACAACCGAGCAGAACCATTTTTTTTTCATTCCGACAAAATGGCGGTGCTGCGATTTTTTTGTCGAACGCTATTTTCTACGAAACTAATTGCGATATCGAATCGCGGTTTGCGGCACGAGCGAGCACAACGCTAGCACAACCGAGCACAACCTTTTTTTTTTCATTCCGACAAAGTGGCGGTGCTGTGATTTTTTTTTCAAACGCGATTTTCTACGAACCTGATTGCGATATCGAATCGCGGTTTGCGGCACAAGGTAGCACAATCCTAGCACAGCCGAGCACAACCATTTTTTTTTCATTCCGACAAAATGGCGGTGCCGCGATTTTTTTTTCAAACGCGATTTTCTACGAAACTAATGCCGATATCGAATCGCGGTCGGCGGCACAAGGTAGCACAATCCTAGCACAACCGAGCACATCCATTTTTTTTTCATTCCGACAAAATGGCGGTGCTGCGATTTTTCTTTCAAACGCAATTTTCTACGAAACTAATTGACATATCGAATCGCGGTTTGCGGCACAAGCTAGCACAACCCTAGCACAATCGAGCACAAACTTTCTTTAAAATTCTGTCAAAGTCGCGGGTTGGGCCTTAAAAACGCTTGTATCGAATTTTCGCTTTATTTTTCGAAATTTCTATGTGCGGCCCACGGCACAACGTAGCACATGTCTAGCACGAACTGGCACAATGATTTTTTTTTTTTTTAATGGAGGTGTTGGAATTTTTTTCAATCGTGATTTTCTACGGAACTAATTGCGATATCGAATCGCGGTTTGCGGCACAAGCTAGCGCAAGTTTAGCAGAATCTAGTACATCCATTTTTTTTCATTCCGACAAAATAGCGGTGCTGCGATTTTTTTTTCAAACGCGACTCAACGAAACCAATTGCGATAACGAATTGCGGTTTGCGGTACAAGCTAGCACAATCCTAGCACAACCATTTTTTTTTCAATCCGACAAAATAGCGGTGCTGCGATTTTTTTTTCAAACGATATTTTCTACGAAACTAATTGCGATATCGAATCGCGGTTTGCGGCACAAGCTAGCACAACGCTAGCACAACCGAGCACAACCTTTTTTTTTTCATTCCGACAAAATGGCGGTGCTGTGATTTTTTTTTCAAACGCAATTTTCTTCGAAACTAATTGAGATATCGAATCGCGGATTGCGGCACAAGCTAGCACAATCCTAGCACAATCGAGCACAACCATTTTTTTTTCATTCCGACAAAATGGCGGTGCTGCGATTTTTTATTCAAACGCGATTTTCTACGAAACTGGTTGCGACATCGAATCGCGGTTTGCGGCACAAGCTAGCACAATCCTAGCAGAGCCGATCACAACCATTTTTTTTCATTTCGACAAAATGGCGGTGCCGCGATTTTTTTTTCAAACGCGATTTTCTACGAAACTAATGGCGATATCGAATCGCGGTTGGCGGTACAAGGTAGCACAATCCTAGCACAACCGAGCACAACCATTTTTTTTTCATTCCGACAAAATGGAGGTGCTGCGAATTTTTTTAAACGCAATTTTCTACGAAACTAATTGCGATATCGAATCGCGGTTTCCGGCACAAGCTAGCACAACGCTAGCACAACCGAGCACAACCATTCTTTTTTCATTCCGCCAAAATGGCGGTGCTGCGATTTTTTTTTCAAACGCAATTTTCTACGAAAGTAATTGAGATATCGAATCGCGGTTTGCGGCACAAGCTAGCGCAACCCTAGCACAATCGAGCACAACCATTTTTTTTCATTCCAACAAAATGGCGGTGTTGGGCCTTAAAAAGGTATTTTTCGATTTTCCGGTTCATTTTTTTAAATTTCTAAGATCTGTTTGCGGCACAACGTAGCACATTCCTAGCACAAGCTAGCACAATAATTATTTTTTTTGTTTTGCAAAATGGCGGTGCTAACTTCACACACATGAACTTTCATTGCTTACCAACGATGCAAACTTCAATATCATGTTGAAGTTCGGTTCTATTCGTAGTTCCTCTTTTACAGTGTCAATATCTAAGTCATTTTGGTTTTTGGTCCGCGTATTCGTACACAAGGAAAAAATCCTTTCGGCCTGGGCGTTAGACACTGTGATGGGAAATACATATTGCATTATTTTTAGCAGATTTCCATCTCAGCAGGTTTCCATCTGTTAATTTTATAATCTGAATCCATTTTTTCAAGAACAATTCCACGCTTCTTTTCTTCTATTGTTTTCGTCAAGACAGGCTTCAATTTGATAAAATATTTTGGCGAAAAATCATTTTCAGGTCATGATATAACAGGTCGTTGGACTTGTCTGAATATCAGCTACAACGTCTTAATAATAAAAAAAAACATGTTCGCATTTAAAAAACCATTGATGACGCTGAGAACGCAAAAACCGTGAACTTGACAAAAATGAATTTTTTCACCACTGTATCAGCCCTTCGAAATCAATCAAATTACCTCCTGACATTTTCTTCGTCACTCTAAAGGCAACGGGGATATTTGGGGTGGTCCCGTTAATTCTTCATCGACGCATCTGAGTTAATATTAGGTATCTGTAGTTTTTATACAATGTTGGACAAATCCTCAACTTTTTTTCGTCAGTGTCAGTTGCTGCAAACCATGAAAATGATTATTTTCGGAAAAATCAAGTCGCGATTCTAGATATGTCGGCACAATTCGATACCACTCGAAAAATATAGTGTATTTTTCAGCCCGAGAAGTGGACACTTTTCGAAGAGTTTGCTGGACTGCCATTCCAAAAAGGCATCTTCAATTCGTTGGTTTATCTATTGTTCCAGGTGATTGACGTTTGCATCGTTGGAGCGCAACGGAAATTAATACGTTTTCATTTCTTTTTACTTTTATCGGCCAAATTTGCCCACAAAAATAGCTTAATTGTTTTCAAGACAATTATTTAAAGTTCTACAGTATAAATTACAAAGAAGGATTTTTTAAATTAATGAAAATGATGAAATTAAAATCTAACGAAGAATTTTCGTTGCATCCCAACGATGCAAACTTCAACACCATTATTGTTCCAAACTATCCATAATTCTGTATACGTCGCACATTAGCACCTATGTGCGTTCAAGTTGAAGCATCACTTCTTCAAAAGTTGCCAACATTATTATTTCTTCCCAATACAAAGGACGAAGTATCGTCCTCTATTCTCGATGCCAAAATAGGAGACAAGATTCATTTTTGGGTCTAAAAATGGGGACGTCCTTTATTTGAAAGGACGCCTGGCACCCCTGCATGAGACGGACGATATCATACGGTGTATGATATATCTACAATGTAGGCGGTGTACTGTTATGACATATGGCCAATGTGCGGCCCGGGCTGATCCCCACGTGAAATATTTGGCCTTGCAATAAGAGGTTGCCGACTCATGGCCTCACCCCTTAAGTCGGAACGAGGGCAATTAATTTGTCTGCTCTTCATAGGGAAAGTCCCAAAATGACTAACTCAACAAAATGAACGAAAATTCGTTCCACGCGCGTGCGTATGCGCGATTCGACGCGAGCTTGACCGAACTTAGTCAAAATTTCGCGTATCTCTGTGAATAGGGGATCTTACGCAAAGATCAGCGCAGATGGCGCCACGTAAACACAACGTAAGCAAAAGAAGCTGTCAACGCGCGCGGTACATTTTCACGGTGTGGGTCTTGTACTAAAATCATACGAATGGACATAACGGACAATTATTACGGATATTTGACTATACCGTAATTGAAAAATCGGCTTCTACTCTTTTTCTTCTCTGTTCATCCTTTAAAGTTTTTTTCTCCCTCCAAATGAGCAGGGAAGGTATAACCCCTTTTTTCAATATTTTCCGGCTCAGTTTCATCCTCGTAAAGAATGAAAATGAGCTAGGTACGTATTATCTAATAAAATAATACCAGAAGGTTAAAAAAATGCAAATATTTCAAATAGACATTTTTAGGTTATGATGATTAACTACTTTACAATATACTTTTAGAAGTAAATAGCGTCAAAAATATTATGTTTAAACACTGAGCTGTAACAAATTCTTCGTTTCTATAGCCTGCAGATCTAAAATGATCAGAATATAGCCTTGAAGGTTTTTTGTGGCTGTAAAGTGCTTGCGACGTATAGCAATTTCCCATTGCTTGCGAAGTTTTTCGTTTTTAGGAAATAAATGAACCCCTTCGTTTCTGCATCCAATTGCACAACACTGATGCATTCTTCACAATTTATTCGCGACAAACGGATTGTTTAAGAAAAATTCAACATTAGTCGTAGAAACACGGGCATAACCAAAGCAAATGTCACTGAACGTCATGTTCTGTATACGTTATGATAAAATATACCCTCTGGCGGGAGAAATTGGCAGTTGGGTTCCCTATTGTGTCTTGCGACAAAGTAGGATCAATACGCACAAACTCAAATCTCGTTGCGAATGCTTGCAACAATTCGGTTGTTTTCCCTTCGTCTCCTTTCTTCGCCTCGGTATGTAAACAAGTGTTGCGATGTCTCTGGACGTTCCGACGTTCGAGACCCGCCAGGCTCGAGCGCGAGCGCATTTCGTAAAAAATTAAGACAATTGAAGAGCGCAAAGCTATAAAAAGAAATAGAAAAATCCTTCGATCACGAAATTGTGCGGGGGCGACATTATTTTTTTTGTTGTGTTTCGGTTCGAATTGCGGAAAAATTGACCAACTTGAGGATAATAATGAAGGAATGAGAAAGAGTGACGTATTGGTGTCTCGCAAGAGAGGCGCGCCAAGCACGCCAGGTGAAGGGAATTGGGAAATCAAAGAGCCTCGGAAACCTCCTTCTGCCGTGGTGTTGAAGCTTTCGTCATTGGAACGCAACGAAAATTCTGTTCTATATTTTATTTTCCATATTTTTATTATTACGGGCGATCTTTTTTGGATACACTTATCAGGTACATCGCTACATAAATATCTTAAAAAATGGTTGAAGGAATTTTTTGTAGATGGCGTTCAAGTTTGCATCGTTGGAATGCAACGATAATTTTCTTTCACTAACTTCCTAAATTTCCTTTAGTAGATCTAAGCTACGAAAATCACGTGAATATTTTTTAGGATGCTTATTTAGTGATTTACAACCTAAATCTGCAAAAGATGATTTTGGATAATAGTAAAATCAAGAAATGAAAAAAATATCGTTGCTTTCCGACGATGCAAACTTCAACGCCATCTTTTGTAGGCGAAATCTGCCAGAAGAAATTAAATTTGTTGCAGTCCAACGATGCAAACTTCACTATCGTCTTCTGCCGTGGCGGATTATTGATGGAGTGGTATTGGTATGTTTAATACGATGTGTATGCGGGTATTGCAAAAAAATCGATCGCTTTTCGGACCCACGGTGAAAAGTGTTGGTACATGGTAAAAAAAAGTCGCTACTAGCGCGCCCTATGAGCCAATCTTTGAAGGTTGGACCACTCCAGTTGAGTCAAATGACGGTGTATGAATTTTTTTTTTCAATTAACCAAAAATAATGCATACGAGGTACAGATTTGTTCTGTAGATGTTAATTTTTCATAAAACACATAATTGAAGGGCAAAATTATGCATTTTTATTACTTTATTTCGTGAATGAGAAAAAAAAGCTGTGATAATACGAACTCGAATAGTAAAACATTATTGATGATTATTATTTTAAAAAGTTCGTCAGTGCATGATTTATACAACTCGGAATTAAATGTTGAGCCATTGATAATTATGCCTATTTGTCATTATGTCACGAGATTATTTATTATTACCATTAATACGAAATACGGCAACTTCGCGGACATTGTGGTTGGCAGCAATGCTCTTCATTCGCCAGCCAAGATTCGTAATCTTTCATCGAACCTTGATGGTTCAATATTGAATATGTCACGAGACGCGAGGCAGTGTCTTGACGCCTTGAGACTGTTTATTCGGTAAAATGTGCTTTTAGAAGACGACTTTTAATTTTGAATCGACATTACGCGAAAACGCGGCGACGAATCGAAAATCTAACGACATTTTACCAATGTAATGTGATTTCTTTCATGCACGATAAGTCGTTGCACAGCATTTCCAGTGTACCTGTATGGTACTTAGGTTGTACTTTCCTATAATGGTGATACCAATTTTATGTTACAACGGTAAGATGGTTTTTAAAAATAACAATATTATTCCTAAGGTTTAATTCTATTTTATGAAAAGTTATTTCACTTTTTTGTACATTCGAATTGAAAAAATATAAGAAAACCATTGTTAAAATTGAATTAAAAATCATTCTAACATAAATCAGAATATTTAACATGGTAAAACAAGCGATAATGTTTTCGGGGAAATTTTTTTATTACGTGGCGTTCTTTTTTTTTACTTTTTCGAAGTTTTTAAAAGGGATATGGTTTACGATGATCAAGATGGGATTATTTTTCTAAATTCTCACAAAGGTTCAGTTTGCGTTTATCCGTTGTTAGAAATGGTTTGTCTTGATGCTAAATAGCCAAAAAAAATTACATCATCCGTAGCGTAAACGTCTGGTTCGTCTAACCGCACGTAAAATTACAAACATTAAACTAATTTTGATCTATGATGTTTTGTGGTGAAAAAATTCAATAACTTTGTAAAGACTCAGCGTCGTTTAGACAATGAATATCAATTTGTTTTATTTTCCTTTATTTTTTATTGTGACTAACGCTTCAACCTCCTTAAAGGTGGCTCTAGTTATTTTTCAGTATTTCCCTAATTTTCTTTCATAATCATGGCTTCCACACCTTAAATAAAAATAATACTTACAAAATGTGCTCGGATGTAAAAATATACGCAATATTTGTCAGAAAAGTCTATTTATTTATTTTGTAGATCGAATGCGACCCCGCTACCGTAATGAAATTTCGTTTTTTTCGGATTTGTTTCAGCTGATCACGTAGTGATATTTTTCAACACATTTTCGAACTACTATTTTCATTCGCCACGTCAAAAACCACGATTGTAAAAAAAAGTCTACAGATATAACACAAAGTCCAATTATTTCATGGCATTAAAAACGTAATCAGACTTTTCGGGTCATAAAAAACAGATAGAGGTAAATAATATAAGGTGGTTTTTATTATTTGTCAAACAATATTGATACATTGAGGTATACAATCGGGATTGTTCAGTTTTGTTTGCGTTTATTGGCGTTCGTTTGGGTTTGTTTTTGTAATAATTGTTATATCATTTTTGCAATATATTTTTTATATAAGTTGCAAGCAATTTTTGGAAATTAATAACAAGATTAGAATTTGCTGGGCAGAGGTTATTTTTAAACGAATCACAGGCATTCAGCATGTCGCAGCTGCCCCCACTCTACTACAACGCAGTGGCAGTGGAGTGGGGGTAGCGTTAGTTTTCTGTGACATCCAGCGAACTCAGACCCCTATAGCCAGCCTACCTCAATAATATACAGTGTTAAAAGTGTTTTTAATGCTAAAAATGGGAAAACATCCAAAGATAAACCACTTTTCGCGAGAATGTTTACTCGCCAAATAAACAGCTGCCCAAAAGTTTCCCCTCCCCCGGAGTGAAAAAAACTAACAATAATTTCTATGGGAAATTTTCTCCATTTACAGCATACAAATAATAAGCGGTGGAGGAGAAACTTTTGGCTAGCAGTGTATTAACATTCCTTGCCATGGAAACGACGAAAAAAATATATCGATTACTCTTGCATCGCACTTTACACACACACACACACACACACACACACACACACACACACACACACACACACACACACACACACACACACACACACACACACACACACACACACACACACACACACACACACACACACACACACACGCACGCACGCACGCAGACCGCACGTATTTGAGGCACCTGGGAACTGGAGGTCTAGCGAGAGTGCGTAACTTGGACAAACGAAAAGAAACGTAACACGCGAGAGCATAATAAAAAAACAACTTGGTGAAGTTGTTATCGCGTCGTTGGCATTGAGTAAACAGGTGCAATTTATTTTCTGGCATGCCATTTGCAACTGGCGCGACACCAAGTGCCACACACGCTTACGCGTGCGCGCACGCACACGCACACACACCGCATACATTCGCACATTTGCTTAAATATGACATCAAAGTATATGTCACAGACGAGATGAAAAATTGAATCACACGATAATAAATCGGACCACTCGCGGCCAACGGGGTATATCTTACAATCTGTAGTATTGTCACCTACACGCGGACACCGCTGTCTCTTTTTATAAAAGTGAAGTTTACCAACTTTACATACAGTGTTTGTAGAATGATGTTGACGTTTGCATCGTTGGAATGCAATGAAAATTAATTCTTTTTAATATATATTCCTCATTTTAATATACATATATTTAAAATATATAATAATATATAATATATATTAAATATATTAAATGTGTATTCTTTTTATTAAAAATGAGACGTTCGAGCACTTACTGTTATGTAAAAAAAAGTAGAGGGTTGATACCGGAAAAAGCAAGAGAATATGTGGAAGAACGGGTAGAGGGAATCGATGAAGTGGCGATTATAGGAGAAGTGATAAATATGCTGAGAGGGAAAGTACAAAAAGGGATATGTGCATTTGTAAGGGAAATCGAGGCCGTTGGAAATAGACTGCCAGAAGGGGGGGTTGTAAGAATAGAGAAATGAATAAAAAGATAAGCGTGCGGTGAGATGGGTGTTATAGTTGTAAGTTCTGGAATATTGAAAGAAAGAAAATAGCGAGTAAGAAGATAAGAAATGTAAACAGTAATATATATGTAGTATTGTTGAAGCTTTTTAAAAAACTTTATTCAAAGTTGTGCAAATAAAGCTCTCTAATAATAACATATTCTTTTATTATGTATATATATACACGTAATAGCCGATATGAGCTCTGAAAATCACTCAAACATTTTGACGTATTCGTATTAGAGCATTCACGACCTCGATTGGCAAAATAATGGCTTTGGATAGGGATAAGAATTTAAAAAATGAAAAATGAAAAGAAAAACGTTGCATTCCAACGATGCAAACTCATGTCTATTGCGCATAAGGAAGACATGGAAAAGTGGGAAAACTCAAGGAATTTTTCTAATTCTCTGGAATTTTTCCAGAATTTACTCTGCAAGAATTAAGAAAAATGAAACCAATTTGAAAAAAAAACTGAAAAGTATAAAAAGAAATATTTTCGATCTTTATATTATTATTCGTTATATACAACATACTTTATATACACAGTTATGTCAGTGCCGCACATTGGACATTACAAGAACTAAAAACTAATTTACTCGAAAGCTCCATACATTTGCATTCGATTTGTCGGCCACAACCACACAATTATTATTGTAGATTTGTCGACACAACCACACATTATTGTAGATAAGTGTTCATATTTATCTTTCATTTATTGGCATCGACATAAAAAGTTCTGTTTATAATAAAGAACAGGTTCTGCATTTGATTTTAATGTATTTGTTTTATTTTAGTGTTTAAATTATTTTTCAAAATTGAGATGAAAAAAACGTCTTTATTTGAGTGTTTAACATTTTCATATATTTCTACAAAATTATGTTTTTTATTTCAGTCCGATCTCCCTGGAATATATTCGCAAAATCTGTGTGGAAAATCTGGGAAAGTCAGGGAATTTCTGAGTCACTAATGCGTAATAACCATGAAACTTCAACGCCATCTGGTAGAAGAGACGGTGTTGAAGTTTGCATTGTTGGAATGAAACGAAAATTCTTCTTCATTTGTTCATTTTTTTACCATCCAAACTCTTTTTTTTCACCTTTGCGTTGGGGACCCCTCAAAAGCATGTTCAAAAATATTTCAGTAATTGTTATAGCCTAAATGTGGCAAAAAAAATTGGGCAGTACGAAATTTTGTTTTTTGTTGCATCCCAACGATGCAAACTTCAGTCACGAAGTCTCCGTACAAGACAATTCTTTTGTGCGTTTTTGAAAATTACGAAAAAGTCAAGCTGTGGAAACAAGGAATATATTCGATTTGAAAAACACCTTTATTAATTTGTTATTAAAAAATGTACAAACCATGCTCTGTTCGAGTTCGAAGTGAATCGGATCAGTAGATTTTGAGATACGACTTGGATCGTAAAAAAAGCATAGTTTCGAGAAAAATTTTTACCAAATTTTGGTTGTACATTAATGCTTAAGACCCTAGGCTATAAACCCATGCAATAAAAATCGTATTTTTTTAAATTATTTTTTATTTCAAGCCTATGCAGATGCTTTAAAAGCATTACAAGCATGAAATAAATCTACGTTTATGCGTGTAGTAAATATGCAGTGGTCGTCCTCGATATCGGCAGATGTAACTTGAGCATTTTTTTATACTATCCAGAGTTTGCACTTGCAGCTGACGCGATTTCGTGCTCGATTCGCGATCGTCGATGCGAAACGGCCAGAAAAGACGACCAGAGACCATGAAACGATCATTTGCTCTTTGCTCGTCGTCTACCCCCCCCCCTCTCTCTCTTCGTCTTTTCGCCTGTCTCACACCCTGTAGTGCGATTACGGTCCACGAGAAACAGAGTGAAAGTTCTTCGAGATTCGTCTTTGGCACAGACAACAAGAGAGAGAGGCTGGAGGGAGAATTTTATTAGAGAAGTGTTTTTTGCACAGATGAAACAATAGAGAATTGCCATAGTGCATGGCGTTGAAGTTTGCATCGCTGGAATGCAACGAAAGTCCTGTTCAATTATTTTTTTTCGTATCTTCATTTTCGTTACAATCTATAATTTTTTTGTAGTTTAAGCAGTACCTTCAGGTGAGGAAAAAAGGAGTACCTTAAGGAGTACCTTCAAGCGTGAAAAACATAGCTGATTTTCATCACTTTTTTTTTAAAGAAAGATTTCTTTACCATTTGTGAGACTAGGGTATGTTTTTCTACTACTCTTGACCGTTACATGGCATTTATTTTTATTTTTATTAATCTTTAAAAATGGCGAAGGTTCGACACGGTCTTCCAAATGGGGTGGGGCAGGTGTTGTCAGATGGCGTGACACGTAGAATCGGCGGGATTAATGTAAAAAAAAAGCCAACGAAGAATTTTCGTTCATTAATACTCGTACGCAGAATATGAACCAAGAAAAAGTGAGGAATGTTGAAACTCAATACAATGGTGCGCTTTGAGATAAAAAGTTTAATTTTTCGGAAGAAGTAGCAACATTTTGCAATAAACAGTAGCTTTTTTAATTTTCAAAAACATTTAGGATCATGTTTTAGACAACGAGGTTAGATTCGTTTGTTTGGGTTTACAAATAAATCTGACAACGAACAAACCCAAACAACCGAACATTTGTTTGGGTTTGTTTGGGTTCGAGCTACGTTTGTGTTTGTTTCGGTAACTTTTCATTTACACTGAATTTAACAAAAAAAAGCGATTTCCAATAAAATAAAATTATTTTCGTCAACTCAGCACGTAAAGTTAAGATTTATCCCAAATTGTATCAGAATCCGTCGATTCATTTGATAGCTAAACGTCACGCGAGTTTTGAAAATGCAGTTCAGAAAATTCTTGATAAGTGCTATAGCTATAGTTGTAAAGAATATGTAGTTAAAATTTCATAAGGATCGGTTCAGTGTAGTTTCGAAGATTTTATCAACAAGCCGTCGAAAAACGTTGTTTCGAGAAAAACACGTTTATAGTTTGAGCAGAGCAGATGAACGTGCTCAGCTAGCAAAGTAAAGGTCACACAAAAATATAGTTAGACTCCTCCTCTCTTAATAAAATTTTAGTATCATAGTTTTGGACATGTATACTTTCAAAAAATGTTATATAAAAAAATCGTTTTTTTTTTGAAAATTGTAAAGTGAGAAGAAGCCATAAGCAACGAAGGGACGATTCGCGAGCCGAAGCGGCGATGCAGTCGTCGTCGCGTGCGGCCTCTCTGTCTCTCTCGTCGCCGTTGATGCTGAATTGGCCGACGTTAATAGTTTGGTTTGAGACAGGTCAAAAATAGAACATGAGAGAAGGATCTCACGCGCACACACACTCGTAGATTTATACTTATAAATCCATTGAGCTGTAACGTTTTTGCACGAATTTCAACTTATTTTTCCTTGCGTACTTGCTCGCATATTTATTTCTTATTTATTCGTCGTAAACCAACTTCGCGTCCACTATTATCGATCTTGCCGCATTTCTGTTTTGCGCAGCTTCCGAAATATGATTTTTCGAAAGACATTAAAAAAATGAGCTATTGAGGAGGTACGATCACTTCCACGGGGTCAAAAAAGAGAGTCTAAATTTATTTTACCCACAGCTACTCCGATTGATGTTTACTTATGTTGATTATTCGTATTATCGATTATAGTGTGCCAAATGTTGCGGTAAATGATGAATTTATTGCACGTGAAGAAATGAAAACTGAAACATTAGATTGTCAACGACTCGGTAGTAATCTTCGTAATAATAATATTAACATATCCACCATAAAAACGGACTAAGAAGACAAAAAAAATCAGCCGGTAACATATTAAAATAGGCTTGAATCACCTCAGCGGAATTAACACGATATGCAGAATATAATTATACATATTATTGATACGTGATAAATGATAAAACTCCATAAATTGTTGTTTGCATATTTTTTGGCGGCTTCTATTCCAATTGATTTCGAAACAAAGCTGGGTTATGTTCGCCAAACGCATCAGCTGTTACTCGCGTCGTTGCTAAGTCTGTGGGTGCTATTTCGTCGTTCTGACCATTTTCAACCGGAAATTGAAACTTTCTCGTAATGTAGTGCTATAACTACACGGTGAAGATTGATTTTCTTATTTTTTACAATATCTATTATATCTAATGTAGCGAATTTCAGTTTTCCAACGGGTTTAGTTGGATACGTGAGCAGAAAAAGCACGGTCACCGCACTTCCGGTTGACCGTCTTCATATGGTGTTGAAGTTTGCATCGTTGGAATGCAACGAAAGTTCCGTTTTACATTTTATTTTCCATATTTTCATTATCATGGGCGATCTTTTTTTACAGATTGGTAATGTAGATAGTTAAATACATGTCTTGAAAAATTGTTGAACTTTTGCAGGCTAAATCTGCCAAAAGAAATTAAATTCGTTGCAGTCCGACGATGCAAACTTCAACCCCATGTCTTCATAAGACGATGTGCTTCGGTAACGCAAAGTGCTCGACTTTGCAGTTTTATTGCGAAAAAACTAAACGGTCAAAATAGCTCAAATGTTTGTCATAGGCGCATAAAGTATTCGTCAAAATCATATAAAAATTTCAAATCCGAAAGTTGGATTCGTAGTAATGATCGTACCTCCTTAAATGCTAGAGAGAACTCAAGTACGCAAAAAGTGCTAAAAAAACAGGCGGGTAATCCGAAATAATGCGATAAAGAAGATTGCACAAAATTGTGACGTATGAGATTGAATTTCGCTCCATTGGAATGCAACGAATTCGTTTTCTTTTTCGTATTGCCCAATTTTTTTTATTTTTAACATTGAGCCTACAAATATTACTGATATGTTTTTTAAGATCCGTAGTAGGAGCCTATAACCTAAAACTGCAACAGAAGAGTTTGCGTAGTAATAAGAATAAAGACGATATAAAAAAGGATACGATGAAGGATTTTCGTTGCATTCCAACGATGCGAACTTAAAACGATGTTGAAGTTTCCACCGTTGAGATCCAACCAAGAGTCTCTTTTGTTTTATTTTTCCCTCAGTTTCTTCATTTTTCTGAGTCTCATCCTGCAAATTTGTGCTGTAGATTCCTGATCAGGATCCTCAAAAACGATCGGCTGATTTTTGTGGCCCACATTTGGCAAAAAAAAAGTATCGAGCTTCGGGACTTTCGTTGCGTTCCAACGATGGAAACTTCAATATCGTAACTTCAATACCATTGAAAACTATCACTTTTCAATTGCTCGAATTTCTTGTAGCTAATCGTCATTACGAAAATCCGTAAATCATTTTTCAAGTCGCTTATTCAGAGGTCTAGAATTTCAAATGTGAAAAGAATATTTTGTGAAATAGTCAAATTGAGGGGGAAGAAAAAAAGAATTTTGGTTGCATCGCAACGATGTAAACTTCGAGACCATGACGTTTGATTTGGCGTGGCACAGCCCATAGGAGCGAAGCGTAAGCTATGCTTGGGCCTCTCCCACACGCTGTTCCCTCCGTACTCTTGTTGTTCTCTCCTCTCCTACTCTTATTCCCTGGCTGCGCACATCGTGAATTATCCTTGGCGCCTTCCCCCGATTCATGAGAATTAGATACACACGATGATAAATTGTGTTAGCTTACGGACACGTGAATCTTTGCACGAGTTATTTCTTTTAATAACTTGAGGAGGGCAGGGGCGTGCTGTTGGCAATTTTTCCTTGTTAGAAGAGTAGACCTTGCCGTCACGGAAAGCTTTGGAATTTTATGCTTACTGTGAATTAATGGGTCTGCGTAAGCTTGGGGCCTAAAAAACCGGTCGGTTTTTTAGGCCCCGATTTAGAATGTTTTTGGGATGTGAAGGTCGGGATTTCACACGCAATTGATACATCGTCTTGTCAATTTTTAGTGGAAAACTAAAATTATCGTCAACTATTGAAGCAATGAAGTTATCGAAACAAAGTGCTACACGGCCAATCGGTGTGGGTGGTTCTGGCAACTAGGGCGATTTGCAATAAGAAATTAAAAAACTATACGTTTTTTCTTTTATTTTCATTATCATCGACAATATTTCCATGCCAACTTACATCGTAGATTTTTAACAAGGATCCTGAAAAAACGTTCGGGTAATAGGGACATCCGCAAAGTTCAGCGCAGATGGCGCCACGTAAGTATGACGTAAACAAAAGAAGCTGTCAACGCGCGCGGTACATTTTCACACCGTCGGCCTTGTACTAAAATTATATGAATGGAGATAATGGATAATTATTACGGATATTTGACTATACCGTAATTGAAAAATCGGCCTTCGTTTCTGCATCAAATTGCACAACACTGATGCATTCTTCACAATTTATTCACGACAAACGGATTATTTAGAGAAAATTCAACAGTAGTCGTAGAGACACGGGCATAACCAAAGCAAATGTCACTAAACGTCACTTTCTGTTCACGTTATAATACAATATACCCTCTAGCGGGAAATAGTGGCAGTTGGGTTCCCTATTTTCGTAGTCCAAATCCACAAAGAAATGCTTTGGCAAAAAGTAAAATGTTCGTTGCGTTCCAACGACGCAAACTTCAACGCCATTATTTTCGTAACATCGAAATTCTTTTAGAATTGCGGGTCCGGCCGTTCGAATTTTCATTTGCCTGTGTAGATGGAGAGTCTCTCGTTGAGAAACGTGAATCCGTAAAGAATTGGCGGCACGGAAGAATACTTGGGTTCCTCGGGGGCCTGTCCGTTGAAAGCGCTGTCGACGACGTGAAACGTCGTATCGTCTGCATATTAAAATTCGCTAAGCTAACGAAAGAATAAAGAGAGGCAAGACGAACCGGGTAAAATAGATGGACGGATAAGTAGCAGTCGAAGCGAGAAAGAGACGTCATTTTTGTTTTGTTTTATCGCTTTCAAAGCACACACACAGAAACACACACATGGTAACTGTAGAATCGCGGGAAAAGACGAGTGGTGCGCGAAGAGTTTAAATCGTGGTGGCCTCTCTCGCATGACAATCTCTCCCTCTCTTTTTATCCCACATGCCGGTCTCCTCGTGCGCGACGGGTTCTTCTTATTGTACGACTCTCCGCGCACCTGACCTTTCTTCTTGCGCTGTTCCAACACTCGCTCGTGATTCACGACATAGTAAATCTAATGCTAGTTATTTTTATGATTTTTTTTCCACGTTATTATAGCCATTAAAATTGTATCGACTTGTTTGCAGATGCATATGGCTTTCTCTCTCTCTCTCTCTCTCTCTCTCTCTCTCTCTCTCTCTCTCTCTCTCTCTCTCTCTCTCTCTCTCTCTCTCTCTCTCTCCCCCTCTCTCCCTCTCTCTCTCCCCCTCTCCCTCTCCCTCTCTCTCCATCCCTCTCCCTCTCTAATTTTATTTCAAATGGTCTTAGTCCAAAGTGAAAGCATCGATTTTCGGCGGAAAAAACGCTCTTTCTTCATTGATAAAAAAAAGAACTATGCGCTGAAAAAAAATTCCTTCGTCCAAGCACTGCTTTTTTATACGTAATAAAAGCTTGTTAAGGATGTTGAGTCCCAAATCGCAAATGATGATAAAATTCTGAAAATTTGGTATGTTTTTGTATGAAGTATTTCAGAGGTCGTGTAAAAATTTCACGACAATTAGGAAGCTCGTTATTGAACAATTAACATTCACAAATTAAATGCTGCCTTATGGAAACTGATGTAACTTTGCAAAAAGTTTTTTTTTCGACCTCTCAATTTTGTAATATCTACAATATACTGAAAGCAACGGAAACAAAACGAAGTTGATTGATAAATTTTTTTTTATTTCTTTTAAAAATAGTTCTTAACAAAATGTTAATTTTTTAATAACGAGCTTCCTAATCGTCGTGAAATTGTAACACGACCTCTTAAATACTTCATACAAAAACATACCGAATTTTCAGAATTTTCTTATCATTTTTTATTTCAACCCTTAAGGAGGTTGAAGTAATGATGATAGAATTCTCTAAATGTTGTATGTTTTTACATGAAATATTCAGGAGGTCGTGTAAAAATTTCATGACGATTAAGAAGCTATTTATTGAATAATTAACATTAACATGTTTCATAGGGACTCAACATCCTTAAATTTTTAAGTCGATCGGTGAAGTGATTTTCGAGATATCGTGGTCGACGATACATGGTGTTGAAGTTTGCATCGTTGAAGCGCAACGAAAACTCTTCGTTATTTTTCATTTTTGAAATTTTTATCCCTACCTAAATTTTATTCGGTGCAGGTTCAGGTTAAGAATCACTGATAAGGTTTTTTAAAAAGATTTCGACAACTTTTGTAGTCTTAATGTGCCAAAAAAATTGTCCACGGCAGAAAAAAAATCTTTCAGTTGCATTCCGAATTTGCTAACGTCAATACCATATCGATTTTGATAAAATGATTTTGAGAATAACGTCCAAGACTTCCTCAATTTTGAACGGATCGACTCGAAATTTTCTGGGAATACTTTAAAAATGGTATATTTTGAGAATTCGTCGAAAACCAAAAATCGATGTTTTCCAAAATTTGAACTTGGTGCAAGCCCTTAGCCCTGCCTTGACACACTTATATTATATTTGGCCAAGGTTTTGACGCACTGGGGCAATTTGACTCGGGTAGTCCTTCATCCGCATGCCATTAA
This sequence comes from Ophion costatus, assembly GCA_951751655.1. Classification (NCBI taxonomy): domain Eukaryota; kingdom Metazoa; phylum Arthropoda; class Insecta; order Hymenoptera; family Ichneumonidae; genus Ophion; species Ophion costatus. The sequence goes on from OX632356.1 coordinate 30,370,775, forward strand.
CAACCCTTCGATCGGTTTTTATTGAACGCAATCAGGGATACACTTAAAACATTTTTCAATATGTCTGCATAATTAAAATTCGGAAAGTATAAAATTGAATTGTGGTAAAGGATTAACGAAAACTTTCAATTTTGGGAAAGTGAGAATTTTATTTCCGATTCGTTCGAGTCGAAACGGATCAATGTGTCAATCTGAGATTGAAAACTTTTCATTCGAGAGCGATTCTCATCCAATTTGTAAGCCATTGCTGAAGCCCTTGAATGATTTTCGTACCGTTGAATCGACAAAATCCTCTCGGCATATCGATACGTGAATGTGTATGGAGAAGCAATTTGCGGAGTGCGGTCTACGAAGCTCGTTGCGCTAGAACGAACTCAGAGCGAGAGAGGTTGGGCTGTTCGGCACCGGAAAGCAATAGACTTCGTCTTATCGCGATCCACGCGGGGGAGGGTCACATAAACCGACGCACGCCTCGTCGGTTTTACCGTGCACACTTTTCTATAATCTCTATGTACGTGCTACAGATGTACACGGACTTGTCCAGTTCAATAGCGAAAGCGATTTTTTTTGTGTATGTTTTCGCCAAACTTTAATGTCAAAAAATGAAAATAAAAATGATTTTTTATTTTTTTTATAACATATTACGATTTTTCCCATTCGTAAATATGTAAATTTGTGAAAATGACACGTGCAAATTGTTACGTGTGTACAGTTTTTAAAATGGGTCTGCATAGGCTGGTAGCCGAGAAAAACAGGTCGAATTCATGGTGTTGAAGTTTGCGAAAATAAAGAAAATTCTTCTTCGTTCATTCATTTCATCATTTTTTTCACTTTTTTCGGGTTTTAGTTGTGCACCCCTAACAAATGTTCGAAACTGTTTCGGTGATTTTTATAGCCTAATGTGGTAAAAAATTGTGCAGTAAGAAGGAATAATTTTCGTCTCATCCCAACGACCTAAACCTCACAATACCATCAATATTCAATATGTCTTTCCGATGCGAATATTTGGCCGGCCAGGTCAGGATGTTACACACGATTAATACACGGTCATGGGAACTTGGAGTTTTATATTTATTGAAAAATATCGATAAACTACTGCGTCATTATTATTTAAACAAAGCACGCCGTCGCTGCATCACCAATCGGCATATGTGGCTCTCGGAAGAAAAATAAAAAGTATGATAATAAAATTTTCGCACGATTGGATACTTTTCCGAAAATTTAAAAATTACGAAAATGTAGAAAAAAAGTTCGACTTTCGACAAAACTCAATTTCAATAATTTGTCATTAACAAATGGATAAACATATCGGAAAATCATCCCGTCATACCAGAGAAGATGTTGAAAACTATGCTCCGTCCCAATTTGGAGTGGATCAGACGAATCGATTTTGAGATACGAGTTATTATACCGTTTCATGAAACGTGATGTTGAACTTTGCATCGTTGGAGTGTGACGAAAATTCTTTTCTATTGTTTAAATTTATTCTGGCCGATTTAGGGTATGGAAGTCATTTTTTACATAAGAGCATTTAATTTGTACATTTAATTTTTATTTCCGGCTTGAATATTTTTAAATTGTAGCCGCGAAAAAATATGGGACACCTAGAGCAATAATAGAGCGTGCAACGTGCGGAATGGGATGTGTTGAAAATCGGTTGCCATTGATTTCCGAGGCAGCGACATTATTTATTATGTTAAAGGAGGCTTCAAGCTTCAATTTGGCATTGGTTTTATCCTTTCAGGTCTTGAGCTAACCGAGCGTCAAGAAATAATAATAATACCATGGTTGCCAAGGGCTGTAACCGGGGTTTTTAAGGATGTTGAGTCCCTATGAAACATGTTAATGTTAATTGTTCAATAAATAGCTTCTTAATCGTCATGACATTTTTACACGACCTCCTGAATATTTCATGTAAAAACATACCAAATTTTCATAATTCTATCATCATTACTTCAACCTCCTTAAGGGTTGAAATAAAAAATGATAAGAAAATTCTGAAAATTTGGTATGTTTTTGTATGAAGTATTTAAGAGGTCGTCTTAAAATTTCACGACGATTAGGAAGCTCGTCATTAAAAAATTAACATTTTGTTAAGAACAATTTTTAAAAGAAATAAAAAAAAATTTATCAATAAACTTCGTTTTGTTTCCGTTGCTTTCAGTATATTGTAGATATTATAAAATTGAGAGGTCAAAAAAAAAACTTATTGCAAAGTTACATCAGTTTCCATAAAACAACATTTAATTTGTGAATGTTAATTGTTCAATAACGAGCTTCCTAATCGTCGTGAAATTTTTACACGACCTCTGAAATACTTCATACAAAAACATACCAAATTTTCAGAATTTTATCATCATTTGCGATTTGGGACTCAACATCCTCAAGCAACTCTATATATATTGTTTCAACTTTTCAAGCCCTTCATTTTGGCGTTGGTTTTATCTTTTCAGATTATTACCTAAGTGAGGTCGGAAACGCACTCGCATTGCGCGATAACCACCCCCCCTTTAGGTTCTGATTAAGCAACCGTGGCGTTTCTTCATCGTCACGATGAACCTTAGCTATTCTGAAAATTTCATCCTTTCAGAAATTCCTATAATGTAAAAAAATATAAGTTCAAACCCTGCAAACGTTCTCCCAGATAAAATTCACAAAAAATCCTATTTCAGGCCACCAGCTAGGTGTAAGCACGTTGATAAAAATCATCATAACTCGGTCAATTCATTTTTTTAACCAAAACTTCATTGCGTATTTTAGTTAAGGCGGGAATTAAAAGGTCCAAAAAAAATGTTTCTTCGGGAATTTTTTTGAGAGGGAAAAACACAAGTGAGCCCGGTAAACATTGAGATATCTTTTCATGTATATTTGTAATATATAAAAAAATGTTTTCAACATGGAACAATAAATAACTGCAGATTTATCAGCCTACTCCATGTGCGTTTTGCCATTGCAGTCCCCAATCAGCGGGAAAGATGCAGCTCGTAATTCTTGACTGAAACAAAAAAAACCAATAAAGTTTTCAGTTCTCATAGATTTTTCTTTTGGGTGAATAAAGAAAAAGCGAAAAAATCGTGAAATTATAACTTTTCTCAGGTTTGAAAAAAAATGTGTTAAAAAACCTGAACGTGCTATAAAAATTGGTTGAAAAGACTTTCAATTACTTTTTAATTTTACTTAGAGAAAATTTTCGCACTGAAGAAAATAAACCTTGGTTTGATTCGATCGGTCGTTTAATTTTTTTGCTACCATGCCCGCCAATTTGAAAAAAATCGTGAAAATGAAATCCGGAGGAAACGCGCTTCAAAGTTTCCAATACGAGGGAATATCAATCGCTTCTCCGCTTTTGGCCTTGTGTCTTCGAAAATGTTTACAATTATCTTCTGTAACTTTGTAAACATGTTCTTGGATAGTTTAACTATCGATTTGAGCAATAGAAAAAAAACGATTTTTCGAATCTTCTAATTCAGGCTCCGGCCTTAAGACCCTGGCCATAAAACCATACCATAAAAAATCGTATTTTTTTAAATACCTTTTCCTTACGCACACCCCTTAAGGCGTCTTCTCACTTTAATCGTTAAAAAGGGCTATTTTCATGCATTTTTTGATAGGTTTATATTATAGATATTGATATAAAAATCTTTACACTTAATAAATACACTTCCGAAATACATTGAAAAAAATGTATTTATTCAGGTCACTATTTATAGACGAAAACGGTAGTTGAAAAAATGTTCTAAAAAAATTGTACTATATAATGGTGCTAGATTAATAGCACCATTACTAGTACTAAAGTACTGGATAATGGTGTATGGAATAACTACAAAAATACTCAAGGCAATCGGTTTATTGGTTTTCGAGAAATTTTGGGTATTGATCATTTACCACAACATTTGGAAGATTATAATCGTTCATACGAATAATCAACATAAGTAAACATAAATCAGAGCAGCTGTGGGTAAAATAAATTTAGACTCATTTTTGACCCTGAGGAAGTGATCGTCGTACCTCCTCGATTCGATTGTCACTTGACTTGCTACTAGGGATGCCGATGTGAGAATCGATTTCTACAAGAATCGATTCTTGTCCGACCAATAATCGATTTTTTAAATCGATTCTTTCGAACTAATTAATCGTCCAAATTGATCTTTCAAGTGCAAGATCGATTCCCAATTTTTATTATAAAACCGACTCACTATTCCCATCTCCGATAAAAATTGCGCCATTATACAAAAAAAATCGTGCGATATATGTGCGCTGTCGATTGAAAGAAGTGAGAAAGTGATCACATTTTGTTTATCATTGCTATTGGTCACGGTCTTCAGTAAGACCATGCTTTTGGTTGGTTCAATCGTTTCAATGGCATACCAAATTCTATTGGCCATCGGAAACTTCCGGCTTCTTTGTGCCTTCCGCCTTCCGCCATATCGGATATGGTTGAATTTTCATGTATGTTTTGTAAAAAAAAATTAATCTTTTGTTTTGAAAAACTAAAGTATTGCTTCTGAATTTAAAAAAATTTCAATGAAAGCAATACTTTATAATGAAAAGATCGTTCAGTTTCGCATTTATTTTTGTTAAAGATTAATAAATAAAGATGTTTGGTTCTTGACGTAGTGATTCTTATTTTTATACCTGAAACATTAAAGTACCTTTGATTTGAAATTTTTTTCATTCTTTTTCAAGCTAAGTTTTATTCTCTATTTTTTCTCGCTACTTAATACAATTCGATTTTACTGAATTTATCCTTTTGGTCCTAATATATTATGAAATCGATTCGTTGAATTACAATTCGATTCGATGCGATGAATCGATTTCGTTCCAACAATCCGGCATCCCTACTTGCTACCTCAACCACAAAAGACTGCGGCTCGGGACGTGCGGTGTCACGTGGTGCCAGGATATGTTCGCAGTCAAATCGGGGGACACCCTGTACACGTTACACGTATAACGAACTTTCGTCCCATCGGGGATGGGTCAACGATCCTCGAATGCACGCACGACACACACATGGAGCTGCGCTCCTCGGTGAAAACCAAAAGACCGAGACTGGCGGGAAAGGCGCGTGGAGGAGAGGCGGCGCAGTCGGCTTTGCGAGCACGGGGCGCTGAAGCGGGGGGGGGGGGGGGGCGATAGTAAACGCATAGAAGCGCCGGGTCAGAAGTCGATACAATCGCAGATGGTCGATACGGTCGCGAGAGAGGTTCGTGACCTCTTGCCAGGCGAAGCGCGTTGTCTCATTCTCCTCCTCCGGCTCCCTCCGCCACCGCTAATTTTGCCCATAGCCGTCTCGTGTCGTTTCTCCTCGTGATCGATATTTTGTTTCGACAAATCGATATTGATTTGGGGACTTCCGCTTTGAGTTTATTGCTTCGTGTTTATTCATGGATAAGGTCGATTGAGGTCGATATTAATTTTTGTTCTGATGAGAGTATTGGAATGACGATATTGGGATTTTGCATGTAACTAGCACATGGTCTTGTTAGATTTGAGTTTTTTTTAAATTGAAAACTATCGATGACTAATGAAATTACTATTATTTGAACAAATGCCTGGCAGCTGGGGTGATTTAAGGACAAAGATAAATGTAGTTGTTGTATATTGAAACTAACGGCTGGAATGATGAAACTATGACCAGATATTTTTTTGAAATTTAGAAAAATCGGGAAAAGACAAGCTGTAGAAAAAAGGGCGTTTTTCAACCAAAAAGTAATATTAATCATTTGTTATCAACAAATGCATAGACATATAAAAGAAAATCACCCGGTGATACGATAGAACATGTTATAGACTATCGTTCGTCCGAATTCGAAGTTAATCGGACGGAGAGATTTTGAGACACGAGTTATTCTACCGTTTCATGGAACATAATGTTAAATTTTGCATCGTTACAGTGCAACGTAAATTAATTCTTTATTATCGTTCAACATTTTTTTTCGCTCGAATTAGGCAGTTAAAGTCTCTTAAACGTTGTCAGGAATTCTCATTAGAAATTTACGTCTTTAATTTGCAAACGAAAAGCTTTTGGATAATAATAAAAATGCAGGAATGCAAAGTTAACAAAAATCATCGTGGCGATTCAACGATGCGAACTTTAACGTCATCATGAATCATAGATTCAGTCAAAAACAAAAAAGATAAAAAAACGCCAAAGCATAGTGGACGGTTCGCCTTAGCGCAGTGGGCCATCCGATCCTTTCCACAATTTTCATAATTCGGCCGATTTGTAGAATTTTCACAAAATCTTTGTTGCATATTAAAGTTAAGACGCCAATACTATAAAACGATGCAATAAAAAAAACGTATTTTTGCGATATCAAGCTTATTCAAACCCCTTAAGAACGGAAGCAAAGTTATGGGATATTTAGGCTGAATGGATAAATCTCAGGTTGGCAGACTCAGCGTGTTTTCTTATGAAAACGGCGTCATGGTCGTTCTATTATTCAGTTCCATTTGCATTTCGCGATTGGATGAATATAAAAAGAAAAAGCGTAACGAATTCGAGAGTTTTCGAGGATTAGAATGGTATTGGGAAAAGATAGCCGTCGCTGAATGTTTCAATGAGAATTCTTTGACCCAAGATAGTGACGCTGCGAATTCGGGACCACCAGTCACGCTGAGTCGTTGTGTGATAAAGACAATCCGAAAGTTCACCGAAATCAGTGAAACTCATGCGAGAGTTATAATTTAGAAATGTATAGTCGAGCGTGAAACGATAGTAAAAAATGTACAATGTTTAGATACATTTTACAGGTTAGGTTCGTCTGCCAAATTTGTCTCCTAGTCAGTCAATGTGAGTAAAAACTGGTAATGCCTAAAAAAAAAAATTCAGATTGCAAAGCATAGGAATCTTAATGTAAAGTGGATACTTCAATGTATTGTGATTTCGAAAAAGGAATAGAGGTATTCAAACCTTGTCATAGTGAAAATCTGTTCTGTCTACCAACTGAGCCTGCAATACCACAAGACGTAATCTTATTGAGATTTCGTAAGGTCATGTACAACACGCTCCGACTACTTCGAAATTTTAAACCCAAATTTCGACTAAACGATACACCAGAATGAGATTGAAATTTATCGTGTACATGCGATATTGTTGAAGAAGGAGCCTGACGGTCGACAATTTTCGAATAAAAAAAAAACTTTACACATTGTAGAATTGCGAATTACCAAATTCATGCACATTTCACGACATTTTATGAAAATATGACGGAGAAATAAAAGACTAGAGTTGTTTTTTTAACATAAAACTAGCAAAATTGTACGAACGCAGCTCAAAATATTATCGACAATCCTGAGAATCTAGTGCATCAGTTATCCTGTTGGCGGCATTCCCGCACGGCCAACGTGCACACATGAACACGCATCACACACGGACTTGCAGCAACCGCCACCTATTGGGCGCCTGATTTTTGCTGTAGGCGAGTAGCAGACGGTTGCTGCGACATCTGGCGGTAGTTTGGGGCTACTTGTATTAAAAAAACTACGAATTCTGCAACACTAAATCGAATATTTTAACGCAAAAAAATTACAGAGCGTTCTTCAGATAATACTTTTACAAATACCCAATTTTTGTCGAAATTCATCACGATTATCTATTTAACCCCCCCCCCCCCAACGAGCTCTTTTTGACTGTTGCAACTAGGCAAAACCCGTTAAACTACACTAAGCGGTCACTGCTCCGAGTATCGGCCGTGCACAACGCTGCTTAACTCGAATTACCGTCGAAGCCAAACCTCGACTGCCCATCCACCAGTATTGGATAATATTTATTGAATATTTATTTGTCATTCATAATGTTTCATAATGTGTATGAATATATAAATTATTTACGTCATTCATTACTTCTCCGTGTAGAAATTTGAGTCGGGAAATGGTACTGGCCTTAATCTGCCTTGCCTAGATAATATCAGGCTCTGGTCAGGCCTTCCACCCTGGAATAGGTTCGCAATGCAACGGGTTTAAGGCTAGGTCCTGATCCATCGTTCCCTTTCTGGAGAACTGATCAGGAACGGGCCGGAGAACAAGCGGTAAATTGCCAGGAAAGTTGTAGGGTACAGGTCGGGAAATAACCAGGAACACATGAGGAAATTACAAATGACGTTTCAGCGTTTTTGGAATCCTTGAGGAGGTTAAATCGGGAGTGTATTCAATTTAGTATTTCGACAACATATTTTTTGTTAGTTATCTACTTGCTAAGGTAGTATATGAGTATACACACACGCTTACTCGCATTTCCTGATGAGCAAAGAGACAGGAAAATGTACACAGATCACTATCCGAGCGAAACAAGCCTGCAGTGCGATGGGCTATTTCGCAAGTATCCCATAATCATAAGCGTAAGTGCACGCTGTAAGCATAGCACTTCTGTACGTGGTACAACTTGCAGGACGAACTTTTATCCTCGTACGATGGTACCTTGTTTACGCGAAGCACTTCGTTTGTAGCCACCTGGCGGATTGTTGGCGAAATACATTCAGGTAACGTCTTCCCGGCCAGAACAATGATATTTCCCGCCATTGCAACAAGGCGTTCAGTAACCACGAATGACCTGCTTTACTTTTTTGCCTCATAAAATAATTTGGCTATTCTTACTGCTCAAATCATTAGTTGTCGTAATTCCGGTATTTATGATAAGCATGGTTATCTTTGTCGAATTGCCATCGATGAAGTGAAAGCTTTTAATGATGAATTACAAGAGATGTATAAGTTTCATCCTAATCAATTATAAATATATTTGATGAGGTGAAGAGCAAAGTAGCTTTTCTTTACTTCTTAACGACAGGCTACACTTTTCAGAACATGTCAATGTTCTGGCTTGGTGTAGACATCACATGAAGATTTAGTTGCTCCCAATGTGTTCTGACCAGAAGATTGTAATTTCCAAACATAGATGATAAGCCGTAAAAAACGATTTTGCGATCTTCCCGGTTTGTTCCATGGGAGAGCCCAGCCAGATGAACCAGATAAGGCAAGTCTGGTCAGAGTCCGACACAAAGTAGGGAATGCCCCGTCACATTTCTGCACGGGTCAACGTATATATACGTAAAAATCATCAATTTATATATTTATATCATATATACATAATTTTTACCTCTGTCTGTGTGTGTGTGGCCTTAAAAACATTGCAGCTTTGTGGTTGATTGATTCAACATGGAAACGTCTGTAGATACGTATTGCGTTCATGGACAACGTAAGAGTTGCGAAAACGGGCAGATTAATAGTCGCGCAGGTATACATACTGTAAATGATCTTGTAGCCCCTATGCATGATCTCGAATGTATATCCAGGATGCTTGCCTTGTACCCACATTGTTCGTATCGTTATAACTACATACATGTATATACATTCGCGTTATGTATACACGTATACACTAATCCTCAGACGGATTTGCTCGTCATTAATTTGTTTGCAAATATTCAAACCGAAACTTGTGCATCTATTGTTCTGATTTTATCGTTTATGCGTACGTGTACCGGTATTATTCTCAGCTTTACTGTGAAAATAAATCACAAGATCACCAGTCAACATAGTCGGCATTATGGCGCGGCGCTCCCAATCACCCGATCTCAGTCTGCATGAGTTATTGCGAGATAAACTGGAAAGGCAAGCGCGAAAGTAGTGTCCCACATCTCGAGCGCACTTACGGAGGATTTTGCAAGAAAACGAACGCGTGATATCTCGAGGAACATTAGAAACATTAAGCCAAAGAATGCTAAGGACCTGTAAAGCTGCCAAAACCGAGGATATATGGTGTCTGGAAAATGTATAGGTAACCGTTTCTTTTTCAACGAAGACGTTTTCTATGTTGTAAAAAAACTTGTTTTTTATATAGCTCGATACACATTCATAATCACGTCGTTCGAAAAAAAACACGACAAAAATTGAAACGGAGTTCGACAAAGCTGGAAAACTGTTTTACATTGATTATTGTCTGGAGCTTCCTTTGAAATACTCAAGGAAATGTCATGTCACTGCTCTTTGAAAAGACAAGATCACATCATCGCAGATTCCTGAAAAACGTTTAAATTATTTTTGTCGCCCAAATCCGCCAAAAAATGCCTTGGCAATCTAAAACATTAATTGTCATTGCTTTCCAACTATGCAAACTTCAACACCATTAAAAACCCGCAAGGGTGTACATTGGAACTCCGGAAATAATATAGTAAAAAGCATTATTCGAAACAAATAGAACAGGTGGTACCACTGCCACAGGTGGTACCACTGCCACAAAAAAGACGAGCACCACTGTCACGGGCGACGAACACGCCGCGACTCCTATACAGTAAGATGGGCTTTAGCAGACGACTTTTCAACTTTGAATTGACATTACGCGAAAATGCGTCGACGAATCGAAAATCCAATGACATTTTACCAATGTAATATGATTTTTTCCTATCGATTTTGTTTGGGTCATTTTCCCATCTGTCAACTCGATCTTGACATCTCATAATATTCGGCTGAATTTTCGGACGCCTTTTTTCCCACAGAAGATATTCTTCCACAGTTGCCGTTCCAGACTTGTCGGTCTGCTCAATCGAATAGTCATTCGGTTGCATTGTAAGTATTACTATATACGTCCTCTGCGAGAACGTCACACTATAAAGTGCAACATTCCTCGACTCGCTGCCAGAAACAGACGATGACGGGTTACTGTCAAAACAGTCGGGTTCTTCAAGTGTACAGCTTCTGCCGACTCTAACCTCCAAGTAGGGTTAGAGCGTGACCGTGGAATAGTAAAGGGGAAAGCAGTGAAAGTGTGATATATAAAATAAACGACTCTTTTTCGGGCCAAAGTCAATTTTATGCAGGCTGTCAGTGTCGTGCATGTTAACCCTAAAAAAGTTCTTCGAATACGACAACCAAACGGCCCTTTTCAGGGAGTAAAATTAATTTGACGAAGGTTCTTCGTGTCGCAAATTCTAACTTAAAGAATGCTTCGAAACTGTGAATAGGGCGGCAAGCAGAACATTCAGCTAATCTACATAAATCTTTGCACCCGAGAGAAGAAAACGCTAGAAGTATTGAATTTTCTTATATCGAACATAGGTAGGGAAAAAATATACTTTTCGTTACTCAGAGGGAACGACAGATCTATACCCGTAAGTATCGAGCAGCTGAAATTATCACTTAGCTTCGCATCAAGCACAACATATGGAAAGGCTAGCGCCAGGCCAAATCTGTGGATTTGCTAGCTTATAATGTACAAGTGTAGATTGTGTACTCACAAGGAACATCACTCTGGTGTCCTCCGATCGTGTTCAAACTTTTTTATGTGGAAAAGTACCAAACACTAAGAGAAATGAAGAACAGAAAACATCCCTATCTTTGAGGGTGCATTTCACTCCATAGAGGGTTTTTCCGCCGATAAAAAAAAATACGTGTCTCTTAGTTTTTGATACTCTCCCACATAAAAAAGTTTCTACAAAATCGAAGGAGGCACTAAAGTGATGTTCCATGTCAGAGCGCACCCATAAAATCTGTCGAAGAATCACAGCACTACCGAAAGGTAGCCAATTCATGCAGAGTAACTTGAATAGCATATTCAGTATAGATCTAACTTTAAGCAAATACATTTTTTGAACAATGTTATATATGATTATTAAGTGTCAAATTTTCGTATGACACCTGCCATGTGCTTTTTATGTTATTTCGAGTGTTTTTATCAATTGAAATACGATAATATTAGCTGGACAAATATTTTTGAGCGGTAGTGTATATACAGTCGAGACAAGTTTATCCCGCCGTAGGAGAAGGAGGGGCAGGGAGAAAGCCTCGAACCCAAGGACATATATCTCACTATAAACTCTTATCCATTTCATCCTTCCTCTGGGTATCGTGTACGAGTCTCGCTGCAAAGACCGATCGCCCAGTATCGAAATGCGTCGATCCTGACCCTCTCAATTTTTCGTGCCTTTTGCGAATCCCCTCGAAATTGTGGCACGCTCTGCGCGATTCTCTTACAAGTTTCCTGGGAGCACTGAACCCAGCCTCCCAAAGAAAATACGTTGTATCGAGTTGGCGGTGTGGCAGGTGGAATAAAAAGCTGTTGATTTTCGGAGAATTTTTACGATCACGATTAAGATTCGGCAAGGCCTCGCACGTACGTGTGAAAGTGGACTCTGGTTACGAAGAATTGCTGTATAATTTTTTTGATAATGATGTATAAATGAAGAACTGAGTTGAGACGATTAGACATTTCGAAAAGCCATCTCAGGTCTGGAAGAAATGTTCAATTTAGTAAATAAAAGTTGATCAAAGAAGAGACGAGATGTTTTATACAAAAATCTCATGGAACGTTTAAACAAAGGTTAACGGAAAAAAGTGGCAACGCGATATTCTGTGTTTAATAGTCGAGAATTCGAAGATTTCCTTCGCGATTTGTTGTACTTACAAAAGAAACGACACGTCCCGTGCAGAAATTGTCGTGGGGTTCCAATTGGATTCCCATACTTGTTCCCACTTCCTGATACGGATCCAATGGGTTATCGCATGGGATCCCGATACTAAAGCATCACGCTCGGACATTGGCGTCTAATCGGAATTCACCATTGGAATCCAATTGAATTCTCAAGGATGCCCGCATTATTAAAAGAATCCGATACGATGCTTGAATGGCATTGACGTTCGCAGCGTTGGGATGTGCCGGATGTTTTTTTCTTCGTATTGCCCAATTTTTTATGACACATTGAGGTTACACAAATTGTTGAAGATTTTTCAAAAGTCCTTATGAGAGTTTCGTAACCTAATCACGAAAAGAACGTGGTTTAGGTAGTAATAAAAATGTAAAAAACGACAAAAAATAAAGAATTTTTGTTATATTCCAGCTATGCAAACTTCGACACCATATTCTTGATGGATCCCATCGCATTCTGTAGGTTGAATTTTTCAACCACAATATGTGGACATACAAAATGGGTGGATCTTAAAAGATATAAATCTTATTCTAGAAACGTATAAATCACTATCCCCCTTGAAAAAGTTTATCTTAAAAATCGATTTAAATCACATTACTGCAAATCCACTGTAATTATCATTTGTCATGTATTTTACTGCTTTTTGACATAATATTACGACACACGTACACGTTCACGAAGCGTGAAGGTTATGTTTCAACACGCCGAGTTTTTTCTCGTGACTTTACACACATTTTCGATTCGAACGTGGTAGGAATGCTCAAACAGCGTTAATCGGGGAGCACTGCAGAATTCAATGGAGTCCAATGACGACTTTCTATGTGCGACGTGTCCCTAAAATAATCCCTATAGAACTGTGGATGCATCTTGGAACCTCCCAAGAAGCTTGTGCGTAGCGTCACGAAGGGATATTTTTTTGGACATTCATCAAATTCAAAAAATGTATAACCGGCGTCAATATGGAAATAGCGCGGAATTCACCTGGATTCCAATGTGAACTCCCTACGTGCTACGTCTCCGTTGAATCCTTATAGGGATGAGGTAGGATCTGGGCTCAACGAATTTCTGCACGGGGTTGAGAAATTTCGACGTTGGCGATGTTTTCTGTAATACTCCGTTGATTTTTAGCGACCAGTATGTAATGCATACTCTTGCGAGAGAGCTAATAACGGCTTCCTAACGATGGGACTGGTCAATACGTGATCACCAATCGATTTTGCATCGATTAAATCTGGGCCCTGTCCACGAAGGCTCCACGAAGGAATTAAGTCTCCCTTCCAGCTGGCCAGCTCCGCACATCGCTGGACCAATCTTCATTTTTCAGCTCAATCGGGCGGTACCTACTTCAATCCTTCAGCGTAATAAATTCAGCAAAAATCTGGTTGTAGAATCATTCGCTGACTACAAATGTTCTGGCCCGAACATGATTGGACCAAAACTTTTCCTCCATCGCTCATTTGCAGAAAAAATTGTTGTTTTGGCTAAAACGATGGCATCCCAATGATAAGACTGGAAATTTTCCGACTACCGAGCAACTAGCTCAACCGATGGTTTTGAAGTTTGAATCGTAGTAACGCAGCGGAAGTTTTTTTCCGATTTTTATTATTCTACAACAAAAAAAAATCGTATTTAAATTCTAGAATAATAAATTCTCGAAAAATAAATTCTAGAATAATAAATTCTAGAGTAATAAATTCTAGAATAATAAACTTTCGAATGATAAAATCCTATAAAATAAAACCCTAGAAATAATAATAATGAGGAAATAAAAATAGAAAAATAAATTTCGCTACATTTGAACGATGCGAACTTCAAGACCATCGCAACCGCAAGATCATTTTTACACTTGTTTCGACTACAGTTTATCCGTGGTAAGTAAATCTGTAGATGTATTTTTCGAAATCACGAATATCTGCAATTCGACGACCGTGGAAATATCGAGTCATTGAGTCTACTCATTTTTCAATGAGTTCCATAAACTTTGCGCAGAAGTCTTTCCCGGCGAAATCATGTTTCGTTTCGGCTCGATGGGTTTCTCAAATGTTTTTGTCTATCCTACGATCATCTACTTTTACTCAAGCGACGTAACTACGCGAGCGGAAAGTTCGTGAAGGAAATCTTGGTCTCATATATACGAGCGTGATTTTCTTGATGTAGGATGTCAAAATACATTATTCAGGATCTTTGCACGCGAGGGCTGTATCCACGGCGTCAGCTACGAAGTCCCTTGAAATTGCATTAGACGGAGTCTCGTCACGTGTGTCCGGGCGCCTGCTGTCATGCGCGCACACGCATGTGTATGTATGCTCGCATACATCCACGGGATATTCCGTATAAAGTGGCAAGATCTCGGCGTTCGAACCACGAGTCTCCAATCAGCGAATGTTAGTAAACGAGAATCCACAAAACAATATACCAATAACAAATTCAAGAAGTCTGCTTTTCCCACGAGAGTACAATAAGAATAAAAACAATGAAAATCCTGGGAAAATAATTAATTTCGCACACGATTGCTCGGTTGGAGACCACACGGCAAGTGAAAGGAGTTGAAAGGTCTCGCACTCCCTACCTTTGCGGACGTATTCTTTTGAAGCGCCCCGAGGATGTTTTCTCTTTCTTTTACATCAATTATTTTTCACAACGCTCTTCGAAGATAACGCAAAAAATGTTGGTAATTGCTTTATGCGAAGCAATTGTAAAAAGCCTAACAGATAATGAAAAAGTAGGAAAAGTAAGTCATTTCACTTTGCGTGGAATTTCTCGTACATAGACGCATGTAGGCATGCTTCTGCATGCACAGAACCCAGGTGAGGTTGAAGTTTTCATCGTTGGAATGCAATGAAAATTAATGTTGCTGAATTGTTTTTATTTATTTTGGCGTATTCCGCTTACAAAAATCTGGCAATAATTTTTTCAGATACTTTTTTAACGGTCTACTATATAAATCTACAAAAAAGTTCGTGTACAATATTAACAGTAAGGAAATGAAAATGTAAAAAAGAACTTTCATTGCCGTTCAACGATGCGAACTTCCAGACCATCAACCCAGTAGCTAATTTCTTTTTCATTTGATTCCCCACCAATCAATTATTTTTTACAACTCTCTCCGAAGATAACGCAAGAAATATTGGCAATTGTTTTACTCGAAACAATTGAATAAAGTCTAACGTAATATGAAAAAGTAGGAAAAATAAGTAATTTCACTTTGCGTGGAGTTTCTCGTACATAGCCCCATGGAGACATGCTGGTGCATACACACGCACACTCACACACGCATATATATATATATATATATAAAGAGAGAAACCCAAGAAAATGCGACATTTCGGTCCATTCTCGCTCCGCGAAGAACCGAGACGTAATTTTGAAAAGGGGATTACCGTCGGTATATACCTCGAGGGCACGTCTATTTTCTCTTCCTTCTTCGTGCCTCTTACCTGGCCGCGTCGTCTCTTCCTGCGAGAGTTCAAAGGGTCCTTTCCTAACAAGATTATTGTCCCAGAATACTCGCTGCAGGGTACACAGAGACAACGTTCTGCAGCTGCATTCGAAGAAACACTTCTACATGTACGGAACAACGTGAATTCCAAACGCATATATACGTATAGAGGAAAAAGTTTTCATTTTTCCGTGGTAAACATCCGGCGAAAAATTGCGTTTACATATACCAGGACCTCAATTTAGGAAATTTAGCCACGAGTCCCCACTGCATTGCCCGACTCGATACGGGCGGCGTATGGTGGGGGAAGCGCTGCGCCTATCAGGACAGTGATATGTACGAGCTCATCTGCGCAGAGGCAAGTACGCCTCTTCGATTTATGCAAGTGCGACGATGGTGCCGGGCCCGCCACTTTTCGCTAAAGTGAAGTAGTAAACAAATAAGCTACGTTGGGCACTCTCAATCGATATCTCCTCTTTCGTGAATCTTTTGACCCAATTATCTCTTTTCAATAACCAGGAATAACGATTGGCTTTTGTTCATCAACAAAAGTTTTCTTATTTTATAGTATTATCATTATCTATATTGAGATCATTAATACAAATTACAGTTTTTTATTCTCATACTAGATGTTTATTATTATTACCATTATCATTATTATTTTTATGCGATTTTATTGTTCTGGGCAACACACTTACCCAGTTTGCATTGGGAAACAGTCACCTACCCCGGTAGGTTAGGCTCGACCTTCAAGACCGGAACAATGATACTGGCTATTATTATCGATAAATATTGATGATAATATTAATAATAATAAGAATAAGAATAATAAAAATAATATAATTAATATAATAATATAATAAAAATATTATATACAACGAAAATATAATTACAAATATTATATACAACGAAAATATAATTTAAAAAATACTAATAATAATTGTTATTATTATTCTTAACACTATTAGTAAAACAATTATTATTATGAAATTGCAACAATGCAAACTTCAACATCCCAAAGAATAATCCTTGAAAATGTCTTTCGTTTTTATAAGTTTTAGATTCAGTTGACTTTCCTATGCAACATGTAAATGTGTAAACAAATATATATGAATCAATTAACATAGCGTTTCGTTTTATCGATGACGGATACAAAAAAAGAAACTGTTATAATTGTATATATTTCTCGCGCGAAAAGTCGCGAAACACAAAGTTGCAACCGCCGGTTCTTTAGTTGACGATGAAAATATATTTGATCTAACAAACTCCCAACGGCGTGTACAATTAGTTGGCGCGGTGATACAAAGTGGCTGAGAACACAAAGCATCAGAAAAGGAGTTTTGCGTGTGCGAGTGATATAGTTTTGACGCTATGCGCAGCGTCGTGTTAATTACGAGTGGTCGGTTCTCACGACGCTATGACACGTTGAAACGCGAATAAAATAGCGAATGGTTTGAACCGTATGTGCGGCTTTGGAACCACCGGACACCACCGCGAACTCGAGCATACTGACAAGGAACATCATTTGAGTGTCCGCCTGCGATCTTGTTGAAACTCACATATGTGATGAAGCATTGAAAACTATTAGACATCTATTTTTTTTTATCGGCGGAAAAACGGTTTTAAGGGGGGAAACCACCCCTCAAATAAAGGCGTGACGAGCATTGATTTTGCTGTTTCACCAACAAACAGTCCATTGATCTAAATGAAACAAGAACCAAAATTCTTCTAATGTCAAGCGACGAAAAATCCACTATAGAAGCATTGAAAAAAAGAAAGGGGTGACACGCCTTTCTTTGAGGGCTGCTTTGCCCCCTTAAAACCGCTTTTCCACCGATAAAAGAAATACGTGTCTAATAGTGTTCAATGCTTTAACATATATGAGTTTCAACAAAATTGAAGGCGGACACTTGAGTGACGTTCCTTGTGGGTCACATTTAGGGTAGCCAGACTCCCGTTATTTTAACAGACGTCCGCATTTTCAGATCCAAAAATGGATCGTGTCTCTTATTTTGAAGTAGACAATAGAGGACGGTATTTCGTCCTTTATTTTGGGAAAATAAAGGACATACCTCTAAAAATATCAAAAAGTAAGTAAACTTTGTAACCAAATTTTCATATTTTTTACCATTTTGGGAGTAACCTCCCAAAATTTCAATCAGATCGATTAATAACTTTGTGAACTATAACGCGAGCAGTTTTTCAAAAGACGCTTAAAGGATACCCTATAACGCCGCTATTTTTTTTTACACTTGAACCTTATAATATGATGTCAACATTTTTAAATTATGCGATTATCTTATCACCTTTAAAAAATTCGAGACAAATGACTCATTTTCGGGCGTCCAAAGGTACTTTCTCCCTTAAAGCAGCAAAAAGTAATACCAAGTATATTGTAGAAATAAAAGTAATTTTGTATTTGTTTTTATGATAGGTATTCTTTACTTTTGTTCATTATCGAATAACGAAGTACTTACTATTGGCTTCAATTAACGATTACGATACATTGCGTATGAAAAATGCTCTTATCTTTATTATTAATAAATGTCGCTACTGATAGCATAACAGCTCATTTTATTGAAAGCAACATAATGTCCCTTATTTTTATCTTTAGTGTTTTATTTTATCTCACCAAATTCTCTAAAACACAAACGGGAGCTGGCAAACCTCATTGCTTGCGAATAGCAATTTATACGTTATATATTGCTGTATCCGGAATGATTTCCGTGGATCGCCCTCAGCCGAAGAGGCCGTCACTATTTATGGATTATTGTTTGCGTAGCGTGAGAGAAATTTTCTTCAATGTAATTGAGTAATAGTAATTATCACTGTTATGGTTTCAATTATCGTCGCTATTGCTATTGTTACTACTGCTACTATTATTACAATTAATATTACAGGCTATTGGATTAATCGTTGCCCTGTTTTTTACATCACGATTGATTTTATAATATTGTTGGATCAATTGCGAGAGATAAATGGTGAATGGCACTGATACGCGTTTATTCGCAGCAACATGGCAAAATATTGTGCCGCGTGAAATGAGATATCGTAGAAGTTGCAAAACGCTACGCGTCCGTCACTGTTGATTTGTTCTATTTTGTTTTTTCGAAGCTCGCAATCGGTGACTTCGCGTCGAATGACACATACATCGGCGTGGTTCATATGGAGTAGCTCAAGGCAAAAAGCATCAAAAGTTTATCTATCCATGATCTTCTCGCGTTTTCTCTTACTCCCTCTTTCTGTCTCTCTCTCCCTCTATCGCGTATCCGCGTCCTCCCATAAATAACTTATAAAGTGTAAAAGCGCACAAGTTACAAGCAAAACGCTCGTCGCCGACCACACGAAATCATTCGCCCGTGCCCTGACTTCTAAATATGCAATTATGGGAAAACAGCACGGCGACAAGAAATTCCGAGGAGAATTCCGGCAGAAAGGTCCAGCGGTGACGCCGGAATTCCACTGTGAGAACCATTTTTTCCGTTTTATCATAGACGTCACGAAATATGAGTTAACGGAGACAGCGAATCGGTCATTTTCTTTGGTGTTCAAATTTACGAGAAAGAACATAGAGAAGAAGATTAGTATTTTTTTATTTCCTCAGTTCCATAACGTATACCCTTGTGGGGTTTTACGTAAAGACTGTGTTAAAATGACCTGGCATTTTAACTTGAGCGCCTCGCGTTTCTTCTTCGCGTCTGATAGAACGATAACGGAAAGTATCGATTCCCGGGAGATTTGAAAAGATCGTGGATAAATAAAGTTCACTCGAGCAAAGACGTCTGGGTCGAAGAATTTCAGCGCGAAAAACAATGAAAAACTGCAAGTCATAGACATCTTTTTCATTGTTGATGAAAGAATTAAGATGACGTTGAAGGTTGCATCGTGAGGATGCAACGACATTTTTTTTTTGGTAAAATTGGGCATTACGAAGCAGTCGAAAAATGGATTGGGTAGGTTTGAGCTACGAAAATCACGCAAACATATTTTGAGATTTTTATTTAGCGAATCTACAATCTAAATCTGCAAGGTATGATTTTGTATAATAATGCAGATGAGAAACTGAAAGGAATTTTCGTTGCATTCCAACGATGCAAACTTGAAGACCATTAAGGCGAGAAATCCCTTTAGAATTTTCAAAAAATCGATTTTTTAAATACATATTTCGAAAGTATAATACCCAAAGAATATACTGACCAAAAGAAAACTTGAAATATTGAATATTTGCGGAGTTATCGCATATAGTCTAGAGCGCGGGGTAAGTCACTGCAATTAATAGTTTTCACATGTTGAAACTTTGAACGCGATTATCTCGAAACTACTTTTTCAAAAACTGCTCGTGTTGTAGCTCAAAACGTTATCGACCGATTTGCATGAAATTTTGGGAGGTTACTCTCAGTAATATTATCGGAAGGATATACCTAAAGTTTGGAAGGTAGCGTGTAAATAAATAATTCTTTTGGGGTCAAATATGGCGAAAAAGTGGTCGAAAATTCGAACTTTGGAGTAAAAAGGCTCCCAAATTTTCAATTTTGCACTTTTTCATCATTTTTTAGGTACATCCTTCTCCTTAATATGTCCGTAAACGAACGACACTTTTTAAATCTTTTTCAGATCGACGGAAAAAGAGTGACAACTGCAGCACTTTTCGATGTCGCGGAAAACAGGCGTCCGAAGACCCTTAACAACGCCGCCATTTTGTTGGTCACCCCAAAAAAATTATTTTTTTTAACTTGACAGTTATTTTAAACTCATGTCCAAATTTGAAAATCATCAGATTATTTTATCCCCTCTAAAAAAAATGCCGAAAAATACCTACTTTTCACGCGCCTAAAGGGATTTCTCGCCTTAATTGAGTTCCCACTAATTATTGAGATTAGTCACGAATGAAGTTGATGGTTTTTTTAAAGAGGTTTTTCTTTTTTCCTGAAATACGTATTTGGACACCTGTATCGAGACGAACATTTCCGGCAGTACCGAATGCGCACTGTACAGCACACGTCAAAGATAGTGCACACAAAGTGGCTGAAAAAAGTTATACATGAGACTGGCCCGGTGAAAGAATCGAACTTCCGGTCCTTTTCTTATAAAGGAAAGACGAGAGATCCTCCAAAGGGGTTTACGAGAATACTAATCAGCGAGGCCGAGAAAAAACGCGCCAGGAATACAATAGTCGGTTGGTGGCGTATCTTCAATATTTGTTCACCTTTTTTCCACTCGTAAGCGAACAATCTTCGTAGGGTTTAGATAAGGTCGTAAAACGACGGGGAACGATCGTGCGAGAGTTTATTGATCGAGGAGTCGTGCGATGCTCGTTTATGCAAAGGAACATAAATAGAAATGACGATTCACGCCCTCACATGGTGTGTACACTATGAAACTTTATTTTTCATTTCGGTTTAAAGATCATCGTCACAACAAAAGCCACTTATTTTTAAAAAATTCACAAAATCCATCTTTTAATTCTTTGACATTCTACTTAGTTTTCAATTTTCAAAGTTACTGTACCAAAAAAGTACAGAACGTATCAAGACGAAACATGGCGTAGTAAAACCCACCAGACTTGCAGAAAGAACTGGTCATCTCTGCGATCCTTCATCTATGCGGCCAATGGTCAGCCGTCCAAGATCAAGCCCGGCCACTGTTGCCGCATACCAACGGAGCCTGCGCTACGATTTACAAAAAAGAATATTCGTCCATTGTTTTTTTTGTTTACTATTTGGACACGTTGCTCACTCTATTTTCCTGCACAGCGAAAAAAATCACTTGAGTCAACGTAATTGTTCATTGACAAGTGGCCAACGAAATATTAACATGAGACAATAGAATATATTATTGTTCCTATCATTTGTTAGATCGATGGAATAAATAATGCTGAAAATAACTTGACGTTCAATTTTTTCAATAAATCATTTGTTCATATCTCCCAATGATGGATGTAGTCAGCCCCAATCATTTTTTCCCAGTATGACTAGAGAAACATAGTGTTTTTTATGTTTAGATATCACAGTTTCTTGGACAATAATTTAAACCTGATAATCCCGAGATCGAAAAGAATTTAGGACAAGCTTTGTATTTCGGTATTTGATGAATTGTGAAAAATGGTCAGAAATCGTGACGACTAGGAGTATGTTGGGGTTGGATCGTAAAGAACACGAGGGTGAAGAATGAGAGCATTGCGGTATTTCTTGTATACGGAGACGATATAAGATGAGACCCGCACTTTTCGCGACCTGCTCTTCCTCATCTTACATCCGACGTCTTCCCTTCGGACCCTTGACTTGTCCGTTAAATGGAGAGAAAGATGCAGACTGATGGCTGAAGAGAGGAAGAGGGAGAGTAAGTGAAGGTACCACTCGACCAGGGTCCGAAGTAGCTGAAGGCAAAGAATGGAAGAAGAAAAGTAACAGAAGCAAACTAAAGTTCAGGCTATGTAATATGAAGATCTGAAGTAGAGCCAGTAGACTCAATGGCTGAGAAGAACAAAATTGAAGAGGATACGGAAAGACAGCGGGTATAGGAAGGAGAGGAGAGTGGTCTGTCCATGTTAGGTTGCCTGACATACAAACATGCATATGTGCGTGCGTGAACTTCCTTATGCACGTTTCTTTATCGTATCAACGTTATAAAATGGTCTGCCTCCATTAATGTTGTTCAGGCTGAAATTAAGCTGATCGGGTTAGAATGCGACGCTGAGACGATATCTATCATTAAGGATGTTGAGTCCCAAATCGCAAATGATGATAAAATTCTGAAAATTTGGTATGTTTTTGTATGAAGTATTTCAGAGGTCGTGTAAAAATTTCACGACAATTAGGAAGCTCGTTATTGAACAATTAACATTTACAAATTAAATGTTGTTTTATGAAAACTGATGTAACTTTGCAATAAGTTTTTTTTGACCTCTCAATTTTATAATATCTACAATATACTGAAAGCAACGGAAACAAAACGAAGTTTATCGATACATTTTTTTTTATTTCTTTTAAAAATTGTTCTTAAGAAAATGTTAATTTTTTAATAACGAGCTTCCTAATCGTCGTGAAATTTTAACACGATCTTTTAAATACTTCATACAAAAACATACCAAATTTTCAGAATTTTCTTATCATTTTTTATTTCAACCCTTAAGGAGGTTGAAGTAATGATGATAGAATTCTGAAAATTTAGTATGTTTTTACATGAAGTATTCAGGAGGTTGTGTAAAAATTTCATGACGATTAAGAAGCTATTTATTGAATAATTAACATTAACATGTTTCATAGGGACTCAACATCCTTAAGGTCTTATGTACGCGATTTCGCCGATGTTCGAAGTTACTTTTCTAGACGCGGTTAAAAAAAATGACGCATATATTGACAACATTTTCTTTGCGGATCATTTATGCACATGGTCAAGTATATGTAAAAAAATCAGAAATATTAACAAATCGCAGAGATATAACATAAAAAGCAATGTATTTCTTATGCGCGCGCGTTGATGGTGAAAGTTCTCGGCATCGATGTGGGTGTCTGAAAAAAATTAACATATTTATAATTGCATAATGAATGTATCTTCAGTGTGAACCAACGATATTATTTTAAAAAATTATTATAATAAAAATTCCAAACTTAACATTTTTCTACTCAATTTTCTGTCGGTATTTTATTTTTTATATTTTTTGCGTCGTTGAAATGTTTGTTTCTGTGGTTCACACGATAGGTGATGATACTAAGAATATGTTGTGAAAATTTCAAAGCGATCTGAACCTTCGTTCGAGAGTTAGAACTTTCACAAGGTTCAAAAAAATTAATCGTGGAAAAACGGCTTTGAAGTTGGCGGTCGGGCCGCCGCGTGGCATCTATTATAAATGCAATCTTACCTTATTTGATAGCATCCTGCGCTATGTGGGGCCTTCCTCGGCATCTAAAACGTCTCCAACATGTTTTTTGTCGTTTCTGGCTAATAAGTGAACAATAGAAAAGGGTAGTTGCCGATCTCGCGCACCTGTCTCCGCATAGAACGGCGGGTTACCGCTGCTACCTGCCTGTTTCCAAGAAAATAAAAAATGTTACGCTCTAAATGCTGTAACTTCAACAATTCTTGAAATTTTTCAATTCTGTAAAGCTTAAAATATTCCTAACCGTTCAGACTAATGGAATAAAAAATAATTGAAATAAAAGAAAAGTTTTGAAATTTTGGCGGATATAAGGCCTTAAGACTCTTTACTAGAAAACTATGAGAAAAAAATGCATTTCTGCAATGTGAAGCCTATTGAGACACCTTTTCAGGGGTTAGGCTACTGTGATGACCGGAAAATCAAGGCTATTTAGAAAAATTAATATTGAAGGGATAAGTAAGATGATTGGAAAATCATTTGAACATTTATTTGCATGTACATTAACAAAGTCGTTTGCTAAATTGCATAGAAAAATATTAATTATTAAAGAAGTTATGAATAATCTCGTGAAGGACCTCTGCAGGTGAGAGGCTCAACGGTGCACTTGATTTTGGTCATCCGCTTGATCCGAAACAAACAATAACAAAAAAAGTTTCGTAAAAAACCAGTTTTTTTCTCTTAAAATAGATAATATTTTATAAATAATAAAATATTGTAGATAACAATAAAAACTTTTAGATTTTAAAAGATTTTATCGATAATAAAATAGATAATATAAGACTAGACCGAGTTTTTTTTCTTATGGTGTTTCAATCAACAAAAACAAATTTTAAAGTTTTACTAGCAGTTCTATCGTAGTAAACATAAGTTTACCTTCAATTTGCGATTCCTGCACCATTTGTAGGACCTTCCTCTTCAATTTTAGTTGCCTCAAGCGACTAGCGATTTTTTTTTATTCGGCAGTAGCGTTACCCCTTAAGTAGCATTTTTTACCCCTTTTAACATCCATCCAGAGGTCCAAAAATACCTTCCTGTCCTCTACAATCAATGAGTATCTGATGCAATACCTCTATTGCTCTTCATAACTCTTCCCCTCTTTATCAGCGATAAAATGACCGTAGAATACTTGTTGATACAAATAATACAAAGTTCTGAGAGTCCCTGCCGTTGACAGTGCGAATAACATGCGAGGCGTCGTAACCGTTCCTCGACGCGATTTGTGTCCCATAACGATCGGGGTTCCTGTCGAATCCGTTATCAAATTGCTCCGACGAAGTGAAATGGAACACCAATTTTTACGAAACGCAGCAGTCAGTGTGAGTGAGAGCTATAAAAATGTGAGCGATGCTCGAAAAGTAAGGAGGGTTTGAAGAAAAAGTCGATTAGAGATGACAGAGAGGTGTTAAAGCACGAGACAAGCGATATTGAATACTATCGAGGTAAGACGATCTCAATTCTTGCCGTCAAGGCGAAGAGCGCTGAGGGAGACAAAGAAAGAGAGAAAAAGACGGTTTAATTTTATCACGCCTCGGTACAACCTGGAAACAATAAAATAATAGTAATAATAACAATGAAAGTGACGGTGATGATGATAATGAACAAAAAAACAAGCAATATAAAAATATTATACAATGCAATGATAATGGGAGAGAGATGAAGAGTAATCGATTGATCGATCAATTTATTCATACCTTCGTACATCACGAGGCGAATTGGCACAATGCTAGTGTCTTACGATACGAACGTACAAATGATGTTGAAGTTTGCATCGTTGGAATGCAACGAATATTCTTTTGTATTTGTGTTTCTTTATTCTTATTACTATACAAAATTGCTTACGCAGATTTAGATTGTAAATCTCTGAATAAGGATCTTGAGAAATAATTGCGGTATTTTCGTAGCTACAATCTGCCAAAGGAAAGTTGTGCAATTAAAACAAATTAACTCCCATCGCAGTCCGACAATACGAATTTTAATCTCACAAATGAAATCCAATGGAAATGAAGCTGAATGCAGGTAGCAGTAGCGATCAATGTGAAACATCACGATATAATAAAATCTCATTAATGTGGAGATGAAATACGTTGCAAATTCTGTTGTGCTTTCCCTTAGGCACTAGGAAAAGGTAACACAAATAAAAAAGATGAGAATGTCTTTAGCGCCGAAGATATGATTTTTTCCATCTTCCACCCCTCGATAAGGGTGGGTCCCGGAAGTTAAAAATGGTTGCTAATTATTTCGTGGTTTTTCTTAGGCATTCAGAATTTATAACGGAGAGAAAAAAAATAAGAATGCCTTTACCGCCCGGTATATATGTTTTTTCACCTTCAACCTCTCAATAACGGTAGAGGCTGACCCACCAATTAAAAAAAAATGTTATATAGGGCCTCTACAGATATTTCTGAGTCGAAATCTACACCATAAAAGTTAATTAAAAGTAACAAAAGATTTTTTTTTCATTCGATGGTATCCAACGATGTAGACGACTTCAGATCCATCTAGTGTGCAATTAAAATTAATGTAATCGTGCTCTCAATACAATTCAATAGTAGACGCAATAGAATAAGATGAAGATAAATAGGTAAATATAGAGATAAATAGATAATTATATAGATAAATAGATAAATATATAGATAAATAGATAAATATATAGACTAAGATAAAATAAAATACATGCACGCGGTCAATACAATCACACAATGGCACAATTATACAATAATGGAAAATAAATAATAAAGTAATGGAAACAGTAACACAAGCTTGAGCTCGTGTCTCTTTTTTATTTCTCTCTAACCCAAACATCTTTCTTTTAGCAGTGTTGCCACAGGGCGCGGAAGAAACTGGGATAACTCTTGTTTTTTTCGATGAATAGATAGATCGATAAGAAATAAACACTTGTTGACGGTACTGTAGTGTAGCTCGTGCATGCAATGCGTATTGGTGCGGATGTTGGGGATGTTGATCGTCAACGAAGACTCGTTCAAATATTCCACCACATCGTCCATCGCTGTGACAGCAAGCAGGCTTTACGAGACACACGTACAAGCCTAAAAGCTTCCCGCATTAACTACGACGGCAGGAGGGCGCTCTTGTTTGCGACGATACAAGTTTCGACACTTGGCAGCGATGCGGGAGACCTCTTGACTCTCGTGTACACGTGTGCAGTCTTATATCAAGTTGCTGTTACGTGTATAGGTTCACCGTTGAGTGGTGCTTCCTCGACCTGCGGTTTTTTCTTCAATTCTCCCGCGATCGCTGCTATCGCATGGAAGAACCTTCAGGGAGAGATCACTTCCCAGGGAAATAGATATTGGTCCTTCTGGATGATATCAGCCTAATGGAGATACTAATCACAGTTTGTTCAGGTGGGAAAGACCTGTCGTTGCAATTCAGCAGCCTATCGTAAGAACTTTTTGGTCGACTTTGATTGCCACGACTTGTCAGTTTGATGGAAGCTTGATGGCATCTGTCAAGCAATCGGTTAAAAGTTTTCGGAAGTTGTCACAAAAACAGGGTTGTTACGCATATGGAAAACAGGGAAAACCGGGAAAACTCAGGGAATTGCTTTCCTCCTGGAATAATCAGGAAAAAGTCAGGGAATTTGGGAATTCTCTGGAATTTTCTCACAATTTACTTTTTGAAAGAATTACGAAAAATGAAACTAACTTGAGAAAAAAGTGGACTGCATAAAAATACATTTCTTTTGTATATTTTTAATATTTATATTATTCTTCATTATACACAAAAGAAAGTTATGTCAGTGCCAAACATTGAGAAATAAAAAAACTGAAAACTAATTTACTGTATAGCTACATTTGTAAATTAATGTAAATTAAAAGTAAAGCTACAAAAATACATTTGCATTCGATCCGTCGATACACAACCACATTATTATCAGTATAGATAAGTATTGATATTTATTTTTTGTTTATTTTCGCCGGCGTAGAAACTTTGGTTATAATGAAGAACAGGTTCTGTATTTGCTTTTAATATCTTTTTTTACTTTATAATGTTTGAATTATGTTTCGAATTTCAGTTAAAAAAATAAATATCAATTTTATCAAATTTCCATATATTTGGTATTAAAAAAATTATGGTATCCAGTTTAACATAATTCTTCAATAGAAGGACCGAGTTGAGAATTTCCTGTGTTTCTTCAAATCGGTTAAAAATGTTTTTTTTTTCGCAAAAATCAGTTATTGCTATTTTTACGTATATAATTTCTCCGCGTAGTTTGTAATGTTTACAAAGATTAATGTATCTCTAACTCAAAATATATATGTTTGATGAAAAGAAAATGTTCTTTATTTGACCCTAATCTGGCTAATTTGCAAAACCTGGAATTTTTGCAAAACCTGTATGGAAAACCTGAAAAAGTCAGGGAATTTCTGAGTCAATACATATTATTAATATATAACAATACAATAATATTCAACCACCGGGTTGAATCAAGGTAGTTGGCTCAGTAATCGTCACCTTAAGTAGATCGCTCGAATTTGCAAATTTATGTAGCTCAACTTGGAAAGTAAGTGGCTGTTATTTTAAGTAGTTTTTAATTAGTTTTTTTTATTGCGAAGAGAACGTCGTTGTGGAATTCTCGTGACTGGTACAGTTTCGAGAAAATATTTCGTAAAGGTTATAAGGCGCTATTGTACGGATCATCGTCATGCCGCCATGGCGGTTGGCCTAGTAATCAATTATCTTGAAGTCTGCATCGCTGGAACGCAACGGAAATGAATTCTTTTTCGTTGATAACATTTTTTTTGGCCGATTTAGGCTAGAGGATTCATTCGAACGTGGTCGCGTATTTTTATTACACATTTATGACCTCAAGTTGCAAAAGAACGTTTGAATAATCATTAAAATGAATAAATTAAGATGAAAAAGTTGTTGCATTCCAACGATGCAAACTTCAACGTCATATTAATCGCCATGTGAACGTCCCAGTAATCGTCACATGCGTTGAAACTGCTTTAACTATTTATGCAAAGGTCCGTAGGCCTTTGTTGACTCGATTGTGTCTGCATACAGGACTGCAGAATCATTTCCCGTCAATCGGCCACTTTCTGCTTTTTATTAAGAGATTTGACAGACAGCTTAGGACATCAATTTATTTTACATATAACTTCGTTCGTATTGAAAATAAAAATAATTATGGATATTACGTCAGAATTAAGGGAATAATTTTATTCATTTTCAGTCATTATAAACAAGTATTTTATCGTAAAATCATTTTCAATATTTTTTTCGATTAAGTGGTGTTCACCTGTAGTTGAGACGTACCCAGTAATCGACAATGGTTATTTATATGTATATCTTTTTACTTTCGCGAATCTGTGTATGACGATTAGTGGTCCGTGGGCTCTTCAAACGATACGGATTACGGACCCAATATTTCTTTTCTGATTTTCTATAAATTAACATTCGATTCATAACATTTTTTACCAACCTTGTCTCAGTTATCGACATGGCGATTAATCGGCAGAGTGTTTACATTGCTCAGCCGGCAATCGGCATGCATGAAAACTCGGCAAAATCAACATAAAACTATAATTTTCTATGCTGAACGCAAAACTAAGATTCTCATTTATAACTTGCCGACAAACTCACCTCACGTAGGTCCCCAGACATTCTCAAATCGCCCGAGATGTGACACGGTTCATTTTAACCTATGAATGAAGGATTCGGCCGAAATCGCAAATGGTCGCCGCAGCGGAATATATTTGATATGGTTATTCTTGAATACGTATACTTGCAGGTGTAACAATGTAATCCAACATAGTAAATACCTCATGGGGGCTAATATATCACAGTTCTGCATGAACGACTGATTCTTATCTTGGAATACTTATTTCATGTGTAAACGTGACGATCACTAGGATCCGGACGGCTACGGGGCCGACCACCTTACTTAAAACGTTCACTGTCAACATCAAATACCCGAAGTTTGATTTCCTGTTCTCCAACCTCTGAATTCTACCCAGTCATTCCTTCCGCCACTTCGAGCGGCCATTTCCTAACCTAAGCCAGTCGTAGATTCGCCAATGGGCCATATAGGCAGCGGCCCACGGGCGGCGGAGTTTAGAGGCACCTAAAAAGCCCAAGTAAATACAAGTGATTAAGACAGGAGGGCCCGTGAAAGAATTCAGCCAGGGCTTTGACTAGGCCCCGATTATTTTTCCCTTACTCTGCAAGGGTCTTAACATGACACCCGACCAGGTCCCTTGGAGGCCGGTCACACTTTGTCGCCCAGGGCCTACAGAGGCTTATGAATCAGGGCCCGACTGGTTGCCTCAACAGAACCCGATCGAAGCCATGAAGCAACCCTATGCCCTACTGCCCTATAATTATCAGCTTTATTAGTGTATACATATCAAGTGAGATTGGTCAGAAGTATCTCGAAAATGGAGAAGGGATTGTAAAAAAAAAATTGTTTTTAATCATTCCACATTTATTGGTACGAGAGCGCCAGATAACGTTCTGCTTTTGCGTAATGGATACGTCGCGGAGATTAACAAAATTTTCGGACGTAACTAGTCTGAAGAATGTTTGTACATTGGAGCAAAAGTGTGGGAAAGAAAACAAATGTATTCATTTACCCAACAAAGTCATCTAAAGTTTACGAATGGCGAATTATCTCAAAAAATTCGGT
Source organism: Ophion costatus (assembly GCA_951751655.1). Taxonomy (NCBI): domain Eukaryota; kingdom Metazoa; phylum Arthropoda; class Insecta; order Hymenoptera; family Ichneumonidae; genus Ophion; species Ophion costatus. The sequence continues at coordinate 30,401,161 of OX632356.1, forward strand.
GGATGTTGTTTATCCGGTCACAAGCATTGAACGGAAATTAGTTCAATTAAAAATGTCGTAGCAACCAAACGGTGCTGTACTTACATATGTGCTGTCATTCCTGCACGCATGAATTATTTATTTTTAACTGTTTTTGTATTGCGAAATTTATTTTCCATACATTCTGAATGTTTATACAATACAAATTATTTATAGTAAAATTTCACGTGTATGTGTTATTTTAAGTGACTTAACCTAGTGTTTTATCAATACCTTAAACTTTAGATATATCACATCTATGGAAGTGAGTCTAAAAACTAGAAATTCTTAAATATAACTATACAAATATATTGCTTGCCCTATAACAACCATTGCCCTGATGAATCCCGTCTGGGCCCTTTATCATGTTCCTCGCTACGACCTTTTTTGAATAAATTACCCAACCCTGTTATTTTCCTAGTCCGATTGTGTTGTGGAAAGCCCTAGTAGGGAACCCATATTCAAACCCTCACGGGGCCCGAATTATTTTATGGCTGCCCTCCAAATTTCTTTCACGAGGGGCGGCACAAAGTCAAGTGGCCTACACTTAAGAAACCTATAAATCCAGCACTGACCTACGCACCGTCCGCGCTATTTAAAATCGCCCGATCGATGATCCGTTTGAAAAAACGGCGACCTCTGAAAGCCGAAATTCGTCGCAGATCGAATTTGCCGTCGACAAAGGCCGCAGTTGCGGTTTCCAACGTTGTACCACGAGGTGTCGGACGTCGATAATTCGCGTTATCAACGAGGCAGGCGTCGATTGAACTGGCGAACGATGTGTCGGTGCGAAAGTGGGGATTGATGGGTGTTCCGGGGTGGTAATTCCATCGACCTCGCCAGTTAGTTTCGGCTGTGTGTATGTGTGTTGTATGTGCGTGGCCGACCGTCCGATGGAACATTGGTGTCCTCACAGAGGGAGCTGACTACGTACACGTACAATCCGAGTCACAGTCACGGTCACGCTTCGAGGGTTGACCGCGGCCTGGGGGCCATTATGGGAAAGTGACGAACAGAGAGAGAAACGAAGTACAAAGCAACACAACCAGCCGTACACGTATGGGAGGTGTATAGAGTCGGTGGCGCTGCAGTCGCGGTGGTGGGAATAGGCTCCGGCCCGGTAACTCGACACGAGGCAGATAGAGGCGGTGGCCGAGAGAGGGAGAGAGAGAGAGCAAAGGAAAAAGAGGAGACGACACGCTGAGGATTGGAGGAGAGACGAGGCTAGAGAGAAGGTCATTCGTAGCGGGAAAGGACACAATGTCCGTTGAACGCAGAAACGGAACAAAGACGAAAATACGAGACAATGAGGAAGATGAGCGGTGGAAAAAGGAAACTTGCCACTCGTGATAAATATAGATATGGTTACGACTGGTAGTAACTTCCATTGATTCCTTCTATGCTTCGTATACCTTTCTCCTTTTCTCAGTGTGTCCGTGCTTCCGTCACGCTTTACCATCCTCGTCTGACTTCAACACTTCACTTATCTTGTGCCCGCATAACTGTCCGCCATTTTCGCTCATCTCGTTTGTTTTCTTTTATCTTCCGCAGAGCCTTTATTGCTCCGCTTTTTGCCGTACGCCTTCATCCGTTACCCTCGGCTCTATTCACGCCAGTGGCTGTATAAATCTATCCTTTCTACCTTATCAGTGGTCTTACTTTATCCATATTCCGCGCTATCTCCACGAAACCGCTGGTCGACTGGTGATGTCTCGTCTCCTTCGCCGAACCTTCCGCGTCCTTCTCGGAGGTCAAGGGCGGCCTCAGTATCCTAACCTCGAATCAACGCGATGCGAAACTCATCCCATTTATGATTTGGCCCCGCTCCGAATTGGAAATCGACTTATTTTGAAAAACGGTTCCATTTTCGAAGGGAATTATTCTTTTTTACTCGGGAGTCAGTATTTTTTTAGTCGTGACAAACTATTATTTGGACGGAATATTAAGATGGTGCCGGAAAATGGCTTGCAATACCACGTTAAAATTAATCCGTAGGGCTCTAATTTCAAGCGATTTTTTTTGTTACGATTTTTTTCGCTTTGTACTAAAAAATGTCACCGTGGCTCGAAGGAAAATTCTTTTGTATCTGGGGCTCTAATTTCGCGACATTTTTTCTTCCCCTTTTCACTATATACTAACATTTTTCTTTGTAGTTCGAAGAGAAATATCGTTCTCTTGTACTATCCTAACATACTGATTGACAATCATAACGTGGCCATGTATTTTTGAGAAAATTTTTGAGAAAAAAATATTTTTAACGGCTTTTTAAGAGACCTGCAACAAAATAGCGTATATTGGTGACTTGTACTTGCCAGAAAATTGAGATTTCTGAAAAAAAAACCACAACTCCATTTAAGTACAGCATAACGAAGATAATTGAATTCCGAATTCAAAACATTTCTGAAAAATATTTTTTTGTGCACTCCGTCATCGAGAAAAAATAATCAAAGATGCATTTTGAAGTGGATAAATGGAATTCCATTGAAAAAATGTTCTTTAACGGTTTCGTATTCGATTATCTTCAAATTCAAATATCTTCATTCCGCTGTACTCAAAGTGGAATTTAGATTTTTTCTTTCCGAAATGTCGAACTTTTCTGATGACTAATACTTATCCGAAAAAAAAATACAAATTTTTTTTTCGCAGCGTATTTTAAAAACCATTAAACATAATATTTTTCTCGAACGCGAAATACCCGCGCTAGATGCCGTGGAAGTTTGCATCGTTTAGATGCAACGATCTTTTTCTTTTCTTTTTTTATTTCTTTATTTTTATCATTATCCAGAGCCTTTTTTTGTAAATTAAAGTAGTGAGAATCGGTAAATGTCTAGAATTGGGGCTCCTGACCAAAAACGTCAACGAATTTTTTTCTTTGCCACGAGCAGCTTCAATTGGTCTCCACTAATGATATTTCGACGGCGGAGGGTAACAATTTTTGTTAATTTTATCAATTTTGGGTTTTTCTTAATTGGGAAAACATGCGACAAAATTGCGGATTTTACACTTCGACGTGAATATTGAGGTCAGGTGGTAGGGCGCACACACGCGTGCGCGCGCATCCATGAACAAACTCAAACAAACAAACCCAAACACAATTTTTTTCTCAAAGTAAAAAAGTCTCTAAGGGTTAAAATAAGAATGGAAATTGTCTTCCGCCGAGTTTTATAATCATAAGGAAGTACCCTGAAAAACATCAGCTCGGTGAAAAAGTGTTCACCTCCTTTTTGGTCAGGAGCCTCGATTCTAGACATTTATCTGAAAGTCAAATAAGAATACGTATAAACGTTCGAGCGTGGTTTGCAGCCCACATCGGCGGAATAAGATTTGAGTAATAAAAAATAATTAATTTTCGTTGCGTTCCAACGAAGCAAACTTCAACGTCATTGCGCCAGACCCTTCGAAAAATAAGTGGCTGTAAGAGTTTCATAAAACAGGGCTTCTAAGAAAGTAAAAGTTAGTTTCTGGACATGCACACACAATTCCGATCTCACTCCGCATTTGCTGATTGAAATCGCTTATATTAGTTTTTTTTTATCTCGAATCCCTCTTCACCTCTAACGAGTTAGGTGCGGTAAAGTTACGGGTCCCTCATGCCTATTTTCCCCCTCTTCTCTGAATGCGTGTGGGGAAACATATAGATATATGTACACGGAGATCGTGGCACCGCGAAAGAATTCTGAGTTCCGTGCAAATTACGAATTGCGCTCTCTCTCTCGCTCCCTCTGCCATTCCGGTTGTCCATGGCGCGAAACAGTCTTCGCGCGCGATTCACCTTACCAACAACGGTTTGTGTACCGTTCGGCCTCGGTCAGTCGAGTTCAGGAGCCTCCGTATTCTCCTGCGTACTTTCACGTGAAAATTCGCGACCGCGTGTTGTTCTTCCTCTCCTTTTCTTGTGTAGTCGGTTAGTCATCACAACGAGTGGCGAACGGAATGCATTTGTGGTGTTTTTGTTTGATGGGTTTGCGTAAGCTTGGGGCCCAAAAAATAGATCGATATTCGATATTTGTTTGTAACGGGAGCATTGAGATACCGAAATGGGGATTCCACAGGCGATGAATGCATAGTTTTAGTGAATTTCAGTTTTTTTTTTAATTTAAGAATATTGATAAACAATGAAGTGATGATTGTTTGAACAAAGTACCGCTGGTGCATGGGCAATCGTGCAGGTGGTTCTGCCAACTAGGGTGACCTAAAAAGAAAGATAAACTAATGCACTTTTTGTATAGTAATAAAACTTTCGTCTGTTCGGATACTTGTATGCAATTTTGAAAATTATGAGAATGGCAAGCTGTAGAAGAAAAATTTCGATTTTAGACCAAAAAGACAACTTTAATCATTCCTTATTACCAAATGAATGAGCATGTCAAAAAGTCATTTGGTCATACGTTGGAAAACGTTATAAACTATAAGTTTCCCAAATTTGAAGTGAATCGGCCGAATAGATTTTGCTATACGACTTACATCGTCTTATAAAACATAATTTCGAGGAAATTGCGAAAGAAGAAAAGGGAGAATCACAAGGGTGTCCAAATCTAACGAAAATTTTTCTAAATCGATCAATTTTCGAATCTTTACAAAATATTTCTCGCAAATTGAAGTTAAGACCCTGGGCTATGAAACTGTGCATGAAGAATTATATTTTCGGAATCCCAAGCTTATGCAGACCCCTTAAGCGAAGTGGAACGTGTACCACGTAACTTATGAGTGCAAGAGAGATAGCTGAATGTTTGTTATCAGACGTTTCACAGAGATGAATAATATATTTAGGGCAAAAGAAAATCGTCAAGCTCTGCGTCAGAGAATTCTCTAGTGCCTGATGCTTTGTTTTTCTTTAAAAAACTCAACCGTCTATGAGAAAACTCGATTCGAAGATTTGTGAGGTTATGTTCATCTTGTGCAAGCCCCTAAGAACACGATTCGTTTGTGCAAATAAATCGAGCACGAAGATATTCGGAATGAAAAAAATCGTCCCTATTCAGTATATTCGCTTCGAATTCCCATGCCTCACGAAAAGTAATACCCTTGATGTCGTAGGGAGCAAATATTGATGTCAATTTTCGTCGTCAATCTACATCAATGGTCACATATTCCCGTTAACTATTAGCTTCTTCTGCCGCGCTCCCGACGCGGCTCATGGCAGAGCAAAATTGTTTTTACTCGGCCGATTGTTCGCGGCGAAATGAGTGCACATTAACGAGCGTGCAATATATACATACACGAGTACGGCGGAAAAAATCCATACAATGTGAAAACTTGTGTTACATTTGTATGGACAGATTGTGTGCGCGTACGACTACTTTCGCTCGTTATATGCGCTAAAAATGCGTATTCCTTCAAAAATTTAATTCCACGAGAGGATGCGACGCTAGTGTATGAAATTAACATTAAAATTTCTCTCACGCACTGCGTATAAATGTGCTCTCGTTCGAAGATAATTCGGTAATAAAATTACTCTATTGCTCTACGTGCTCTGTACGGAATAAAATAATAGTCATATCTTGTATTGAGACATCGAAACATCGAGGAACATCTGTATTGAGACATTGAGGTAACTCGAAAACACAGCAGGAAAACATAAATTGCCGAAATACGTATCGAATGAATTCGAAAGGGGAGGAAAATTACACGATTAAGGATGTTGAGTCCCAAATCGCAAATGATGATAAAATTCTGAAAATTTGGTATGTTTTTGTATGAAGTATTTCAGAGGTCGTGTAGAAATTTCACGACAATTAGGAAGCTCGTTGATGAACAATTAACATTCACAAATTAAATGTTGTTTTATGGAAACTGATGTAACTTTGCAATAAGTTTTTTTTTGACCTCTCAATTTTATAATATCTACAATATACTGAAAGGAACGGAAACAAAACGAAGTTTATTGATCAATTTTTTTTTATTTCTTTTAAAAATTGTTCTTAACAAAATGTTAATTTTTTAATAACGAGCTTCCGAATCGTCGTGAAATTTTAACACGACCTCTTAAATACTTTATACAAAAACATACCAAATTTTCAGAATTTTCTTATCATTTTTTATTTTAACCCTTAAGGAGGTTGAAGTAATGATAGAATTCGGAAAATTTTGTATGTTTTTACATGAAGTATTCAGGAGGTCGTGTAAAAATTTCATGACGATTAAGAAGTTATTTATTCAACAATTAACATTAACGTGTTTCATAGGGACTCAACATCCTTAAAAAAAAATGTTGGACGGTCCTGCATTGATTCCAAGGTCCATTGTTTTTAAATGGAAGCTTACATTTTTTTATGGACGAATCATATTTTGCATACCGTAAAACGAGGTTTAATCTACATTAAGGGTAACTTTGAGAGTTTTTGGGGCTTCTTTAACAGACCGCCAAAATACGGTTTAAATGCGTGCGCATTTAAATGTGTTTAAATTCGATGTTTACGTTTATTATAGTGTTGCCAAAGTTGATTGTAATGTTGCTCAAGTTGATTTTAATCTCAATGACAATTATAAGACTGATGAGGGCTTATAATAGTTCCCTATGTACTTGATATCTTTATGTAAAATGTTTCCTTAATAAAGATGACAATTTAATTGTAGTAAATCGTTGTTTTTCATTTAATTCCTTGCATAATGCAAACAAATATTAGTTTTTTAAAATTCAAAACGATGTCAAAGGAACCCTTAATCTTTGACATAATAGATTATCCAATGCCTTGTCAAAGAAACCCCACACTCGAGGTTACTTTGACACGTAAAAAAAAGATGTATAAAATTGTGGAAGGGGGGCTTGACTTTCTTATACATTTGATAGCCAAAGAACGGATTGTTCATTTTGAGCAAAGAAAGTAGGCAATTAGGACGTTAAAAAAATATTACCTACAAAAAAACTTCCAGAACCTGTTCTAAGTAACCCCATTTTACGGTAATTAACCTTGCGCCGGAAATATATGTTTTATTTGGCGATGACTTTCGAAGTTGTCGCACTATGTTACGCCAATTTTATTTTATAATGAACATATACTTTTTTAATTTTATTTTATTACTCTTTTATTTTCCAATGAGCATATATACTGACAGAGCGACGCAACAACTATTAGCAGCAGAAAGATTTTCTAACCTATCAGGCTTAGGAGAAAACTTTTCCTACAAAAGTTGCATAGTTCGAAGGAGGTTATCGAGTGGTAGCTGTGGGGTTCATCCAGGTGGAAGTGCTTCGGAGATTTTGAGGCCATCTCCATATTTTTTCACAATTTTATCAAGGAACTAAAAAGAAGTTCCTTGATAAATTCATTATCAAAGAGCCGGAACTACTATAAGGAACATTTCATTATAAATTCACACCAAATTTCAAGGTGATCGATCAATATATTAAGAAATTTATAATCTATTCAAAGTATAAATAATAATAATAATAATAATAATAACAAATAAAAATATAATAAATCTAAATCTGTTAAAGAGATATAATAATAAATAATATATAAATCTATACGCGCGATGTTTCAATTTTTATAGCCCAAAATCGAGTCTAGAATGGATTGGGCGTGGGCGTCGTGTGGTTTAGCCAGCTTGTTCAGCAGACTTAATACCACTGGACTTTTTTCATGGGGAACTTTGAAAGACAAGTACAAAGAGCCAAGTACTGCGCAAGATGCACATAGAATAATAATTAGAGGCTGTTCGTTAATACGTACTGACGGGATTAATAAAACAAAACAATCAATGGAAATCAGATTGAAGCGTGCATTGAAAGTGCTTTAAATTGATTCTACGGTAAAAACATTAAAGTTCCTGTTTTATCGATTTGTTATGCTAAATCATGATCGATCATCTCGAAATTGTTATGTGAACTTATTTTTCCTTGATTAAATTCTGAAAACAAAATTAGTAGTCCCATTAAGAAAAATGGAGGTGACTTTGAACTCTCCGAAAGAGCCTCCTCCTGAATAAACCTCGTAGCCACCCTTCGATGAATTCTTTCGAACTATGCCACTTTGATAGGAAGTTTTCTTCCAAGTCTGATAGGTTGGAAAACATTTTTACTGCTAATAGTCGTTGTCTCACCTGGTCTATGCCCCATATACGTGGTATATTAGTGAGCGAGGTCTCGGATTTCATCGTTGCTTCATCATGTAAATTGCATCCCACATAATCCACCCCCTGATTTAAGTGAGATACGTTTCTTTGGAAGGCAGCAGAGGGGCGAGTTGGATGAGGCGGCGACGTCTGTTACACGATGTAATTTCATGTTCGTTCCTACGGTTACTTAAAGGTTGGAACGACGAGACCGGAATAATTCACAAGAGGGTGAGAAGGGTCGAGTCGGACAGAATGGAGGAATAGGGAAGGGGAGAGAACGGAATGAACCGATCGAACGTCTAATGACACGTTGCATCACAGTCGCAAGAGTTCACGAGGATATCTGACCTCCCTGCCTCCTGCAGAAGGAGAAGGCAAGAAAGTAACGGAAATAATGTCCCTTAGCATTGGGCAGTCTAGAAAGAAACAGAGGGTGAATATCCCAGAGGGCCCGGGTCCGATTTCTTTGCCTGTAAGGGATGAAACAAGAAAAGAAGACTGCTTCGGAAAAAAGTAAACCTAGAATGAAGAGGGGTATTATTTGTCTTCGCAACTGTTGCGCAATGTTCCGCGCACTTTGACAGGCGAAGATAAGAAAGAGGATTGAAAGATCGAGGCACTGTCTGGTGGAACAGATATGAATCGGTGCAAACGTCGATCGTTTCGGAAATGTCGACCGCGAATATGATGGTCTCTCGAGCCCCGTATGGGCTCAAGACAAATATGAAGATAAAGCAGCTTCGAGTGAGAAAAAATAAACAGCAGAGACGCAATTGTAATGTTTCTCCGAGAGGGTGAGGGAGGAAGAAGGGAGAAAAATCGTAATGCAGGAAGAAAGGCAGCGAGAAAAATCGTGTGCCAGCTGCGAGTGTGTGGGTGCGGGTGGAGAAAAATAGGCTGTAGAGAGAATTGAGGTAAAAGCGGGTACCAGGGAGATTCGAATACTTGGACAAATATACGGAGGAAGAGGACGAGTGAGATGTCGAGGGGTTGGGGGGGTAACGGGGAGTGCAGGAGAGAGAGAGAGAGAGAGAGAGAGAGAGAGAGAGAGAGAGAGAGAGAGAGAGAGAGAGAGAGAGAGAGAGAGAGAGAGAGAGAGAGAGAGAGAGAGAGAGAGAGAGAGAGAGAGAGATGGTGTTTTTGAACCAGAGAAGCAGAAAGAAAGAGAGATCCCGAAAAGAGAGACTGTGTTTTCAAGTCACACAGAAAAAGAGGGGGTGTTTTCAAGCGGTGAGAGTATATGTTTTGAAGGTAGACAGAGAGAGAGGGACAAAAGTGGGAAAGCGTACGCAAAAGAAAGTGCGAGAAAGCGTACGAGAGAGAGAGGGGGAGAGAAAGAGAGAGAGAGAGAGAGAGAGAGAGAGAGAGAGAGCACGCGAGACAGAGTGCAAGAGAGACGCAAAGCGAAAGAGCCAAAGGCAGGAGCGAGAGCGAGAGCGCACACCAGATAGAGAGAGAGGGAGAGGGAGAGAGAGCGAGAGAGCCCAGCAAGAGGGAAGGAAAATCCGGTTGCCTGGCGACCAGCCAGCCATCTAGTTCGATCCCAGCCGGCTGAGAGCAGCATCCAGCACGCAGCGGCAGTAGCGGCATCAAGAACACACACGGGTGCAAACACACGCACACACGGGCACACATAGCCACCCTCGCGCCCAAGAAGACCCAAAGCTCGCCACCAGTCGTCTCCTGTTCGTTGCGGGAGGATAGAGAGAGTGCATATACCAACGGTTTTCGAGTTTTAGCGCCCGACACAGCGAGCGCGCGCGCACATTTATCTCGTTCCTTCCTTCCCTTACTCTGCACCGCGACGCGAAAAAAAAAACACCGCTCGACACCCCGCCACCCTTCTCGTCGCTCGGTCCAACAAATGCGCACTTGCACACACACACATACGCAACACAGAGCTCGTGTCATTCTCCGCCGCGCGCGTGTCCGTGACGGTGTGTACGCGCTGCATTTCCCGCAGGCTTCATCGGGCTGACAGCCCCGACGGTGCAAATCGAAACCAGCGGACGGCGAGAAAGCGCCCTCCGTGCGATACGCGAAACCGCACGCGCTCCCTTCCGCCGAGATAGCAACAGCGTCGCCGTCCCGCTGAAATCCAACCGCGGAAGGACCAATAAACCCGGGACTCTCGGAACCGCGAGAGGAAAGAAAAATGCGCATTCGCGAAAAGTCGAGGAACAAAATACGAAACGCCTGCCTCCTCGAGGAGTCTTTCGAGTTTCTGAAATGGGAATGAGAACGCGCGACACGAGACGGCACGGACGTTGCTTCTCGGAGATAAAGCATCCCCGGGAACGCGGAGTTTTGGGATTTTTCGCAATTCGCGGCGTCTAGAGTAAGAGGAACAATTGGACAAGTTGCGCGGAACCGGAAGACGAATCGGTGCCGAAAGTTGACTCGTCCGCGGAACGTCGAAGCTCGATCTACTTGTTTATATATATATATATATATATATATATATATATATATATATATATATATATTGTTTTTTTTACGTTCAGCAATCGTAGATTCAGTCATTTTGGTTCGCGGTCCCCAACGCCGTGCTGCCGAAAAATCGTGACGCGATTTCGTAACGGCCCTTTTTGTAATATTCGTCGCATTGCGTCGCGGTAGGCGAAGAAAGAGATATTTGCAAAACGGTGTAGAGCGTCGGCATCCTCGCGATATCCTGCAACGCGGGATTGGAATCTCGCGAAGGGCGAGTCCGCGCGGAGAAGGAGGATAAGAAAGGGCAGAGGAGGCGGAGATACAGCCCGAGGATAAGAGCGAGAAGGTAAAGGAGCGCCGAGAGAGACGAAGGGAAGGAAGGAGAAGGTTCAAGAGTGTGCATGCGCTCTTCGGAGGCTGCGCTGCACTCCGCGTTGCATCGAGGCAACAAACGGGCGAATAAAAGGACGCGAAACGCGAACTCCGGAGGAGCGTACGAACCGACTCGGAGACGGAGGAGAGAAGAGCCTGGAATTTTTTTCTCTCGCGAATCGGCGGACCGCTCGACCGTGGGACGAGCCCCGATAATAATGAGATTCGCCGAGCAGCCGGGCACTCGTAGGACTCGGTGAGAACGCTGCCAAGATCCTGGGGCAGGCTCGGAGAAGCGAAAAAAAGGCTCGAGAAGGCGAGAAAAAAAATCGGCAAGGGCCGAGGACGCGAGGCTCGACGAAAAACACCGCAGTAGTGGAAACATTTTTTTTTTCATCAGCTATAAACCAACCGGAAATATACGAGTCGATAATTGAAAAATAGAAGAGTAGGAAGAGAATCGACGAAGAAAAAACGTCTATGTCCCTTGGTAATGTGTTGTGTCGTTTGGGTCTTCGACGCGCCTCAGAATCCGTGAACCCGATTTACCGGGGTTATCGGCTCCCCGACGCGAACTGGAGTGACAAAAATAACGAAATGTAAAAGAGGAAGCGACGACCGAGTCAGTGGAAAAAAGTGATAAGATCGAGCCTCGACGTAGACATGACTCCTCGTGAGAATCATCGTTCCAGTCACATCGTCATTCGCGCGAACGAGCACACCGACGTCACGAATATTTTGGGCACGAATATTGCCACTCGACGCTCGCGATCGGGCCTCAGTCGCGACTCGTCCTGGCTGTCCTCGACGAAAAGTCTACGCTCGTAGACGAAGTTCTCGAAACAGAAATTTGAAAACCGAGTTCGCGACTCTATACGTCACTGCGTTGTCGCGATTTCGCGTCAACTTCGTTTATCCACGTATTTGCGTTTCCGCATAGTCAGTCTGAGGGGGTATGTGTACACAGGATTTCCTGTTGTAAAACGATGTTGAAGTATGCATCGTTGGAATGCAACGAAAATTCTTTCTTAATTTTCATTTCTTCCTTTTTTCATCGTCCAAAACCATGTGCTGCAGATTTCTGACGAAGATGCTAAAGAACATTTTAGATATTTTCTTACCTCAAATTTGTCAAACAAAAGTTGAGGCCACGAAACGTTCGTTGCGTTCCAACGATGCAAACTTCAATATCATGTTATAAATGGATAATCCTGCAACTGTCGATGGGTCGAATCGTGTCCACTATATGCTGGAATTTCGGTTTTTTCAAAAGTCCCACGGTTTTCGAGATCTTGAGCTTCATTTTTTGAAAAAATCATCTGTTTTTCATTTTTCGCGTGCCATTTCTACAAATGATACGAATCGACAATAAGGAACTTTTTTAACCTTACACGAGGCATCCTATTTCTGGTACCTTCTACGGAGCATGTGGTGCCTTCTACTCTAAACAGAAATTGCGTTTATATAGGATGAATCTCTTCGTTTCTTAACAAGGAAGAGAATGGATATTAAAATCAATTGTCAAAAACCGAAAGTCGTGGAAAAGTACTTTAAACGAAAATAAAATGTAAAAAATATGCAAAAATGACTTTCCAAACAAAAGAATCTCAGTTTTTTTAAATCAATCGATTGAAAAAAATCAAACGGGGTTTTCAAATAGACACAATGTACTAGCAGAAAAAAATATTACCAATTTATGGAGATTCGGAAATGGGTAAAGTTGAGGATGATTCAGTAAAAGGTTTTTTTTGCAAGCAATAACGATAAAGATTTATTCGTATTCGTTCGAACCCGAAAAAGTTGATTACCATTTCAAGAGTGTACTTTGGAATGGACGTGGCGTCCATATGGCCCATCCAAGTCAGATGTTCGAATTCGTTTGCATGGAAATTCTGCATAAGATCTTTTTTCATAACGTTGCCGTAATATTTAAGTTTGAAAAGAAGACTTTTCTAGGTAAAACAAATAACCGAGAATTTTTTTTTAAACTGCGTCAAAAAAGTTATCATGTGTAGAAATGGCATGCGAAAAACCAAAAGCCGATGATTTTTATCTCGAAAACCGTGGGACTTTTAGTAAAGTGAAATTCCAGCATATAGTAGGACATGGTGTGACCTATCGACAGTTGCAGGATTATCCATTCATAACAGGACACCCTGCATATGTTGCTGGACAAAATAAAATGGCCAAAGGACAATGCTCATAATGAGCAAATGTCGAGGTGCGTGCGTTACTTTGTCCAGGGTAGGTGAATATATATATATATATGTGCGTATGCATGTGTAAGTAGGCATAACTCGTGAGGTTTTGCGTTACCTCATCTCGCGGGACGCGACCTTCGGGACCGTTGACCGCGACGCTCGGAAAGAGAGAGAGAGAGGGAGACGAAGAAGAAGGATAAGGACGGAGGAACGGAAGAGAATCTATTCGGAGTTACCCGTGCGTTCTGTTTGCCCGAGAAACATACGGTAACCATGTTTCAGTGCATCATACAACAGAGAAACGGATGGATTCATCCTTCTAGCCCCGATACCAAGGACGTTTTTCCAGGTATTTACGAGAAAAAAAACAATTGACCTTTTTTTTATTTTCTGATAAAAAATAGTTGATTTTTTAAAAATCTTTTGGGATTGGAGGGTTATCTGTGGTTATAATGACGTTGAAGTTTGCATCGTTCGAATGCAACGATATTTTTCTTCTTTATTTTTTATTTTTTTATTTTTATCGTTTTCCACAGCGTTTTTTGCAAATTGAGGTGTTGAATGTCTAATAAGAATACGTAGAAACGATCGAGCGATTTTCACGGCCTAAAATGGCCAAAAAGAATTCGAGTAATTAAATAAAATTCATTTTCGTTGCGTTCCAACGATGCAAATTTAACTTCAAGGTCATGTGGTTATATGGTAACTTGGATGGTTCGGTTTGGGACGTTGGCGGATGAATTTTTACGATATGGGGAGTAGAACGATTGGATTATTTTTATTCGATTGGGATAACGAGGAAGTCGTAATATCGTCATTTTTAATGAAAAGAGAATTCTGATTGTGATGTTGAAACTTGCATCGTTGAAATGCAACGAAAGTCAAGGGAAATCACTTTAACGGACCGAAAATAAGGTTGTTGTGGCCGATCTTTTTTGTTTAGTAGATTATTTTATTGAGATTTGGAAAAAAGACATGTTATTAAACATACATTGAACTTATTTCGGGTAAATTTTTCTTCGAAAAATACAAAACATTGACGTTATTGAGGTAACGCCTCTGTATGGAAAATGTGGTCCTGACCACATTTGACAGGGCTTGGTGTGAAAAATAAAAAAAGATTTCAAATCCATGTAAATGTAGTTACCGTTGCACGTAGGCGTCTTTTTAGAAAAAAATTACAAAATGGCGGATGCTAAAAACATGGCGATTCTGGTGAAGGTTTTACTTATATTGGAGGACCTAAAAAATAGTAAATCGAAAAAAATGACTACGTACAACGATAATTATGAAAATTACGGAAATTTTGTGTTCTTTTTAAATTGAAAAATCGGGCAATTATAGCTAGGCCTATGATTCCGGCCAGGTCGAAAAGTTGTTTTGAGAAAAACGCGATTGAAAGTTTTTACACGCGTAAATTGTTGCATTACCTGCTCTCACTAAAGCTTCTGTAACGTGATCCATTTTCGGTATTCCAACTTGAAATTTTTCTCGCGTATTTTGGAATATATATGCTTTGAGAAAATGTAAAAAAAGTCGATTTTTTTAACCCGTTATAGTGGTGTCGCGCGTTAATTTTTCCTTCTACAATTTATTTCGTCGATTTAGGGGACGGAACTCATCCAAATCGTTTTTTTTATCCTGAGATATCCACAACCTTAATCTATAAATAAAATTATAGATCATAATGAAAATGAAGAAATTGCGTTGATATGTGCATGGTTGGACTGCAACGATTTGTTTGTTCATTTTCCATTTCTTTATTTTCATCATTTTCCAAAGCTTTTTTGTTTGCAACTGAAGGTCGTAAATGTCTAATAAAAATACGTAAAAACGTTTCAACAATTTGCACAGGCTAAATCAGCAAAAAAAGAAAGTTGACTATTTAAACAATTAATTTTTGTTTCATTCTAACGATGCAAACTTCAACATCATGAAAAGAATCGAAAAGAACACTTTCCATTCCAACGGTGCAAACCTCAACGTCATGACAATTTTGAATATTTATTATATGTCATGCGAAATACACCATTCCGAAATGATAATTTTATAGGAGTTTTTTAAAAATTATTTTCATGTTTTTATGTTACGGAACAAATGTTCCGTGCATGGCAGCGGTGCAAAAATTTGTCAATAATTAATAAGCGTGCGAAAAGAGAAACGATCGTATAATTGAAAAAAAATTACGGATACTATCGAAATTATTCCGAGATGTTAACGTAATTTTATATGATAAGCTGTTCTTCCAATGTATATTATTATGTTACGGGGAAAAAGAGAAAACGGATCGAATATCCGTACAAAGTACAGTCATTGTATAATTCCGTATTTAAAATAATTTTGATCCGTCTACAGTTTGTAAATTATGAGCAGTAATAACTGGCGTTACTTCGAAAAGAGCAGCGCAACTTGTCATTGACTTCTTTTTTGGATCGGAATATTCGATATCCTGCCGGAAATTACAATAATTGTGGCCGTTACGAAGCCCTGCCGACAGACCTGATAATTTTTCGCTCAACGTTCCCATAATTTCCTCCGATTATGTTATGCTGGGTTTCTTTTTTCTCGTCCAATTGCACTTGGGCTCTGGTACATTCGTTTCCCTCGTTTTCCTCGCTGAAAGCCTACACAGAAACGAACGCACGAGGTGCCTGTAATAAACCCAGCGTCAGCCAGACTGGTATGTGCTCGAAAGTAATACATGCAGTAGCATACAATTCGAGGGGGAAAAAGTAGGGAAAAAAGGAGACCTGAGTGCGCTGGCACGGTGCATGGAACTGCAGTGGAGTTGAAAAAAAAACAAAGTAAACGGGAAATGAAGCAGTCTGCTCTGTCTCGTGTAGAGTCGACTTGGAACGACTCGATCTATGCGTCCGGAACATGTACGATGTACACATGTAACACGTGCATGAGCGCAGTCGTACGTCCATGTCGTATACGCCGTTGTATGTCGACCCCCACACACATCTACGCTTACATGTGTCGTAGAAAAATATACATCGGTAAACAGAGTGACGCAAAAGCCCCGCCCAACTTTCGTCGTATAGAAAGATCGTAAAATTTCGATGAGAAAAGTCCCTAGCGATTTTTCTCTGCGACGCGCCGTTGATGAGATACAAACGAAACAATGAAACGTGTACTGGACGTCTACCTGCAGGTCTCAGCCCCCCCCCCCCCAGCGTGCCGTTGGCTCGTCCAATAACGCTGCGCCTTCCGGTGCTCGGCGCGTGGCCCCGCCTACTTGCCGCGGCTGTCTCTTAAACGGCGCATCACATTGGCTATCGCTAATAAATGAATATCTACTTAACGCTAAATCGGAGAGAAAAACGCCAAGAGACTTTTCGTTTCAGAATTTCGCGATCTATCTCCCCTGTAAAAACTGGAGCCTGACTTTCGGGACACCTGGTATACACATACGAAACGATTCAACATAGTTGGCGGGAGAGCGAAAAGCGGGCGCGCGTGTACTATAACCAGAGCTAGTGAAACTCTACGGTCTCTCGATGCACGGTAAACGCCGGAAGCCGTGAATTGACGCTTCCGATGTGTGACGCGCGTGGGTGTACCGCTTCGTTCCTCTCTCATCCGTTCACCACTACCAACGTCCTTGTCGTTGTACACGCATACTACTTTGATGCTCGCCGGTATGATGTATATTTACTTGGCGGACACATATGTATATACATTTTTAATAAGGCCCCCCCCCCCTCTAACGGGGCCCAGTCGTTCACTTTCATTTATTGAAATATTGACTGTTCACTCATTTCCTAACGCTTCGTGCACGTAAAAGTGTAATGACCTTTCTATATTTGCATCTATATACATATATACATACACACACACACACACACACACACACACACACACACACACACACACACACACACACACACACACACACACACACACACACACACACACACACACACACACACACACACACACATATATATATATATATATATATATATATATATATATATATATATTGAAAATACCATTTACCTTTTTCCAAACTATTTATAAATATGTTTTATTCTGGAACTACGCAGACGTTTGGTTACGCGAAACTTTTTTTGCATCATCAATGCATTTATTATACATACTGCATCATTCAAATGTACATGAATTTTACTTGTTTTACAAATATAAAAAAAAAACAAATATTAATAAATATAAGACATATTTCTGCAACGAATCTTCGGGAACACTTACGTTTATTACGAACTTATTATTTACATAATTTCGGGACATTTGCGACCTTCATTTGCAAACAAAAAAGCTTTGGAAAAAGTTCGTAAATAAATCAAATACATCTACTTTTGATTATTTGTAAAAAAAAAATGTATCGACGTAAAAAAATGATCGAATTTCACCTTTTTCCCCTGAGCCAAGTGTAGTCCCTTAATCATTCGAAAAGACATAATTATGAATCGTATACAGAAAAAAAAGGTATTTCCAAAAATTGGCATCACTTTGCAATCTTCAATTGGAAATGACGGATAAAAATTCAGTTGGAAATGACTTGTAAATGATTTTTGTTTACGTTTCAATGGACTATTAAGTCCATCAATTAATGCATTATAAAGTTTTCGTGTTTTGCCATTGTCAAATTGCCATGATATGTATGACATGTTCACTAATGAAGAGAGAAATATATGTATATATTTCTCTCATCATTAGTCCTATAATCGTGGAGGCAGTCCATCAATGTTGGTATCCACGGTATGAGTTCGTGCGTGACGGGTATTGTAATACATACTCGCTTATGTATTTCGAGCCTGTTTGTTCTGTACTTTTTCTCAATTCGTTTGATACGGATAATGCGAGAACGTGAATACATATTTATCTACATACACAAACATATAGATATAATTGTCGACGTGTTAACAGCGTATATAGATATGGGCGGAGCACTTTGACCACAATATCAAAAGGAATGCAAATATTATACGTCACGATAGTTTTATTAAGATCGAAATATAGAAATAGCCGCAGAAATAACTGTTTGCACGTAAGATCCCGTACACACTATAAATAGAGGCAGGGCAAGTCGCGTCGAGTCAACGTATAAATCGTAGTTTGGCTAAGAAATCGAACTCGTAAATTCGTTTACCGCATACGATATATATATAAAGAGACGATCAACTGGAGTGGCACAAAATTATTACAATTTAAACAATACTACAACAAAAATTCTGAAATATTCTTTGCTGCAATTTTCGCAAATCTTCTGATTTTTTAAATCGATAACAGTGTCGCCAGCGATACGAAAAAAATCTCCTGTTCCACTTAAGGGGATTAGGCTACTGTGACAATCAGAAAATCGGGGTTATTGGAAAAAATAAATTTTGAAGGTTAAGTAAGATGATTGAAAAACCGTTTAGACATTTATTTGTATGTACATACAAATAAATGTCTAAACGGTTTAGGTGAAAAACGGTGAAAAACCGTTTAGACATTTATTTGTATGTACATACAAATAAATGTCTAAACGGTTTTTCAATCATTTAGGTGAAAAACGGTGAAAAACCGTTTAGACATTTATTTGTATGTACATACAAATAAATGTCTAAACGGTTTTTCAATCATCTTCAATCATCCTTCAAAATTTATTTTTTCCAATCACTACATAAAGTACATAAAAAAGGTTGTGTACCAACTTTCATTACAAAAATATTATTTATTTAAAAAAGTTATAAGCAGTCTCGTAAAGGACTTTTGAACGTGAGGGTCTCAACGGTGTGCTTGATTTTGGCCACCCGGTTGATCTGAAACAGAAATACGAGTACAGTTTCTTAAAATAGATAATATTGGCTAAGACTTGACCGAGCTTTCTTTTGTTATAGTGTTTCAATGATAAAAAAATGTTTCTTTTTTTTGTTTTTTTTTTTCGGGGAAAAATTACATCATTATTGTTAATAATGAATGGGAAAAAAATTAAGAAGACAAACAAGACTAAAGTACTATTACACTGAAAGAGTATAGGAAATTTCACGTCAATCCGTTTATTGGATGTCGAGAAATCGTGTACACCGTTTCGAAAACCTAGTTTCAGTTATAGGAGCAGTTCATCGTTGCAATCACAAGCTTATCTTCAATCTGCGATTCCTGCACCATATGTTGGACCTTCTTCTTACATTCGAGTTGCCTCAATGTCATTTTGAATGCCTCAATATTATTTTGAGTTGCCTTCGCGATAATTTTCGAAATTTTCATGCTAGCCCAACGCCTCAGCCCATCTATATATAAATAATGATGTTGAAGTCTGCATCGTTGGAAAGCAACGGTCTTTTTTCTCCATATTTAATTTCTTCATTTTTTATCATTATCCAAAGTCTTCTATTTTGCAAATTAAGGTCGCAAGTTTCCAATTAGGATACGTAAAAACGTTTAAGCGATCTTCGCTGTCTAAGTTGGCCAAAAATAATTGAGCGATCGAACAGAATTAATTTTCGTTGCATTCCAACGATGCAAACTTCACCGTCGTTATAAATATTCGTTTACGCGGGTGTGCGAGTTCTCGATTCTCTTAATTCCCGATGCCATGGGATGACTTCCGCGATAAAGTTGGTCTTCATCTCGACTAACGATGTGCCAGTGACCGATAATACGCGATGTCGGAAGCATCGCGAGGCTTTCACGCCCGTATATGAAAGACTAGCGGCATCCGAGTGATTCCCACTCTCTCGTATCTTCTTCGTTCTCGTTTTCTCGTTTAAGAAATCCGAACTTGGCCTGCGGCAACGACTCCTCCATTAAGGGGTCTTCTCGCTTTAGACGCTGAAAAAGGCTATTTTCATGATTTTTTTTATCGGTTTATATTATAAATATTGATATAAAATATGTTACACTTGATAAATACACTTCCGCAATACATTTTTTTTTAAGGATGTTAAGTCCCAAATCGCAAATGATGATAAAATTCTGAAAATTTGGTATGTTTTTGTATGAAGTACTTCAGAGGTCGTGTAAAAATTTCACGACGATTAGGAAGCTCGTTATTGAACAATTAACATTCACAAATTAAATGTTGTTTTATGGAAACTGATGTAACTTTGCAATAAGTTTTTTTTTGACCTCTCAATTTTATAATATCTACAATATACCGAAAGCAACGGAAACAAAACGATGTTTATTGATAATTTTTTTTTATTTCTTTAAAAAATTGTTCTTAACAAAATGTTAATTTTTTAATGACGAGCTTCCTAATCGTCGTGAAATTTTAACACGACCTCTTAAATACTTCATACAAAAACATACCAAATTTTCAGAATTTTCTTATCATTTTTTATTTCAACCCTTAAGGAGGTTGAAGTAATGATGATAGAACTCTGAAAATTTGGTATGTTTTTACATGAAGTATTCAGGAGGTCGTGTAAAAATTTCATGACGATTAAGAAGCTATTTATTGAATAATTAGCATTAACATGTTTCATAGGGACTCAACATCCTTAATGTATGTATTTACGTAACCCAAAGAAAATTTAAATCCGTTTTTCTCGAAACAACGTTTTTCGACGGTTAGTTGATAAAATCTTCGAAAGTACTGAACCGATCCTTATGAAATTGTAACCACATATTTTTTATAACTATTGCTATAGCGCAGATCAAGGATTTTTTTTTAAATTTTGATATTTACTAATTTTTTCCGAAAACGGTGAAAAGACACGGTTTTTTTTTGTTTTTTTCGAAAAAAATGTCCGTCGTTTTGTTATTTTTGCATATATAAAAAATCGTATGATATGCGCTATAGCCATTGAGATACTGAATCTAAAACGGTTTCATAATTTTGCTTCGAACGATCCATCTTCGAGATTTCATCAACAGCGCAGACCTACACTGAGAAAAAGAAAGCGTTGAATGTGCAAAATGCATTTTGTTGTCTCGAAATTTTGTTGTTTTACCAGTTGCTCAGACATGCTAAATAAGCTACAGTTCACACCACTATACTGTTTTACCACCAACTATACTGTTTTGTTATGCCGATCGAAAATCAAGTTGAACGTATTTAAAGATACATTTTGTTAAGCCAACTGAATTTTGGATGGATGAACGAATTTTTTTTTTCAGTGTACAATTTTTTAGGACATTTTCTTAACTACGATTTGCGTCTATAAATAGTGACTTAAATAAATAAAATTCTTTTTTTTAAATGTATTTCGAAAGTGTAGTTATTAAGTGTAACAACTTTGATATCAATATCTATAATATAAACCTATTTTAAGAAATCAGGAAAATATCCTTTTTTTAGCGTCTAAAGTGAGAAGACCCTTTAAGGCCTTAGGCCACAGTAACGGGTTGAAAATCATGTGGGAATTTAACAATTTTTTTTCGTATGAAAAAATGATTAACTCATAAAATGAATTACACATCTATTTAGTATGAATATCACGCTATTAGAATTTTTTTTTCGATTTCCAAAATGGCCGACTACTCGAAACTTCTCGAAACAGCTTTTTCCAATTGGCGTGACAAATAACTTCAACAATTTTAACTCGATTTACTTCAAATTTAAAAGTTATGTTCCTAGTTGCATTTCGCAAAGAAGTACGTACGGAATTTCTGATTAATCGAAAACTGTTCATTTTATGAGCAGTTATAACGAAATTTTTCACTGAAAATTCATTTCCTAAGTTCAAATACCTATAACTTTTGAATAAAACAATATTTTTTAAATTCCGTGCGTACTTCTCTAAGTATCCTAATGTAGATTGACGAGAATCGTTTGCGTTCTTAAAAAAATTGACGAGAATCGTTTTCGTTCTTGAAAAAAAAAGATAAAAGAAAACATCAGTAGTCGGCCTTTTTGTACATCGAAAAAAAAATTCTAACAGCTTGGTATTCATACTGAATAGATGTGCAATTAATTTGATGAGTGAATCACTTTTTCATACGAAAAAAATTATTAAATTCGCACATGATTTTATACTCGTTACTGTGGCCTAAGGCTTTAATCCCCCTGGCTTTAACGCCAGACTGAAATGTTCCTACATGCGTCTACTGTAGTACTGAAATTCGCTCACAGGCGTACATCACAATTCGTATATGCGCACGCATACAGAAACAGTTTGGATTAATTAGGCATGCACTACGATGCCTTGCGAGTGAAAAGAAAGGTAATTTCGCAAATGAGTTTTTTCACAATGCGGAGAATAACAACAATGTCGTACATAGAGTAAAAGGAAATGGCCATATATGCGTTGCGGTTCAGTTATATGGGCGCATTCGAATATATGTAAATTTTTAACGTATCCACACGTCCCTAAATATCTTACATATATAGTCTGGATTAATTACGTACGTGTTAAAGAGAGAAAGGATTCTGGGGTGAAGAAAAAATTTTAATTCCCCAACCGACTGACAATGAACGGAATAATCTTGACAATGATAGTAACCATGACGATAATAATAATAGTATTAATGATAAGAATAATAAAAATAATATCTTTTCTCGAATAACTAATGATATATTTCAGCCATCGTTATTCAACGAGATTTCTTTGTGAGAACGATTATGTCTACGTGAGTACGTTGTTGAGCAATCGTTTTGAATTTTCATACAAATGAGAGCCGTCGCTTTCCATATATATGTATGTAGATTCTGTACCGCAGGAGTGAGAAATGGTGGCAGCGCAATTTCTCTACGTCAATGAAGAGCGTGCCCATCCATCGGCCGTGTGAGAAGGACCCTCACGTTCCTCTCACTGTGCACTCACAATCGCGATACGGCTTTTTTTTCTTCCATTCCGTCCGTATGAGTGCCGGCAAATTGCTTATTGACTGACTCTCTCGATTAATGGTGTGCTGCAAGCCATCAATTGCTCGCTTCGCTTAAACGCGCTCCACGTCGGATATGAAGTCACACAAAAACGAGTTTAGATATATATATATGTTACGTTTTTTATTTTTATTTTCTGAGTTCCGTATACCCTTGCAGGTTTTTACGTATTACCTTTCCCAATTGGACCCTTTTCTATCACCCCTACCCGCCCTTCGCTAATTTGCCCTAACTTCCCTTGCGTCCGAAGCCCCCTTAAGCGCCTTCGTTGGCAGAGATAATTCGACAAACAGTTCCCAAAATGGCAGGAAAATTTTGTATCCTGAAAACTTGTACTCTGGGGTTTTTGAGGCCTATTTATTGTATTATGGTCAATGTTATTGAATTCACCATGAAAAATTTCTTCATTTGAGTTCAGCATCACACTCAGCGTCCCCGAAAACCCCCGAGTACCAAGATTTATCCAAATCGAGCTGTTTTTTGCACTTTCGTCCGCCATATTAGATCCGCCATTAAACATTTTGAATTTTGTGTTCAGATTCGTAATAAGCGACCTCGAAAATCCCAGAGTACCAATTTTTATCTAAATCGATTAAAATTTTCAATTTCAGTCCGCCATTCTAGCGCCGCTATTTTGTATTTTCAAATTTAAAGTTCACATTCGTAATAAGCGACCTCAAAAATCCCGGAGTACTAATTTTCATACAAATCGAGTAAAGTTTTTGATTTTTGTCCGCCATATTGGCGCCGCCATTTTGAATTTCCAAATTTCGACTTCAAATTCGGATTCAGCGAGCCCAAAAACCCCCGAGTGAGGCTCCGATTTCAAATCAGAGCAAGTTGAATAGGGAAATAAAGGTTGACGCACTATTGCGTCAATGCCACACAGGGCACGGAATTATTTGACGCACTATTGCGTCAATGCCAACGAAGGGGTTAAAAGAAAAGTCTGCAGCCGAAGCATACCGAATTCTTGTTTAGACTTATCGCAACTATGCTCTGTTGGAAACAAAATGCAGCGATTGGTTTAGACGCTTCGAAAATATTGAGAGCACAAATAAGTCTCCGCCGATTGACAAAGGATGGCCCCACCAGGAGGTTATGGTTGAAATTGTTAGATGTAAAACGTCATATCGTAAGGTTGGATATCTGGCAAGACCATAATCTTGAAATATTAGCGATTGTTTATCAGCATCACAGAATTCTTTTCGTGGGAAAATGTCGAGTTTTGAGCCGAATAAGCGGCATTTGTGGGAACTTTTGATTTACTTCGTTAATTTGAAGAAATCTGCAGATGTGGCGCATCCATTGCTTGTAGAAGCATATGGTGAGGCTGCTTTGAGTGAGAGAAGTTGCCGTAAGTGGTTTGAAAAGTTTAAGAACGGTGAGTTTGACGTCGAAGACAAAGAACGTAGCGGAAGGCCGAATGTGCACGAAGACGCGGAATCGGAAGCATTATTGGAGGGAGATTCATGCCAAACGCAAGAAGAACTTGCACTTACATTAGGAGTGACTCAACAAAAGATTTCAATTTGAATAAAACCTAAAGTACTGTTCTTTCACAATAAATGCCCAGTTTTTTATTTTTTTTAAACGGTGGAGAATCATTTGTACTTCTAATAGTATTTTGAAGTGTTGAATTGCAGGCATCACTTCATGAAGACTCATGTCAGAGGCTGGGTGAACTTGCAGAATCATTAGGAGTTGATCACACAGCTGTTTCGAAACGTTTGAAAGGATTAGGAATGATTCTTTCAAATGAAGAATCAATGTTCTCGAAAAAGCAGCTAGAACCTATTAAACTGAAAATGAGTGCACACCCCACAACTCTAGATGATCGATCAAGATTTAGCATGAAAAGTTGATAAAACAGGAATGTCAATGTTTCATGTAAACTTGCACGATATGCATTCCTGGGCGACAGAAAATCCATATTGGCTGCGGCAGGTCCGAAACCGAAGACAACGTGAATTGTATGGCAATTGTGTGGTTGATATATGACAGTTGAATGTATGATGTAACGACAGTTGAATGTAGGGTGCAGTATGATTGGAAATCAAATTATTCGTCCTGATTTCATTGATGGACATCCAAATGGGAGCTCTCACGCCAATTTCCTAGAACATCAATAGGGAGCTTTGTTGGAAGATCTGCCATTGAACATACGACACAC
This sequence comes from Ophion costatus, assembly GCA_951751655.1. Lineage (NCBI taxonomy): Eukaryota > Metazoa > Arthropoda > Insecta > Hymenoptera > Ichneumonidae > Ophion > Ophion costatus. Next base: position 30,426,197 of record OX632356.1, read on the forward strand.
GATCTTGTTCCAGCATGACATTGAAGTTTCTATCGTCGGAACGCAACAAAAATAATTTCTCCCTAATTGCCAATTTTTTTTTTGGCGAAACAAACCCTCCCCCAATTTTCGTTTAAGATCCTCATCAGAGACCTACAACGTAAATCTATCGAAAATGATTTTGGGTAACAATTAAAATAGAAGAAAAAGGGAAACTTCGTCACATTCCAGCGATGAAAATTTCAACAACATGTTCCAACACGATGGATGCCCGGTTCATTTTTCTTTGATTGCAAGAAATAAGCTCAGTGAAAAGTTCGCCAATGTTTGGATTGGGCGTGGGGGTCATGTGGTTTGGCCAGCTCGTTCACCAAATTGACACCACTAGACATTTTTAAATGGGGCACTTTGAAAGACATCGTGTAAAATGTTCCCACTACCGCGCAAGATATGCAAGGAAGCATTATGAGAGCCTTTCCGTCAATGCAGACTGAGGTGATCAATAAAACATGACAATTAATGCGAATCAGATTGCAAACGTGCATTGAAAGTGGTGGCCACCACTTTGAACACCTTTTATAGCAGTAAGCGTTGGTACCGTTTTTTAAAAATCCATTCTAGACTAAATACATTGAAATTCCGGCTTTGTCGATTGTTTATACTGCATCTTGATCGACCATCTTGAAATTTGGGTCGCGAACTTATTTTTAGTTCCTTGATAAAAGGCGGAAAAAAATAGTGGTCCCATTAAAAAAATGGCGGTTACCTTGACCTCCCCGAAGCGTCCCCACCTGGATGAACCTCGTATGATACTGAAGGTTGCATCGTTGCAACGAAAATAATTTTTTCTTCAATAGCCATTTTTTTGGCAGAACACAGCAACGGCATGCTTTGTTCACTAGCCTCATTGGAGACCTACAACCCACATCTATCGAGAATAATTTTGGATAACACAATAAAATGAAGGAAAAAGGGAAAAACAAAAAAAATCGTTGCACTCCAATGCAAACATCAACAACATGAACTTCGTAGCCAGCACTCGATGACCCCTTCGAACTGTTGTAGATGATCTTGAAGTTTGCATCGTTGGAACGCAACGGTGAATGCTTTTTCATTCATGAAATTTCTTTCTGGCCGATTTAGGCTATGAAAATCATTCGAACGTCTTCACGCATTTTAACTGCAGATTTACGACTTCAAGTTGCAAAAAAAGGTTTCAAATAATAATAAAAATGAAGAAATAACCAAAAAATCGTTACCGTCCAACGATGCAAACGTCAACGTCATCTGTTGTAGGAAGTTTACACTCAGGACAACTTTTGTGGGAAAATTTTTTTTTCCAAGTCCGATAGCTTAGAAAATATTTATACTGCAATAGTTGTTGCCTCACCCGGTATATACGTATGTGTGCGTATGTGTCGTTTGGTAAAGTTGCAGAATTGCATTCGGCCCGCGTGCACCGGCAATTTTATGTTTAATTTACTTCGCGATTGCCTCGCGCACGGGCGCACACGCACACATTCACACATAGATGACCATGTTGACTCCTCGATCGTGAGAATGATTCGAGCTGACTCGAGTCAAAGTCGACGCCTCGTTTATCGTGCCTCGGCTTACGTATATACATACATTAACGTGTAACGGTCAATCAAACATAGAAACGACGCGCATTCGCTTTTTCGCCGTGTTCTCGCTCGCCCTTGGAGCCCTTGCGAAGGCCCAGGAGATTCAGGCACGAGTTTATCCTTTTCTGACTTCTCAAAGGGCGTAAGTCGTGGTAATTACGTTTTACGTCGTGTACGCGTTACGATTGTGTTTTTTTTATAACAGTACTCGCATATACAGGGTGTCTTGTGATGAGTGGATAATCCTGCAACTGTAGTTAGGTCGGATCATGTCCTCCTATATAGTGAAATTTCAGTTTAGTAAAAGTCCCACCGTTTTCGAGATTTTGGGCTTTATATTATTTTTAAAAAATCATCCGCTTTTGGTATTTCGCATGCCATTTCTACAAACGATACAAATCGACAATAACTAAGCTACTTTTTTAAGTAATTGGCACAAGATGCGTAGAACATTTTTTTTACATCGCAGGCTATCAAAGTCAGACGTTCGGTTTGGTTTGTATGGAAATTCTGCATGAGATATTTCTTCATGAAGTTTCTTTAACATTTAAGGTTAAAAAGAAGACTTTTTTAGAACAAGCAAATAACCAAGAGTATTTTTTTTTAAAGTGGTAAAAAAAGTTGTCATTTGTAGAAATGGCATGCGAAAAGCCAAAAGCAGATGATTTTTATCTTGAAAACCGTGGGACTTTTAGTAAACAGAAATTCCGGGATATAGTAGGACGTGAGCTGACTTATCGACAGTTGTAGGATTATCCATTCGTAACAGGGCACCCTTTATATGTGGGCGTAAACTGGTTGGGTGAGTTGGATCATAAAAGAATCGGTCGTCCGCCAAAGCGAGGATATTTTGGGGCGAATAACGTGCAAATTAAAAGCTCGCGTTCGTGAACGATGATTCGACGACGCACCGATGAGTTCACGTGTGTAGAGGCTGGGTCATTGGAACCATGATTAAGCCCCTTGTTGTCGAGCAACGTGGGCTCATCGGCAAACACGAGGTCAGAGTCATCGAGACCGAAAGTCGAGAGCGTGAGACGAATTTTTTTTATTTTTTTTTCGTTCTAAGTATTGTTATGGTACTTTCTATCAGTATTGAGTCGCGTAATTGCCTTCTCTTTTCTCTAATTCTCATTATTTTTATCATTACTTTGCTTACGTGCATTGATATTTTTCTTATGGGAAATCGAAGCAATCGATCACTCGTCATTAAGTGCAAACTCAAAGATCACATCGATTTTTGATGGTGTTTTTCTTTCTAATGCGGGTATTGGGTTCACGAGGTCAGGATCTTGCATGCAGTAGGTACATACTCTAGCCAAGATTGAGTTTTTTTAAATGGAAAATATTGACAATCAACTTGATAAGCAATGATAACCCAAACAAACCCCCCAACTACAAACGAAAATAAGTTTACTACAATCAACTAGAAACGATTTTGAATGAAAACAAAAATTCGAAAGTTCGTTATTTTTGTTGCGGAGGATGTCGTTTTTTTTGGCGATCTAAAATGTTTTCTGAGCTACTACAAACGAACTTAAGTTTACTACAATCAACTGCAAACCAAAACCTTCGGAAGTCAATTTTAAAAAATTGAGATCGGTGATACTCCGGTGCCGAGTTCTTCACACAGAGGTATGTAGTTATTGCTATTTGGATGATGCAGATGCTCCATGACCAATCAATGTAGGTGATTCTGGCAACTAAGTTGATCTGAAGTGAAAAATAAACGTATTTACTTTTAAGATAATAATAGAACGTCCGTATGACCGGATACTTTTTTGAAATTTTGATTATTACGCATTTGGCAAGCTGTGGAAAAAAAGAAAATTGACGTTTGCATAGTCAAAAGGCAACGAGAAGTACGCTTTTTTTGTCTGTTCAAATTTTTGGCAGATATGAGCGAAGAAAATTCCTCAACGATTTCTTATGTTGCTTATTTCGAGACCCACAATCTAAATCCACGAAAAATATTTCAGAAAATAGAAATAAGAAAACAAAAACATGAAAAAGGAATTTTTCTTTCCATATCAACGATGCAAGTTCGACACAACACAAAACGGAGTTCAATACTCGACGAAATGGAAACAATTTTCATAATTTGTTACCAACAAATGGATACACATAAGACCCAAAGCGTAAATATGTTCCGGCCGAATTTGAAGTGAATCAGACGAATAGATCTCGAGATACGCCTCACGCCGTTTCGTGAAACATAACTTCCAGAAAAACGCAACGGAAATAGGGATAAATTGCAGCGGAGGCGGTCCGACGTGGCTCACAACGAACATCACTTGAATGGCCGCCTTCGATTTTGTTGAAACTCGTATATGTGATAAAGCATCGACAACTTTGAGACACGTATTTTTTTGTATCGGCGGAAAATAGGTTTTAAGGGGGGAAACCACTCATCAAAGAAAGGCGTGATTCTGCAGTTGCCCCCATATGCAGTCCACCGATTTGGATAAAACAAAAAACAACATTCTTCTAATGCAAAGCAATGAAAAATCCACTACAGAAGTATTGAAAAAAAAATAATTTAAGGGGTGACCTTAAGGGGAGCCTTTCTCTATTGGATAGTTTCCTACCTTCAAACCGTTTTTCCACCGATAAAAAAAAATACGTGTCTAATAGTTTTTAATGCTTTATCGCATGTACGAGTTTCACCAAAATCGAAGGCGAATACTTAAGGATGTTGTATCCAAAATTGAAAATGGTAATAAAATTTGAAAAATTTGATAGGTCATTATGTAGAACATTTAAAAAGATTGTGTAAAAATTTCACGACGATTAGGAAGCTGGCTACTGAGAAATTTGAGTTCACAAATTCCACGCAGCCTTATGGAAACTGAAGTAACTTTGCATAGGCACAGGCACTTACACCCCGGAATTAGATGAAGCTCGGATCCCCGGGGTCGCTACTCCCTGAATCGCCCGGTGACACAGACCTGGGCCAGTGACCCCAGACGACCCCTGGGGGAATAGAGCAAAAGGCAGAAAGAGAGGGAGGGTCATATGACCTCTATACATATTCTTTTTCATGCTATTTTTGACTGCCCACAACCGGCAAAGCAATGTACGCTATATTTTCGAATCTCCCATAATTACATATATGGGAGATTACATATAACATAAAGACACTATTTTTATCTCCGAGATTCTCGGATTATGCACCATCTGTAAATTCAAGCGCACATGTGTAGCGGCACGTAAGCGAGGCCTGCGCAATAGAAAAATTATAAAACCCTTATCTCCACGGAGGACAGTTAAAAACCCAAACAAAGGAACCTACTTATAAGGGCAGAAGGTAGGTTAATTTCACGTAGGTGAAATTTGAGAAAATATTGATCTTTGTTTTTTGGCAAATTCTTATAATCCAGCATTTCAAAAATATTATCTGAAAATTTCCTATCGATTCGTTCACAAGGGAGGGAGAATAAGCGTTTATAAGTAGTATTAGTTTATAAGTATAGTATAGTAGGAGAATAAGCGTTTATAAGTAGTAAATTCCTCTTTTTGCCGGCCACGAGCTGGGTATAACCCGTTAAAGCACGTTCCTTCGGAAGGATTTTTCATACCGTGCATTTCGAAAAAGGTGAGGTTTCGTATAAAAAGTAATGCCGAAAAATGTTAATGTTGGGGATATAAAGTCCCCAGGGATGCTGCAGACACATAGGATTTTGGGAAACCTAATAATACGTTCTTTTTAAGGGGCTATACCAGTGTGAACGCTGAAAATTTGGTTGATTAGCAAATAGCAAACGTTGCTATTTGTTTTCAAGAAATACCAGAAATATTTATGAATGATCGTTTTTTTATTTCAAATATATCAAAAACAAAAGTGGCTTTACGGTGCAAGAAACGACGTCGTCCGTGAACGAAAGGGGGTATTTAAATTTCCCGCTACTTTTGGTCTATGCAACGTTGCCGCTATATTCTTATATTTTTTCCCTCAAATGTGATTTTTTGTTGTATTTTTGGCATCATTTTTTATAACAAAAAAAAATAATGATTGCAAAGTTACTTCAGTTTCCATAAGGCTGCGTGTAATTTGTGAATTCTAATTTCTCAGTAGCCAGCTTCCTAATCGTCGTGAAGTTTTTACACAACCTTTCAAATGTTTTACATAATGACCTACCAAATTTTGAAAATTTTATTACCATTTTCAATTTTGGACACAACATCCTTGAGTGATGGTTCTTGCCAGTGAGCGACCGGGCGTTCACAAAAATCGTCATAAATCGGTCAATTTTCAAAAAGTTTACAAAATCTTCGTTCCAAATTAAAGTTGAGACCCAATACCATAAAACAAAGGCTAAAAAATTGTATTTTTGAAATTTTTAAATGACCCCTTAAATTTATCGAGAAAATGAATAATTATAAAGACGTTGATGACAAACATTTCGCAAATCTTAAAGTCGATTGCGAAAAGAATGCTCGCATCGAAAACGAATTCCTAGTCGTATATGACTATAACGATAAAAATTGATGCGTAAGTTCAACAAATTTGGCCCAATGTACGGCGGAGGGGGGAGGGTCGTCAATTGAACGAACGTCCTCGTTCGTTTACGATTCGCTCGATATAGACGCGTGTACGATGTCCCAACGCGCGGCAATGACCCTGCTTATCCATGAGGCCCACGCCGCGCGCCTTGCTCTCTATTTTCACCGTTCTATTATCGTCCTTATTTTCACCGTTAAACGGCGATACCGTCGCCTAATCATCTCGCTAACGTCGGCTTGCTTGTTACAATTTTTTCACTATTTTTTTACCAATTTTTTTATCCGCGTCTCGAGAGCGATCAGCGTGAGTGAATGCTCCCATGCTCAATCGCTCGGACGAGGCGTTGACGCGGACTTGCGAAGTAGTAAGCGCGCTCCCGTCGCAATTCCTATACATCGCCGTTTTGTTTTCGTGCTTTTTTCCCCGCTTTTCGATGCTCGCCCATCCTGATGGGCATTCTCCTCGTGTGCACTTGTCCCTTTTTTCTTTTTGTTCTTCGTCTCTCCTTTCACTCCCTCATGATGCCTCCGTCTCTCCCTTCGTCCAGTGCCCCCCCGCCTCTCTCTCTCTCTCTCTCTCTCTCTCTCTCTCTCTCTCTCTCTCTCTCTCTCTCTCTCTCTCTCTCTCACTGGGACTCAGTGCTTTGCTCCCCGAGCTTTTGTGCACAAAGATTTCACTGTTAACGAGGAAGAGAGACGTTTGTTCTTCAGCCGCCCGTCTGATTACCCTTTGACACCCAACAGACCGTATCTCACGTCGTGCTTCTTCTTTTTTCGTGTCCTGCTCACTTTTGCACATCGAGCTACATCATTGCTCGACGTTCACTTTCTCTCCTTTCGTCTGACAGCAGCTGACAGCAATGGTCTTGGCAGCAATTGCCTGCGATAGACAGAGAAGAAAGAGAGGAGAGAGAGAGAGAGAGAGAGAGAGAGAGAGAGAGAGAGAGAGAATGCCATGAAAGAAAAGTTTTCCCGATCTCATATGTCCATATACAACTTTCTAGAACGCCTGAGGGCTCTCTCACACGTGACAAGAATATCTCGAGATGCAGCCTCTTATCGAGTATCATTGATGTCAAGTTTGAGACGGCCAATCATCTTCGGACGCTGCGAGGAACGCGGGACTCGCATTGCGGGACGCGATGGAAACTCGAGAAACTTTTTTTCGCTTATTAATCGAGTTTCATCATTAAAGACCGCCTGGTTTGTCTCGTCTGAGTGAAGACGATCGATACGCATAATCCGTGTACACTCAATGCTTCTTCAACTATATGTTTCGTACATGTAGGATGTGTCATACATCTATGGATTTATAGAGACCACGTTTTATCTACGTGATGCTGCATATGGAGACAACTAGGCACTACGAAGATGGCCGTTGAAGTCAGTGGTCTTCAGAATCACATCTCCGCATGTATGCAATGCACACGAACAATCCAGGCTGACTCAAATAAGATGTTACAATTGAAGTTTGCTTGGGTCAACTTCTACGTCCGATGTTTACTACTTTTTAAAATGGAATTTCGATTTTGCGATTGATTGTTCGATGGTTCGAAAGTCAAAAGAGTAGTCTTTCGGTCTTGCAGGAAATACAAAAACTTCAAAAATATTCGACAATTTGAAAGTCAGAAGAGTAGTTTTTTGCTGTTGCAAGTGGATAAAAACTTTGCAAATATGGCTTCAGATGAAATTTAGTTCGGGTGGGATGTCTATGTAGACCGAATAAATAATCTTCTCATTTCTAAACTGTCGAATAACCATCCCCGAAATCGAAATTCCACAAAAAAAAGATCGTCAACATCGAAAGCACGAGTTGAGCTTTGTTGAAAAATGCACATAACAAGTCTAAAACGTATCTACATTTTTCAGAATTAAAAAAGCTGCCCTAGTGAACTTTCCGATTTTTTGCAGTCGCAAAAGGGCTAGGAGGGGCTATGAAAAAGATAAAGAGTTTTTTGACTATATGAATGATGTTTTCCACTCTGGAAATCTATAATCAACGATGGCGAGGAAAATAGTTGTCTGAGTTGAACTCAGACAACTATGTGCACGAGAATGTCCACAGTGGCAAACAACCTCATCCCTAGTGGCAAAAAAATCCTGACTTTTTTCAATTTTTTATATAATTATCGTATAAAAAGATAGATTGAGTTTGTACATTTATACCTGGTATTGAAGTTTGCCTCGTTGGGATGCGATGAATTTTTTTTATACTGCCCAATTTTTCTCACCCCATGTAGGTCACTGAAAAAGTTCTAAACATCTTTTTTAGGAGATGAATTTAAGGCACAACCAAAACCGGGAAACAAAGAGTATAGATAGTAAAAAAAAATGGAGAAATGAAAAGATAAAGCAGACTTTTCGTTGCATTCCAACGATGCAAACTTCGATACCATATTTCTCGCAGAATAAAAAATCCAAACCAGTTGCGGGACCATTTTGAAGTTAAAATCTGACATGACGACACAACGCCATCAATGGACTGCTGTGCATCAATTAATGACGTTGAGGTTTGCATCGTTGGAATCCAACGATATTTTTCTTCTTCACTTTTATTTCTTTATTTTCATCACTTTCCATAGCCTTTTTTTGCAAATTGAGGTGTTGAATATCTAATGAGAATACGTAGAAACGATTGAGCGATCTTCACGGCCTAGATTGGCAAAAAAAATATGAGTAATTAAATAAAATTCATTTTCGTTGCGCTCCAACGATGCAAACTTCAACGTCATATTGATTAATGCTCTCCCTAGTGCATACAATTTCATCTACCGCTATGAAAATGATCTATTATTACTTTCGTAATAGATTATAGTTATTTTTTCAGTAGACATCAAGAAAGAAAACAATATATTAGAAAGGCTTGAAAGAAATTGATGACAGGAGTATACTTGCATTCGAGGAAGAAAGTGCTTGCAAACACTTATCTCATATCGACAGTCGAACTGTGTGAGTGTTATATGTGTGTATATATATATATATATATATACCATATGCACTCGCCAAGCAATAATTTTGAAAGAAGGCTTTGCGCTTCGATAGTTCACAGCGCTTTGGCACACGTACATTATACAGTCGGAAAACTAGTGCTGAAATACTCGAGGTGGCGATAACACAATATCACCGGAATATTTACTTCCTGGCCGCACGGCTGCTCTACATATAAGCATACGCATGTGACTGTATATATCAACGAGGATATCGCAAACGACAATTCTGTACGCAAATCGAGTTGCCTCGTCATCTATAGCTATACTTTCTCCAGTTTAAATTGATATTACTGAGAAGCGCGCGTATAAGCTTGGATAGAAAAAAATATCCGTTAATCCAGTGCTTTTGGGTATTACGATCGTATGACAAAGATCGTAATCCTACAACAACGAGGCTGATTCTTCCGAAGATCGTGCAAAAAATAAATGGGGCATAATTCTTGGACTTCAATATCGGCAATTTTTTTATGAATACCCAGTTAGTAGAATGGAAATTCCGTTTGGTGGTATCCATTCTACATATCTCTAAGCATCTTTACAATTTTTTTCGCAAGATTTTGTAACTAAATGGCGGCGCTGATACTGGATGAAGCGAGTCACCTTTGGCTGGGTCCTGACGACTGGCAAGTGTTGTTCTCTTTGTTACTTTTGTAAAATTCTTTGAGTTCAGGATAAGATTCACTTCGTAGTACGTAGCGAAATAAAAAAAATATCGATTTAGGTAAAATGGTGCATGTTAAAAGAAATAGTTTTCAGTAAAAAAAATGGCCGAAAATAATTTCCAGCTTACGAAGAATTCTCTAGGTCAGGGGCTCCCGAACTTTTTCAGTCTGCATTCCAAAATCTTGCTGACAGCGTCGCGACGCCCCTTATCTCTCTCCGCGAGGCATAGTTTGGGAGCCACTGCCCTAGGTACTTCGTTGTAAAATATTTTTATAATGTTCGAAATAAAATGTCTCGTCAATGGGTGAAGAATTGGCGATGTAATGTTGTCGGTCGCAGTACATGATTTCGAAGTTTGCAGCGTTGGAACGCAATGAAAGTTCAGTAGCTCGCTCGTTTTGGCAAATTTGGACTACGAGAATGACTCGTACTTTTTTTTAGATTCCTTATCTGACATCTACATCCTAAATTTACAGGACAAGATTTTGGATGATAGCAAAAGTCAAGAAACAACAACGAAAAAAGAATTTTCGTTGCCTTCCAACGATGCTAACTTCAGCATCATCGCAATACACCATCAGACTAAGGTGACTCCAGCTCCAGCCAGGTTCAGCGCCGCCATTTTGTTACAAAATCTTGGGAAAAATTTGTGAAGATTATTGAAGATATGTAGAAGAAAGGCCACTAAATAGAATTTTCACTTTATACACTGGGTATCTATAAAAATGTATCGAAATTTACGTTTCTTCCAGGCTCTAGACTGAGGGCGTGGTGTAATTCAGGTATGACGTTGAAGTTTGCATAGTTGGAATATGATTGTTATTTTTTATTTCTTCACTTCTATTAGTATAGAAAAAATATATATTGTAGCTTCCATTGTATGGGGTCCTTTCTCTATCACATTCCCCACCATATTCCACTTCACATCCCTTTTTTCTAGTAGCATCGAAAACATTTTTTTCCGCAAGTTCTGATCGTAAATCTCTAATAAGGACACGCAAAACCGCTTAAATTACTTTGGTAGCCCAAATCGGCCAATAATTTCGGACAAATTCTTTAAATTCTTTAAAAACAATTAATTTCCGTTGCATTTCAGCAATGCGAACTAATCGATGCAACACTTTTCATCAATTATAATACTGGTAACAGGCCTAATGATACCACCCCCTCCGAAATATCAATTGTTATATTGTAATAGGAGTCATGAAAAAAAAATACCTCGACTGATTTTCGGGTGGGGCTCCAATTTAACATGTTTATCGACGGAGGGAGCAATCATTTAAGGATCTTTTTTAAATAATGGATAAAAAATATCTTCTCAATCGCGATTTAAAGTAAACGAAAATAGGAAGGTTATTATTTTTACTTATATTTGTACAACCCACTTCAATTATTAATTATTTATTTTTTCGTTGATTTCAAAATATTTTTACAAACCTTCTGGATTACATTTATCTTCATTGTTTTTCCCACTTTATTTATTGTTTGCACACGAAATTGCAGTACCGTTGGACGAATTAAACTTGTTATCGAGCGTCAGCGTTTCAATCCGATTTAACGAACAACTCCCGTAGCGATTGTGTGTGGCATACCAGTTTTCTCGGCTCCCGCCGTTGCAGCGTACTTACCAAAGTTCAACCACTCGAGCCACGTGGCCAACTCGTTAGTCAAACAGCGCCACGCGAACACACTAACGCAATGCATTGCCCTACGTTAAATTTGTTAAATTTGTTCGTAACTAGTATACCAAACAGAATTTATGCAATTATCAAACTCCAGGCCCGAATACTCCGAATTACAGTTTGTGTGGCCTGCATGGAATTTGCTGACATCTTGATTTATTGAGTTAGGGCTTTATTAAAATAACGCCGAACATGTTGAGCCTAACAAATATTACTTGCCACGAATTTCGTAACGAACCTTTGTCCTAAAATATTATTAATATTTTTTAATTCTTATAAATGCATCGGGCAACATTTTTAATCCTTGGGTTTGGCCCTAATATAGATAGTTGATCAACCATTTTTACTTGAACTCGAGTTCTTAAAAAAACGATATTAGTTCGTTGACAGTAGAAACAAAGTTATTAATTAATTGTGATAAATTTTATTTCACATACTAATTATAATATGCTAATTGTATAACATTTAATATATATTATATTTATTATAATATTATATCATTGCCCAAAAATTATATTATTATATATTAATAATAAAGCAGATGTATGATCCGATTAAAGTCGTTTTTCATCGTCTCGTCTGATAGAATTTTATTACAACTGAGAAACTTCAATAAGTTTTTCACGCAAGCATTTTGATAGCGAATTCGAAGAGATTCGAATAAAAAATATTCAACGTGTATAGTCATTGAGCTAAAAAAATAAATTATCGTTGCGAGCGAGAGGAAAAATTGAGAACATAAGTGTGATGAATTTAAATGCGAATAATATATAAGATTGCAAGGTCTGGAAGATCTACCTCATTAATGCAACATTATGTGGTCAGAACGATGCCCACGCAGTGTGTAAAAAATCGCATTGCACAAACTCCAGTTTCACTATCACCGCTCAGCCGACTAAGCGAGCTAGCGGATACGGGCAATTTTCAAAGACTGTGCGCACTTGTCACGTTATCTCAGTAGGGGAATGAGAGTCGGATCTATTTAAAACAATGGTAGTCATTTGCAAGTTGGACCTTTTCACATTTTTTTCCATATGTTCTACGTCCAACGAATTTCCATACATTTATGGACAACACTAAAACTGGGATGAGTATGTAGAGAAGAGCATTGTGTCAAAAAATGAGGACTACTTAAGGGGCTATACCAGTGTGAACGCTGAAAATTTAGGTGATTTTCGGGAATTTTTTGGAAGAAAAGTGCTCAATTAAATATTTTGGAAAATCAAGAATATATTTGGCTATATTTGATCTATATTACATAATTTTTCCATAGAAAAATATTGAGATCCAAGCGACTTGAGTGCTGCCTTCGGAGGGGAAAAAAAAGTTCCTCCACTGCTGACATGATTCCGGCCGATGGAGTAGGTGAAACCGAAAGAGGAAAGAATGTCGTTAAACTGGAAGGTATATCCTGTACAATGACGTAGGATTTTCGAAAAATATCAAAATCTAACAAAATGGCGTAGTTATGAAAAAACCCATTAACTATGGGTTAAGCTGCCTACTGCCATCGTACGACAAGTTGAACAAGTTAGCAATAGCCTACAAAAAACACTAAAAATCGCCGGTAATCTACCAAAAAGCTTCCCAACGCAAGTACTATATTAAATGCTGAACGAGGTGAGCTTTGGTGAAATCCAAAACTATGATGTTGACATTTGCATCGGTGGAACGCTACGAAAGTTAATTTTTCTTCCATTGCTCACATTTATTTTGCTTATTTAGGGTACGAAAATCATCCAAATGGTTTTTCTGATCCGCATATTAGAGATCTACGATCCTATATGTAGAAAAAATGATAGATCATAATAAAAATGGAGGTTAAAAAAAAAGGAAACAACTTTCGTTGTATTCCAACAATGCAAACTTCAACGCCATCCAAAACTAACTTCGCAGCATATCCTTAAAAACTAGCAACGTTGGACAATAACCTATCCGGAATTGATAACGGGGTCTTAAGGTATTTCTTTCTTAAACTCGAATATTTAACAATTAACTGATTATATTCTATAATCAAGAAAAAATACTTTCCTTTATACTGGTAAAATTTCAAACTAAGTTACCGAACTTTTAACGAAAAATTACGACCCCAAAAAAAGTCCCATTCATACGGCACTTTATGGAAATGACAGGCTGGCCACATTTTTATCTACTAACTAGCTTTCCGCCTGCGGCTTCGCTCGCGTAGACTTGCGTTGAATGCTCCTCAATGAAATGTACTCCTGAAATGTTTCATTAAAGAACACGTAGAATTGTGTTGAAGAGCATTAATACTAAGTTTCAAGTAAATTCGAACAGATCTTTTTTTTTACTATACAAACTTTGCTAACCCTCTCTTCGCCTTAAGGCTTGAATTGTCAAAAACGCTGAAATTTAATTAATTGTGTCTAAGAGCAGCAATACAAAGTTTCAAGTAAAGTTGGCCCGATTTTTCAAATTTTACGTACAAACTTAGCAACCCCCTTTCGTTTAGGGGTTGAATTTCGAAAAACGCTACAATGCGTGTTTTATTCATTGGGTTCAAGAGCATTAATACTAAGTTTCAAGTAAATCTGGACAGATATTTATTTTGCCATACAAACTTTGCTACCCCATCTTCCCCTTAAGAATTGAGATTCCAAAAACGCTGAAATGTAATTAATTGTGTCTAAGTGCAGTAATACAAAGTTTAAAGTAAAGTTGGCCCGATTTTTCAAATTTTACGTACAAACTTTGCCACCCCCTTTCGTTTAGAGGTCGAATTTCGAAAAACGCTACAATACGTGTTTTATTAATTGTATTGAAGAGCTTTAATACTAAGTTTCAAGTCAATTTTCTGACCAGATTTTTTTTTAAATTTTACATACAAACTTTGCCACCCTTTTTCTCGCCTTAGGGGTTGCATTTCTAAAAACGCTGAAATACGTGTTTCCCTAATTATGTCAAGAAGCACGAATATCAAGTTTCAAGGAAAACCGACCAGATTTTTTTTTAATTTCCATACAAACTTGGCTACAGAAAAGGTTCACCCCTTAAGGGTTGTATTTCGAAAAATCCCTTCTTAGTGGGTACTTACGTTAGAAAAGCTGTCCAAATTTCATGTAATTAGCTTCAGGGGTTTTGACCCGGCGTTGATGAATCAATCAGGACATGTTCGTTTACATGTATAGATTTATACACTAAATGACTACATGCTTGATATAAGCTGCTCATGGCGTGTAAAAAATTCTACTGATTCCGTAACGATAATAAAAACAGGGCGTCACCGAGTGTTTAAAGAAAATGTGAATGACAAAACTTAGAAAAAAGTGACTCGCAGCAGAATTTTCGTAGTCTGACTTTTCGGAGAAAATGTAAAAATGTCTACATCTACGATGTTTGCGCGAATTTTTTTATTACAGTTCATCGTCGGGTATAATAATTGATTGTGACTTATTTTTATTAGGCGTCACTGTAATGTATCAATGATTCAGAAGGGCCCTGCTTATATGTATACTCTACGGGTATCCCTCTCTGGCAGCCCAGTTTGAAGGGTCAGAATGATGATTTTTTGTCCAGTACAACATTGGTTGGAATAAATTAATTTTTTCCCAATGTTGTACACATGTTTGTGGTTACAATGTAATTTTTTCGGAAGAAAATCTTTCAAAGTGTTCGTGATGCTGCAGTTGACGTTCTCTACCGGCGAGACCCAAAAAGGCGGGATCTCTACCAGGCTCAAATGTAATCTGAAACGAAAACAAACCATTTTTTCTTCAAATATGTCCAACTGGTTCACGATCCACTTTTTCAAAATTTCGAAAAATACGAAAAATGACAACTTCTCCAAAGAAAACCTCATTTTTGTTTCCAAAAACATGCTGAAGCCATTATTATTAGCAACTGGTTCATCCAATTTAAAAATGCGATTGTGAACAGAAATTGACTACTGTTTGAACGCTAAGTGTGCGAACTCAAGTCAATAGTGTGAAAGTTACTCAAAATATCAATCCCGCCGTGTCTAGATACGTAGTTTCGAGTTAGTCGCGTTCAAAGTTTTGGTACATATTTTATACGATCTTGAGAAATATTGTCGGTTTACCACTAGTCAGCGATTTCGGCACCATATAAGTGTCCTTTCTCATAATCGAAATCGTGTTGCACACCTAATCTATGCAATCTGCGGCCAGTTCGGGCCTCTTTTGATTGTTCTTGTACTTTGATGTCCACTTTCGTTACACGCGAATCGTCCTTAACTTTACACCATTCATGCGCACACTGTTCCACTAAAATAGGTAAAATAGGTAAACTTCGTCAATTTTTAGAATTTCAGAGTCCGCTTGGTCGCAAAATATTCTTGAAAGTTCACACTATGACAATATGAAAGAACACCATTTTTTCAAGTTTACAGAGAGGGATACCCCCTTAAAGGCCTTAAAACTCAGTGTTAGAGCTAAGCCATTCGGCTTGACACATGTGAAGCCATGATGTCAATATGATGACATATGGTCATCATATCATGCTTTACCATATACTTAGAGAACGACAAGCAATGTAAGCCAACTATAGTCGAAAGATAAATATATGATGATTAATTAGAACCAACTATAGTCGAAAGATAAATATATGATGAAACAGTGTTAGAGCTAAGCCACATGGCTTGAAACATTTGAAGCCATGATGTCGAGATGATGTCAATATGATGACATACGGTCATCATATCATATGTTTTACCATATACTTAGAGAACGACAAGCAACGTAAGCCAACTATAGTCGAAAGATAATACATATGATGATATACCAGCTGTAGAAGTATGAAACCGGATTTTTTTGTAATAATTACACGTCTGCTGTTTGAAAATGATGAAAACGAATGGAGACGGCTTTCTGCATCACATTCAATTGATCCGGGAGTTCTTGTTGACTTTGAGTATCATCTTCATCCAATAAGGCTTGCAATTCGTTGTCTGCGAACTTTTTCGGTGGTTTCCCACGCTCTTCGTTTCTCACGTCAAAATCACGACTTTTGAATTTTTCGAACCACTCGAAACACTGTTTTACCAATAGCGTGTTCACCGTAAGCTTCGACAAGAATTCGATGCGATTCTGCAGCAGTTTTCTTCAAATGATAACAGACAACCAATGCTGTCCGCAAATCGTAATTCGTAGGCACAAAACTCGACATGTTTATGGTTCCAGAAAAATATACCGGTGTACGGAACTTGGGTTGTTGTGTGTTGAAAATCTTCGTCAGCTGTTAGAGGGAGTGCTAGCCACAGTCCCTAAACTGATGGCTAGCACCATCTATAGGGAAATTCCGGTTTTATACTTCTACACCTGGTATATGATGATTAATTGCTTGATGATGTATAATGATTAATCCCTTAAGATCCTATCTCTTCTGCTCGATCAAGAAAAGCCACAGCGGCAGACTTTATGTAAACACAACTGAAGAACAAGGAAAAACAAATAACCATGAAAGACATCATTGGTAGAATTACAGAGGACATGAACGTTCCGAATCTGTTATCGGAACGTCCCATAGGATGGTGTACTTTCGTGTGTACAGGATGTCCTTCTCTGTATACGTCCATTACATACGTACAAATAAAGCGTGAGCAGCAAGGGGGAGGGAAAAGCACGAAGCAGTGTGTACTCCGTGTGGGCCCAGCCCCCGGGTAATTGCGGTTAATTCAGCGAGGAACGAGCGCTCGAAGTCGGCGCTCACCACGACCATCTATGTTCTCCGCGAGTACGTTATAGTCCGTGATTCGCTTTAGTCGTCCTTAACACGATGGCCCTGTCTTGCGATCTCTCCTAGTCGTTGCTTCGCGAGAAATTTCCTCTCATCGATCAACCCTCATTTTATCATTTTTCTCACGTTTTTCCGTCTCGGAATCGCCGAAGTGTTAAAAATCGCAAAACAAAAAGGGACGGAACGATCGTCGCGGTGAATCGACGTTTGCAAACAGTGTGATGCGCGCCAAAAGTTTGTGCTGTTGATACATCGATTTTTTTTTTAATTGTGCTTTTGATATTCGTGGACGAGGTTGTGTGTACGCAAAAAATCGTGAATTCATTTCGGGCACGTACTGACAAATGCGACTTCCTTTTTTACTTATTTTTTTATTTTTAAATTAGACTTTTCGACAAAGAAATGGTTCTCTCTGACAAGCAGGACTTTCTCTATGTGAAATCGTTTTGTTTTGCACAAGTATGAACCGTTTTCTGGCTCCTCCCGGTATCTCTCTGATTATCAAATTACGTTTGGTAGGATATATAGATATATCGGAGCGTAACGTCGTCAGACAGTTTTTCCAGGCTCTCGCCCTCGCTCTCGTTTTATAAATCCTCTTGGCAAAGCTCCTGTGTACATTTCTTATCTTTCTTTCCTCCCTCTCTGCTCTTCCCGAAAGCCTTCGCGAAATCCTTTTCTCAATTTATGGCGCACGGACCTAGGATTTCAAACGCAAACAAACGCATTTCTATACATTTATATATTAAAGGAATATATATATATATATATATATATATATATATGATAGAGAATATATGTGGACCTCGAAAGGACTATGGACAGAAATTGCTTTGTCGAGTTTTCCACTAAACTGATAGAAGCCATTTGTGTTAATAAGAAAGAATTTGATCCAAATGTCTTCCCAGCGTTATTACAGATTTCGTAATATGAAAGCTGAAATTATACGATCGCAGAAGAGAAGACTTTGTCTCGTAAAACTTGAAATTGACACGAAAGTTGTCCAGCGAGTATCAATTGTAATATTTGACGAAGTATACCTCATTCAGTCGGAGAGCACACAAGATACGAAAATTGAACACGTGATAAAGAAAAGCAAAGGTTCAAGGTATAATGTTGAAGTTTGCATCGTTGAGATGCAACGAAAATTCATTTTTTTAAATTATTTTGAATTTTTTTTTGCCGATTTAGCCTGTGAACATCACTCAAACGTTTTCACGTCTTTTTATTAAACATCTACGACCTTAATTTGCGAAAAAAAGGCTTTGGATAATTATAGAAATAGAAAAATAAAAAATGAGCAACAAAAATCGTCGCATACCAGCGATTTTTTTATTGTTCATTTTTTTTTTTCATTTAATTATTTATTATGATTTTCTAAACCATATATAATAATAATAATAATCGAGTTTATTTGCACAACTTGTTTTACAAGTTTTTTACAACAATGATTATCGAAACCATTTTTTTTTTTTCAAATTGACGTCCTGAAAGTCTAATAAGAATACGTGAAAACGTTTGCGTGCTGTGCGCAGGCTAAATCGGCCATAAAATTTGAACAATTAAGAAGAATGAACTTTCGTTGCATTCCAACGATGCAAACTTCAACATCATTCATGTCTGTTAACGTGAGAATGTTTAATTCGTGCAAATCGTAAACAATTACAATGATAGGTACCTGTTAAAGTTATACGATGCTGAAATTTGCATCGTTGGACTGCAACGAATTTAATTTCTTTCAGCAGATTTCGCCTACAAAATGCCTTCAACGATTTTTTAAGATATTCATTCAACGGTCCAAACTATAAATCTATAGAAAAAGATCGCCTATAATAATAAAAATATGGAAAGTAAAATATAAAACGCAACTTGAATTGATGGATGACGGATTTTGATGACGGGACACACGTTTGTAAAGAAAGGACTCTTTGAAAATGTGGCAATTTCCGGAATTCCTAATATTGAACAGTTAGATGCAATATATGTATTGTCATTGTTGTGACAGATTTGTTTAAGGACATTTACTGGCGTCAATTCAACTTCAATTGACGGCGATTAAAAACTTAACTTTCATTAAAGGTAATTCAATCCTTTCAATGAACCTTGTCGACTTGTCCTTCCTTCCCGACATTCTCTCTCACGCCGCTCGTTTGAGGCATTGTTAAATTAAAACGGCACTTTTTTCAAATTCAAGATCCTTCCGCCTTTTCGTTTTGAACCTTGCCGGCATCATAAGAAGAAACGATGTTGGAGTGTGGATTGTTGGGATGCAATGGAAATTAATTGTCTTTTTAATTAATCGAATCTTCGTTCGACAGATTCAGGCAATGAAAGTCACTCGAAACGTTTTTCAGATTTTTATCAGATATTTACAACGTATACTTGCTGAAAAAGATTTAGAGTAAACCTGAAGATACAATGGATGAAAAGAGTACGAGTATGAAAAGAGTACGAAAAATTGCTAGAGCACGAGGAAAAATTTGTTTGTAAGAATAGATATTGAAATCTCATCCATCAGCAATCAGGAAATGTGGTTTCTCGTGAATTAGAGAAAAAAATCCCAGAAACACGATAAACATTGTAGAAATGACGAGACTACTTTTCCAAATGGTCAATACAGAATTATAAAAGCCGTAAAGAAATATAAAAATTTCTTATATCATAAGTTATAGCACACTTCCTTCTATATACGTATATGAAATGTTCACAAAACGTATATACGTATATACAGTAACCATAACTACAATATTCAAGAAATCGCACGGATTTTACAGGACTTCACCGCATCCGTAAGTACGCGCAACTGTTTCGCGTGTACAGGGATTTAGTTCTCTTCTCATACACCTGTTACTGCCACGGTACATATGTACTGGCATAGTCCGCTATAAGACCTTTCTATGTACCTACATATATTTGCAGCCTATATAGGCATTTCCAGTCGTAACTCACCCCTGCGCCCGGCCCCACTTTTATTCGTCGTTTTTTCAACTGTAATCAAAACACCAACGTTATTTTCACGTCACACCAAAAATCACATTCACCGTAAAAAAAAATCATGGAATTCTTCAAAATAATGTTTAGGCGAAAAGTTTATTTTTCGTACACCAAGCCAGAAAAGATTGTGCATGTGAATATTATATGTATATGAGTGTATATTTATGTATAATGTGTATGTGCATATCAGTATGCTAAGTACAGATTACTTTTGCGATTTACTTCTCTTCCATGTAAGCACAGAATATCATGGGTATAAGCACATAGGCACTTGCATACATACACATATACAGCTGTGCAAATTGTACAGTGGTCCCTATCGCCGTTATGTGTGGAGCCAAAGCCAGGCTGATCTCCTTTGACGTCTGGGCACTGAGGCAATTTATGTACGTCGAGGTGTACATACGTGTACGTGAAATAGGAGCTTTACAATCCAGACCTTTCTGAAAGCAGTAAAATCGCGATCGACAGTGAAGTTATGGTTCGTTGCTTTCCTTCGGCTTGCGACTTGATTAAACACTCGAAGTAGCGTATAATCGTAGACGGGTCACATTAGAGCGAAGCAATTCGTACGAGTCCTACAATCATTCCGAATACATGTGTCATGGATGTTTTTTTTCTATCTAATGTTAGAAGTTTTTTTATGAGGCTGAAGTTTGTATCGTTTAAACCCAACGAAAATGAATCCTTCTGAATTTCTTTTATTTCTTTTGGTGAATTTTGCCTACGAGAATCTTTCAACTATTTTTTGAGATATTGTCTCACTCGGTGATCTACAACATAGATCTATAAAAATAATGTCTTCTTTAATAATAAAAATATGGAAAATGAAAAGTAAAAAAGAACTTACGTTGCGTTCCAACGATGCAAACTTTAGTTTTTTAATTTTTTCGCTGTCTTCGGCAAAATTATATATGTGTATAACCCTCGTATAGTCGATACAAAACAATTAAATAAACGGGACGTTGAAGTTTGCATCATTGGAATGCAATGAAAATTACTATTTCTGAACTTCGTTAATTAGCTGTGGTAGATTTTGCCTCCAAAAATCCCTCAACAATTTTTCAAGCTTTATCGATGTACAATATAAATTTACGAACAATATTTTGAATAATAAAAATAATTAGGAAGGTAAAGTATTGAGGAAAAAAAACTTCCGTTGCATTCCAAGAGTGCAAACTTCAATACCCTTATGAACATGATCGAAATATAATTTTCAAACCTTTTCTTATTCTTCCAAAGCGCTTTAAACACTTGCATGTTTATTCGCACTTCCATCGTTAACCTCCTGCCGTTAACAACCCTTCTGTCGATTATAATTTTTTCAAATTAGGAATAAACTTTAACATGTTTGCATAATTGAAATTCGGAAAATATGAAATTTAGTTGTTGTAAAAAATAATTCAAACCCTTTTATTTTGGGAAAGTGAGGGTTTTATTTAAAATTCGTCCGGGTCAAAATAACCATGCGTGTCAACGGAACATCAATTGAGTTTGACAAGTTTTGTTTAATGTTGACCGGCCATCAAAACCGCCGAACAACGCCCGTGATCATGACGTTGAAGTTTGCACTGTTGGAATGCAAGTTCTTCTTATCTCTCAAATTTCTGTTGGAATATATTAGCAACGAAACTTATCCATACATTTTTTCGGGTGCCTCGGCACTTACAATCCAAGTCTGTAAAATTCATTTTCCATAGTAATAAGAATAAGAAAATAAAAATGGCAAAGAGAATGGTTGCGTTCCAACGATGCGAACTTCAACACCATCGTGTTTCGTTTTTTTAAACATTTTTTATTCATTTTAGATTCGTAATCTATGCTACATATGGCAATAAAACCTTTCGGGGTCAATTCACAAATATCTCAAGTACACGTAATGATTTTTACACGTAATGGTGTTTGTCATGAAAACCTGACGCCTGCGCTGTTGTCAGACGGCGTGACACGTAGCGTCGACGGGATTAATCTGACAAAAAAACCAAAGAATATTTACTTTTACTAATACTCGGACGCGGAATATGAACCAATAAAACGTGAGAAATGTTGAAAATCGATAAAATGCTACACTTTGAAACAATAAGATTAATTTTTTCGAAAAAAGGCTACATTTCGTAATCAAAAAGACTTTTTCATTTTCACAAACATTTAACGCCTCGTTTTAGACATTATTTTTAAAAACATTTATATCAAATTACACGAAAATCGGTCCATTAGTTTTTTAGCTACAAGTCACGCCAGTTCTGAAAAAGCTGTTTAGAAGACCGTGCCATACCTTCGCCGTTTTTAAAGATCGAAAAATTTAAAAAATACCATGTGACAGCCAAAAGTAGTAATAAAACATACCCTAGGTCTCAAAAATATTGAAAAAATACTTCCTCTTAAAAAAAATCATGAAAATCGGCAAATTTTTTTCCCGCGTAAAGGTACTTCCTGTCTTGATATGGAGAACGAATATATAAAATAAAAAGAAACCATTTTTTGAAAAGTTATGATAGAAAAGTACCCTCAAAATAAAATCTTATTCCGACGGAATATCATTTCGGTAAGATAAGTGCGCATATTTTTTTAATTCCGGATTTACGTGGATACATCCAGCTATCGTGAGTTCTCGTTCAATTACGATCGTCAATCAGCTCTCGACCTGCCACAAACAAATCCGCTGGATTTCATTTGCAGCTGGCGTGATCGATCGCTGCGCTCACTCCATTGTTCGATAATTCCGCCGAGAATCCGTAGTCACTCCGATTGTCCTTATCGCGATCTTTTTCTCTTTATCCCGGTTGATTCACTATCGCAACAAAAGTCGTCATAATTAGATGAAAAAGTATGTCACTCAGGGAGCAAAACGGACACAGATAATTGTGAAGACTCGTGGCATGCTCGTTTGGTGCTGTGCTCATTAAGGCCTTAGGCCGCAGTAACGGGTATAAAATCATGTGCGAATTTAACAATTTTTTTTCGTATGAAAAAGTGATTCACTCATAAAATTAATTACACATCTCTTTAGTATAAATATCACGCTGTTAGAATTTTTTTTATGTACAAAATGGCCGACTACTAATATTTCCTTTTGTTATCTTTTTTTTAGGCGCTCCGCGGCGTGACATTTAGCATCCACAATTTTTTTACCTATAACAAAAAACAAAAATTCTAGTCAATCTACATTGGAATACCTAGAGAAGTACGTACGGAATTTAAAAAATATTGTTTTATTCAAAGGTTCTAGGTATTTGAACTTAAGCAATGAATTTTCAGTGAAAAATTTCGTTATAACTGCTCATAAATAAAAAGTTTTCGATTAATCAGAAATTCCGTACGTACTTCTCTGCGAAATGCAATTCGGAACATAAATTTTGAATTTGAAGTAAATCGAGTGAAAATTGTTGAAGTTATTTGCCACGCCAATAT
The DNA here is from genome assembly GCA_951751655.1 of Ophion costatus. Lineage (NCBI taxonomy): Eukaryota > Metazoa > Arthropoda > Insecta > Hymenoptera > Ichneumonidae > Ophion > Ophion costatus. The sequence goes on from OX632356.1 coordinate 30,449,759, forward strand.
TGTTTCGAAAAGTTTCGAGCAGTCGTCCATTTTGTACATCGAAAAAAAAATTCTGACAGCTTCATATTTATACTAAATAGATGTGTAATTATTTTCATGAGTGAATCAATTTTTCATACGAAAAAAAATTATTAAATTCGCACATGATTTTATACCCGTTACTGTGGCCTAAGGCCTTAAAGGAAATTTCGTTAAATACGCTAAATTTTTCAAAGAAAACATTCGAGATTTTTTACTTAAAAATGATGGCGAATAAATGTTCCTTTGGGAAAATTTTTGTCATCCAGGTAGAAGCGTCGTTCGGAGCTTTCGATTGAAATCAACAAGATATATAACGTTGGTTTTATTCGCGTTGCTTTAAGTAGTATACATTGAACGATAAATCGCATGTAGCCACGACAATTTTGCCAAGTTCTGCCGAGTTGGCAATTTCCCCAGTTTGTCCAAGCCACGACCTTAAGGCGGACAGACACTTTACTTAGCGATTTTATCCCTAAGCCTCACAATCATTTCCGCAGCCTCTCAACGTTATCTGATATTTTCAACGTTCATACAATGCTCAATCAGAAGAGATAAAACTTCTCGAAAGACACTTTGGAATTTTTTCTCAATCGGGATAAACCTTTATCAATCATCGATCAGATAACGAGGGTAATAAAATCCTAAAGATAAATTTAAATTACATTTTTTCAAGCAAGACATATAATAATCGTGCTTAATGGAAAAACTTTCACGCCGTATTGATTGTTTACAAGACTTTACGAAAAATGGTATTGAAATTCGCATCGTTTGAATGCAACCCAATTATATTTTGCTTTCCTATTACCCAATTATTTTTTCCTTTCCTATTACCCAAATATTTTTTGCCACATTTTGGCTACAAATATCACTGAAATCTTTTTCAAGACCCTCATAGGAATCCATATCCTAAAAAGGCCGAAGAAGAATTTAGGCAGTACTAAAAATAGAGAAATAAAAAATAAATAAGGATTTTCGTTGCATTCCAACGATGCAATCTTCAACACCATTAGAAAAAAGCCTTTCACTTTGACAATTACAACTTTGAAAGTGTTGAAAAAAAAATACTTGACCTTCTTTTCGCCGAAATGACGCTATCTTGATTTTCTAAATGAAAAGTACCAAATCTGTTAATGAAAAAAAAACATGCTAAATAACGTGCAACGTATTTGGGCAGCGTTGGATATGCGAGAGAGGGAGACAACGAAGTTGCCAACTGGCCACTCGTCGTCATCGTCGTCGTTGACGTCGAGGAAGCGAAAACTCGATAGCACCTCCTGACGTTGCAAACAATTTTGCACCGTCTTGTCTCAGTACGCGCAAACTCACACGCTACGATAAATATACACATACATGCAGCCACAAAGACGCATATATACATATACGAACTCTGTAAACGTCACTTGGACGAGTAATACGTGTCTGGCAGTTGGGATTCTACGTTCTTTCGATATTCGCATCTGGCAAAGAACACAAACTCCACGCGAACGTGACAATATACTCGCGAGAAACGAAAACGTGCAAATTTCACTATCTGAAAAACAATACTCGCCACGTGCTCTGTGGTCTATGCTGCAACGGCTTATCGACCACATTCGGCGGAAATGAAAATCTCGCGAAACAATCAAATAAATACGTAGCGGCGAAATTAAATAAATATTCGTAGCGTTTGTTGTCATCGGTTGTCATCTCTCGTTCGTCGTGAGGAATGTAATCGTGTAAAAATTGCTCCCGAGTGTCGAATCAATCGCGAAAATGTTTAAATTGTCGTCGCAACGACAGGAACGCGAAGTCTGGAGCAAAGGTAAACATTCTATTTTCGTTTTTTTCTTCCTTCATCTTTTTTCACTAAGCTTATAGTTTTGGATGTTTGAATTTAGCTTTTTCATTCGGGTTATAGGATCGGATAGAATTATTACATGTTAAGCTGAAAACTATGAGGGTGAACGTTGCATCGTTGGAAGGCAATAAAAATTATAATTTTTCAATTGCTCGAATTTCTTATAGCTAATCTTCAGTGCGAAAATCCGTCAATAATTTTCTAAGATGCTTATTTAGAGAGGTAGAATTTTGATCTGATCTATAATATTTCGAAACATAATGGAAATGAGGAAATAACACGAAATAGTTTCTTAGCTGCATTGCAATGATGCATAATTATTTCTCATATTATTTCCTCATTTTTATTATATTATTTATTCTTTATTTATGTAATTAATTATTATAATATATAATACAGTATCTAATGTATAATATAATTATATTAGTTATTTATTTTTATAAATATTATATACTTATTTTATTAGAATTTTCCAATGATTTGCAATGAAAATTCTTTTTCATATTATTTCTGAAAACCGACGTGGGGAACTGTGAAGTTGATTTGAAAAAAATAATAAACATTATTGGAAACTTACGATTGGTTCTTCAAAATATACTTTAAAAAAATGAATAAATCATATTTTGAAAATGATCTTCAATACAACGTAGCTGCAGAGTGGCAATTTTTTCGAAGCCATATTTTTTCCTAAAGCTCTCCGCGCTGGAATTTTTCTAATCTTAGCAAAGTGCAAAGAGCGAAATACCGAAGTGTTTCTCAAAGTAGATACGAAACACTAGAGCAGTAGCAAAGATTCTTCCCGAAAAATTGTTTTGTGACGCTATTACGCGAATTTTCATTTGTTTCGCTTTGTTTAACTCCAAAAAATGTTAATTGCTAAAATATCTGTCATGGCTCCGCAATTTTTTTTGCACTTTTCTGACAAATATACCTACCGAAGAATGCTGCGTAAATATTTCAAGTTAACGGTATAAACATATTAAAAATTGAAAAAAGAAAATTGGCGAAAAACGTGTTTAGTGTTTCGGTTACGGATATTATGTTCGCTGAGGCTAGCCGTCCGGTTGTCGGACGAATAAGCGTATGTTATTCGTCCGGACTGCGGCTAATTTCACGCCTTCCACCCTGAACAACGCCCGAACACAAACCCAAACAAATCAACCCAAACCCAAACATACAAACTCAAAATGACAAACGCAAATAAGCCACCTAAAAAAACAGCACCCAAACAAAAAAACCCAAACAAAACCAACCAACCCAAACCAAACAAACACACCCAACGAACACAAACCCAAACAAACCAACTCAAACGCAAACATACCCAAACAACACAAACCCCAAAAAACCCAAACCAAAACCAACCAACCCAAGCCGAAAAACCCCAAACAAAACCAACCAACCCAAACCCAAACAAAAATCAAACAAACCAACCCAAACGCAAACAAGCCCAAACAACACAAACCCCAAAAATAAACCAAAACCCAAACAAAACCAACCAACCCAAACCAAACAAATGCAAACAATACAAACCCCAAAAAACCAAAACCCAAACAAAACCAACCCAAGCTCAAACAAAATTATAAAGATTTTCTTCGGATGATTACGTGTAAATTATTCTTCCGGATAGTTTGTTTAATAATTTAACACGTTTTATCCGGATATATATATATATATATATAAAATATATATATGGTGTGTGCGTGTGCGTGTGCGTGTGCGTGCGTGTGCGTGCGTGTGCGTGTGTGCGCGCGCGCGCGCGCGCGTGTGTGTGTGTGTGTGTGTGTGTGTGTCTTCGTCCGGATACTAGCTTACACGGATCACTATAATATGCATGCCTGCTGGAAATACGGCGTGAACTGAGCCGCTATCCGGACGAATAACATACGCTTAGTCGTCCGACAACCGGACTGGGAGACACTCCGTATTTTGTTTATTACAAAATTAATTCATATCAAGTCGAAATGTATGTCTTATTTCTTTAAAAACCTTAAATCAACTGGATATTAAATTCTTTAACTAATTGGAATTCTTGAGATTATAATCTAACGATTTGAGCAACAAATTATGGATTCTATGTACAGTGGGTAAAAAAGTATTCGTACATGTCGTCTTTTTCAAATTGCTATTCGAAAGAAATTAAATGCTTCATTGAGTTTCTGTGTTCGATAGCTTATCCTAAATATACATGGTGTCAGTTTACAATAATCTTGGGAAACCTCGAACAAAAAAATTAAGCCAAATTAACAATGGTTTTGTGTGTGATGTACAAATACTTTTTTTACCCACTGTATGTGTATTCTCTCGAGTGACGATCGTACAACTTTACGTGACTAACTCTGCTTCGAACTGTATATTTTTCTTTATTATATTTCAGGAACAAAGCGGTCGATAACTTCGTTCTTTTTGCACCTCATCTGAATAATAGGCTGACTGGTATTATTTTATGAAAATACATCAACGCGTTTCGTCGCAATATTCAAACACAATTACTATGCGATGTGTGAAAAGTAGCTAACATTGATAGCAAATATCTGGAGCTAGAAACAGGGAAGTTTTTCAAAGTTGCACCAACATTTAGACATCACAGTTCTTTTCAAACCCCACTAATTTTAATGAATTTTAGAAAAAGAGACATTTGCGCGAGAACTCACTCAATTGACCTCGTAAGATAATAATAAATACTTCGATTTGATAAAATTTGACTCTAAACTCATGGAAATCAGTCTAAATTATGCTAAACGAATTATCTCAAGGGGTTAGGCGGTTTTGATGATCTGAAAATCAGGTTCATAGAAAAAAAAATTACTTTTGAAGGAATAAGTAAGATGATTGAAAAATCGTTTCGACATTTATTTGTATGTACATTAAAAAATTTGTGTACCAAATTCCATTTAAAAAATATTGATAATGAAAGAAATTATAAAGGCTCAACGGTGTATTCGATTTCGGCCACCCGGTTAGTCTGAAACAGAAAAATCGTTTTTTTTTGCTGTCGTATATCAATCATAAAAAAAAATGCTGGCTAGTTTCCTGCACGATATGTCGGACCTGCTCATTTGATTTGAGTTGCCCCAAGCGACGCACGAGGGTTTTGAAATTGTCACAGTAGCCTAACCCCTTAACCTTCCGTTGAAACAATGATCTTAGGCCACGATTTTGACACACCGAGTCGATTCGACTCGGATGGGACATCGATCACCTGCCATAAACAATCCTTCGGTCAGTTAAAATTTGTTTGATCAGGTATACACTTTTAACACGTCCCAATATACCTGCATAATTGACGTTCGAAGAATATGAAATTCAATTGTCAAAAATCATTTAAAGTTTTCAATTTTTGGGTAAGTGTGCATTTTATTTAATATTCCTCTTTGTAAAAATCATCCAGCGTGTCAACGAGAGGTTTAAAAAAATGGTTCGAACCGATTGATCCACTTCCGATAAAAGGTTACCCTTCGTATACTAGCGGACCTAAATCAACAGTGAAATAGAGTGTAAACTTTGTAAAAGTGTGAAAAAAGAAGCACTGGCCACGAAAAGAAAAGTATGAACGTGCGAAAAATCGAAGGGTTCCTTATACCCCGTATTTCGATCATGACAATACTCACGTAGGATAAAAGGGCTCATTCACCCTTGGTCGCGATATAATTGGCGAGAAACGCATGAGGGATGAATCAACCCTGCACGGGCCCTCGTGTCCTCACCCACGCATGAGGGTTCGCCTCAGTACGTCAGGCGGGAAAAAACTGAACAGAAGCTCGCTTTTCGATCGATCGCAAATACACACACACACACACATATATATATGGGGCATTCCACGTCGTTTCACCCAGCCCGTGAACCCGACCACTTTGGTTTCCTAACTTTTTGTTTGTAAAATTCTACCCAATGATAGGAATATCTACACCAATTTTCAGATTTTCTTCTCTTCTCTTTTAAGAGATATAATTTTCCAAAAAAAATGTCGATTTCGGAAGTTTCGCAAACATTTAAACGCTCATAACTCCTGAACTAAATGAGACATCGACAAATGTCGTTACAAATGATCAATTATCAATGTCAACGTTTTGTCTTTAGAAGTAAAAGCTATTTTTTTTTAATGATTGCCTTTTTTTTTTTTTAATTCTCTAAAATAGAGTGACCCATTCTATTATTTTTAAGACTAGTCTCATGGCAGGCCCATTTTTCCTTATATTTTTTTCGAATTAATCTAATTTTTAATGCATCATATTTCTAAATGATTAATTTGAAAAACAAATAGAAGGAAAAATGGGCCCACGTTGAGACTAGTCTTAAAAATTGTAGAATGGGTCAATCTATTTTAGAGAATTAAAAAAAAAAAAATTAAAAGAGGGCATCATCTTTTAAAAAAATAGTTTTCACTTCAGAAGAAAAAAAAATGTTGACATTGATAATTAATAAATCATTCATATTTTTTAACAAATGTATGCTTCAAAATGAAAAAAAAAACTATATAGTGACATTTGTCGATATCTCAATTAGTTCAGGAGTTATCAGCGTTCAAACGCTAACAAAACTTCCAAAATCGACATTTTTTGGAAAAATATAACTGCTAAAAGAGAAGAGATAAAAATCTAAAAATTGGTGTGGTCATTTCTTTCATGGAGTACAATTTTACCAAAAAAATCAGGAAAACCAAACATGGTCGGGGTTACGGAGTAGGCGAAATGGCGTAGAATCACCTATATATATATATATATAAATGCCGTATAGATCGGTCGATAGATACAAAGCTTCCGGCGAGATTGACATCTCATTTTCAATTCAACGGAATGAAATTCTCTCGAAGCCAGGGATAAAAACATATTAGAAAGAATAAAATAAGAATAATATCGAGACATGCTGTTCCAAGAGATCTGTCGGGACGACGATTATACTTTCAAAGTGGAAGGATTTTTCTGGATCGGCTCAAAGCCGATGCACGAGGCGAGAGGGGCGTTAGGGATACAGACGAAGTTGCGGGCACCGGCAACCTTCTTATACGATGGCTCAGGATTATACGGAATTTTGTGTGTGCATTGTCAAGAGCTAGGGATGGGGTGAATAAAACGCAGCCTAGACTTTATCGTGTTTTGGCATCGTAAAAAAGAAAGAAAAAAAAAGAAGAACGTTTTAAAACACGATTGTATATAGGGCGGCGTGTGGATGTCTGCAGGACTAGTTGCCGACGATGAAAGTCTCCTCTTCCTTGTTCTCTTTATGTATCTGCGTCTCGCGTTTTCTCTCTCTTTCGAATCTCCAATCGTTTGTATATGTATGAGGAAGCCCTTTGTTTTCTTACTCTTCCGATATTTGCTTCATATATATATATATATGTACACACAATCAAAAAAACCCATGAATAATCCACTTCAACGTTATAGACGTATAAGCGAGCGAGACCAGTGTGCAAGGGAATGAAATATAAGACTTGCAAGTATCCCATGCGACACGGAAATGCCGCGGTGAAAATAAGTCAGAGGCATTTTTCGTAAAGTAGGAATGCATGTACATACATCCCTACTTTCGGAATATATACATACTTATCGTGATCGTTATTGGCAATATCTGAATACCTTCACTCTCATCCCCCAGCCATGGTCTTCAAGTTTACATCGTTGCGATGCAACGAAAATTCTGTTTTACCTTTTAAGGAGGTACGATCAATTCCACGGGGTGAAAAAAAGAGTCTAAATTTATTTTACCCACAGCTGCTCTGATTGATGTTTACTTCTGTTGAGTATTCGTATTATCGATTATAGTGTGCCAAATGTTGTGGTAAATGATGAATTTATTGCACGTGAACAAATAAAAACGGAAAATTTAGATTGTCAACTACTCGGTATTAATCTTCGTAATAATAATATTAACATACCCGCCATAAAAACGGACTAAAAAAACAAAAAAAATCAGCCGGAAACCTATTAAAATAGACTTGAATTACCTCAGCGGAATTAACACGATAGGCAGGATATAATTATACATATTATTGATACGTGATAAATGATAAAACTCCATAAATTGTTGTTTGCATTTTTTGTGGCGGCTTATATTCAAATTAATTTCAAAACAATGCTAGGTTATGTTCGCCAAACGCATCAGCTGTTACTCGCGACGTTGCTATGACTGTGCGTGCTATTTCGTCGTTCTGACCATTTTCAACCGGAAATTGAAACTTTCTCGTAATGCAGTGCTTTAACGACACGAGTGAAGATTGATTTTCTGATTTTTTTACAATATCTATTATATCTAATCAATCGAATGTCAGTTTTCCAACGGATGTAGTTGGATACGTGAGCAGAAAAACCACGATCACCGCACTTCCGGTTGACCGTCTCCATAAGACGACGTGCTTCGGTAATTCAAAGTGCTCGACTTTGCAGTTCTATTGCAAAAAAACTAAACGGTCAAAATAGCTCAAATTTCGGCAATATGTGCATAAAGTATTCGTCAAAATCATATAAAAATTTCAAATCCGAAAGTTGGATTCGTAGTAATGATCGTACCTCTTTAACCTCCGCATTTTTATTGTTTTACAAACATTTTTTTATTTTTTTTTATTTAAATTCTAGATCTCTAAATAAGCGACTAAACAAGAGTGATTGGCGGATTTTCGTAATTCGGATTATCTACGAGAAATTCGAGCAATTGAAAAATGATAATTTCGATTGCATTCGAACGATGCGAACTTAACCATCTACCTAACCTATGATTGTAATACGAAAAAACACAATGTGTGCAAGTATAAGTGAGCTCGGAAATTTTCCATACGTACCGTAATGGAATTACATTTTCTTTTATCCCTGAAGCATCGGGCAAGATTGAGGTTTGCATCGTTGGAATGGTAGGAAAAATGTAATTTTTCTCGAATTACATTTGCTTGTTGCTCGAATTATTTTGCGGTATATTTGTTATATCAATCCATCGATCATTCAATTCGCCTATTTAGAAATCTAGAATTCAAACCTACGAAGAAGATGTAGTTAAAAAAATAAAACAAGGACATAACAATATAAAAAACGAATTTTCACTGCATTCTAACGAGGCAAACTTCAAGACCATAGCATTAGCCCCTACCCATGTCGTTTTCCAATCCCTTTTATGCAAGGATATTTATTGCAAAAGGTTCAAATAATAAATACAAAAATAACAAGTACGTTCATAGAGTGCTGGGCTAAATGCACATATATATAAATATATATATACTATATATTTACATACTATATACTTATCCATGTACACTCAAATGCTCCTCACAATAAATAGGTACAACGAAAAAATTCGCCTACTTACTCGAGCTTTTTGAAAAGCGAGTGGAAAAAAGATATACACGCTTTGTACAGACAGTTCGAATGCAAACGATACCGCTTGCGACGTAGGCCAACCAAAAATTCTCTCAAGCAATAACTGCGGTCGAACATAAAGCATGTTGCCGTCAATTTCTATGTACCTACTTTACGATAAATTCCACTGATCACACACACACACGCGCGCACGCATGCAAACACACACACACACACACACACACACACGCGCGCGCGCGCGTCGCTTTTTTAACCTTAAATGTTAAGGAAACTTCATGAAAAACTTTATGAAATGCAGAATTTTCATGTCAACACAAGCCAAATGTTAAGGTTGGTCATTAATCTTAAATGTTACGGAAACTTCATGAAAACCTTTATGAAATGCAGAATTTTCATACAACCCAATTCGAACATCTGACCAAAAAAGTTGCTTACATTAGTTATTGTGGATTCATACCACTTGTAGAAATAACATGCGAATAAACCAGATGATTTTTTTCAAAAAAAAAAACAAAGCCCATGACCTCGAAAACCGTGGGACTTTTTCTAAACTAAAATTCCAGCATATAGTAGGACACGATCTGACCTATCGACAGTTGCAGGCTCATCCTTTCATGCCCGACACCCTGTATATACAGTACCGGTCAGAAGTTTTCGATCACTGGATAATTGCAAAATCTTCGTTTACTTTGGATGATTACAAAATTATATCAGAATAATATTATTTCTTTTTTTTCCCATTCAACGAAGATACTATATATACCTCTGCGGAATGAACTATATTATTCCCATATCATTTCGCAATTATCCGTAAACTTTTAACCGGTACTGTACGCACATCTATATATGTAACATTGTAAATAAAACAATTACGTAAAAAATGTACAGTGCGTGATTTTTTCCCCGTTACTACTTTGTCGCATTCTTATTACGCTCGCAAGAAAATCAAATATGAGAAACGTGCTTACATTCAGCGTTGAGTTTTGCACATTTTTCAGATCGACACATTCCAGTCGCCGATATTTTCGATTTGTTTGTTGAATCTGGGTTACACTGCACGAATAAAAATTTCAATATGTAACACACACACACACACACGCGCGCGCGCGCGCGCACGCAGACACACACACACACACACACACACACACACACACACACACACACACACACACACACACACACAAAAGAAAACAAGTAAAGACTGAAAAAATGTTCTCGTAATTTTGGACTCGAGCGTTTGGTTTCATCGCTGAATAAAGGAGCCTTGACGTGTAGTATTTCGGGCGCACCCCGAAACTCTCCACCGGATGAAAGGCGAGATGCGGTGAAAGCAAAAATAAGGGGCGACGTATCTCTCTCTCTCTCTCTCTCTCTGCGCGCGCGCACGCACACACACACACACACACACACACACACACACACACACACACACACACACACACACACACACACACACACACACACACACACATTGGTCGCGGGGGTAGTCATGTATGCTCGCATCCAACGTTGCCTCAACGATGCTCTGCTTTTTATTCTCTACCTTCTTTTCGTCCGCTGCACCCCCCTCTCTCTTTCTCTGTCTATTTGCCCCATGTGTCCAGGTTTTCGAGCCCATGATGCGGTCGACATGCTCCAGGCTCTCTCTCTCTCCCTCTCTCTCTCTCTCTCTCTCTCTCTCTCTCTCTCTCTCTCTCTCTCTCTCTCTCTCTCTCTCTCTCTCTCTCTCTCTCTCTCTCTCTCTCTCTCTCTCTCTCTCTCTGTCTTTCGTATGCTCTTGATCATTGCTCATCGTCGTATAACATGCATCTACATAAAAGTCCACTCGTATATAAAATATACGTATACAGGTATACACGCGCACTCGCGTTTTATCCGAAATCGAGTACATCGTCGAGTCTGACCCGAAAAAAAAAAAGGAAGAAAAAATAAACTACCGCAGCGCATTACAAGAGCGATATACCGGAAAGAAGACTTCCTCGCGGTCGACCCACATTTCGCAATGTGTACGAAGTGAATTTTTCCTTGCGACCAGCACTTTGAAAGAAACGAATTTTTGATGTTTTGTTTTTCTCTCGCTTTTTGTCTTCGCTGCCGTCTTCTCGTTGGCGTTATTAATTAACGCGGCCGAATGTTCCGCTCGAAGATAATGTCGTTGCATATTCTTGTGATTGCAAAAAACAACGACGAGGAAAATTCTTCTATATGTGAGAGTAATTGAGTAGCTGGCGAACAGAACCGGACTTTTCCATGAATCACTTTTTTACAGGAGACGTCAAGAACCAAGATAACCAAATGGAGATGAGTTGGAATTTTTAAGCTTTAATATATGAAGGCTCTATAAAAATGCAAGCCTGGACCTGGCTTTAGTTCAATAAAAACACTAACTACCATGTGTTTACTTTTTATTTTTATTTTGGACAAGTCCGGTTTTGAATGAAAATCTTATGGACATATCCGGTTATGAAATGAAACAGATTCTTTGAATTGAATATAAATTTGTTTTTTTTTTTATCAATTCAATAATTCTACACGAACTCAGTTCGTGACAGAAAGGCAGTTTTTAACCAATTTTAAGATGTTTAGAGCCGGATTTGATGCAAAATATTTTGGGAGTTAATAAAGGTGAGTTTGTTTGGGTTGAAAAAATAAAATTGACTTAACGAGGACAAGTCCGGTTACGTTCGCCAGCGCCTCAATTGATGAACCTGCACGGACTCGATTGAATTCGGAAGGTACGACTCGAGGTTTGCGATCGTGTAGGACAATTTCACGGACGAAATTATCATTGATAGCGATGAATTGCGTCTATGACCGGCGGATAAGAACCATCTGTGTGTTTATCACGACGTTGAAGCTTGCATCGTTGGACTGCAACGGAAGTCGTTTTTTTGTAATTGCTCGACATTTTGCTTCACCTACTTAGACTAAGAAAATCTCTCCAACCTTTTTACGTATTTTTATTGGAGATCTACGACCGTAGCGTGCAAAAAAGCCTTCGGATAATGAGAGAAAAAGAGGAATTAAAAAAATAGAAAGAAGACATCGTTGCGTTCCAACAATGCAGACTTTAACGTCATTATTTCTCGGCTGTATATTTATACCCCTCGATATATATGACGTTCAGCTTGCATCGTTGGAATGCAGCGATTTTTTTTTTCGTTTTTGATTCCCTTATTTTTATCATTATACAAAGCCTCTTTCTTTGCAAATTGAGGTCGTCAATTTCTCATAAGAATGCGTAGAAACTTTTGGTCCGATTTGATAGCCTAAGCGAAAGAATTAATTTTCCTATGATGTTGAAGTTTGCATCGTTGAAACCCAACGAAAGTCGATTCTTCTTCAGTATCGAAATTTTTTTGGCTGTGAAAATCAATCAAACGATTCTACGTATTCTAATTAGAGATTCGCCACTTCAATATGCAGAAAAAAATTCCGATACGCATACAAATAAATAAATGAAAAATGAACCAAAAAATCGGTGCATCCGAAAGATTCAAACTTGAACGTCATATTTTTATTGTATTCCAACTATGGAAACTTAAGAGAGGAGATACCTTTAGGCGAGGAAAGAATGGCTGATTTTCATGATTTTTTTTTAAAGGAAAGATTTCTCAACCATCTTTTAGACTTGGATATGTTTTATTACTACTTTTGGCTGTTAAATGGTATTTCTTATTTTGTTAATCTTAAAAAATGGCTAAGGTCTTCTAAACGGGTTGTAGCTGCGGGATTAATCTGGAAAAAAACCAACCAAGATTTTTCTTTCATCAACACTCGTACCCAGAATATGCACAACAAAAGTAAGAAATATTAAAAATCGATGAAACGGTACACTATGAGAAAAAAGCTTGAGTTTTCCGTAAAAAATAGAGCTACATTTTACGACAAAAAAAGACTTTTTCTTCAAGAACATTCAGGGCCATATTTTAGACACTGAGGTTAGAAAGATTTACATTAAATTTCATTAGAATTGACCTATTCCATTTTTAAACAACAATCTTTGTAAAAAGTGAACGTAACAGCCAAAAGTATCAATAAAACATACTCTAACTCTCAAGAATATTGAATAAATCTTTACTTCACAAAAAAATCATGAAAATCAGCAAATTTTATCCTCGCCTAAAGGTATCTGTATCCTCGATACATAGCTGCTACCCGAACCATCAAATCATCTTTGCCCAAATGCCACGCCACATTTTCCGAATTGAAAGGTGCGCAAACGCGCACGTGCTGAAAATACACCCCGACCGAGATCGATATTAGAGCCGAATTTCCAAGTGAAATTGCCATCTCATAAATCATTCCCCGCACTCTATATAAGTCTCTCACAAAATAGGTTCACAAAATTAATAAAAAATTTGCTCTGCGCAGTGACACGTACTCCAATGTTTGCACGAGAAAAGAAACGGCGTGCATTCAGCTCACTTTTGTTTCCATTTAAAAAAAAAAATCAGACACGTAGGCGTACAAGAGCCACCCTAAAATTGTGTCCCCCCCTCCCTACTCTCACGACAGTCGTTCCCCATTTCCTTCATTCGTTGTAGATCGTGACTGCGTGGCGCATCAACGACCTCCGGTTTGAGACTGATGACTAACTTGCATTTATTGTGTGCGGGTGCACACACACACACACACACACACACGCACATTACGTGTGTGCGTCTGTACTATGCATCAAAGCAGCCAGAAAGAGAATAAGGGGTAAATCTACTTCCTCGCGTGCCAGTCGACCTTACACGCTCGCTGTTGTCTCCCTATTCACGAGGTTCATTCAACCGCTATAGTACACGAGCGTACATAAATACATAGCCACAAAGCATACTCGCACGAAAATAATTTGTAGCATAAGAAGGAAAAAAAAACAGAAGGAACAATTTTATCAGATCGCCGAGTATACCGAGCGGCTTGAAGAAAACGTCTAGGCGTGAATTCGCATCGTTACGGTTGCGACACCATCGATGGGGACAAATTGAATGTGTCGTTTCTCTATTTTCTTCCCACACGGAGAAAATTCAATGTTTCCGGAAAATTCAAGCAAATTCTACCAATTACTGGTATACAAGCGATCATCACTTGTAGGCCTAGTTTGAGCCATGTTACGATTAACGATAGAAGGGCTTTTTGACGAACTACACATTGCTCGTGGTCGGAAGAAAGCGGAATTTTCTTGATTTTTTTCTGGGCAAAGCAATGGAGATGATTGATTTTTGCAATTTAAAAGTATGATTTTGACGTCTTAGAATGTTTAGAATGTTTTAGAATTCTGGAATTAGAAGGTTTAGAAATTTTAGAAGTTTAGAAGTTTTAGAAATTCTAGAAGTGTAGAAGTTTTAGAAGTTTAGTAGTTTTAGAAATCTAGAATAGAATAATAGATGTTTAAAATGATGTTTTAGAATGTTTGTATTGATGAATATTTATGTATGAAGGTGTGGAAAAGAAAAGGCATCAAGACACCCAAAAAGATTGGGGAGGTTTAGGCAGGTCCACTTTCAGTAATAGTAATTGCCAAATAGTTTTAAGAGCTAAACTAGCAGTCATTGGCGAGACGAAAGAGGCTGTGAAATAAAACGTTTCCGTAAGATGACAGATCGAGAAGTTTGGTATTTTTGCGGCATTAGGCATTGGACATAAGGACTAGCGTATAAGAGCAACTGTATAAACATGTGAGTGGATCATATATAGCGCAAAGCGTTGTATAATGAGAAATAAAAAATACGATATATTTATAAATGTGGTAGATATAATAGTTTATGCAGAGCGCTGTTTGGAATACGTCCTTTGCGGTGACTACTGCTGGTCGGAAACAATTCATTCGAAACAAATAAATCAAAGACATTTAGTTTTTGCATGAAATTATCTAGTCCTGGGACGAAGGATTGAATGAAATATTGATTTAAAAAAAAAATGATGCCGTCGAAAGTGGAAGTATCGATATTCGGTGAAAAAACGCTCCATTTTCGTTGATAAAAAAAACTATGAATAAAAAATGCCTTCGTTCAAGCACTGCTTTTTGACATGAAAAAAGAAGCTTGTAGTTGATCGATGCAGTGACTTTTTCGATATCGTGGTCACCGATTTTGAAGAAGTTATTCATAGAAAAACGCGTTTAAAGTACGCTGATTTGCAGAACCTACCTTATTAATCTTTCATTAAGGCGTTACCCCCACTTGTAGCGCAAAAAAAGGCCTTTTTCATGAATTTTTTTTAAAGAAAACTACAAAACTTTTTTAATCGATCAATATACCATCTTAAAGAACACATCTTGAAGAACTTTCAGTCATTTTTTTATTGAAAAATATTACATTGTTCAGTGGCAAATGGCCGTCAATGAAATAATGTTTTTATATACACGGTTTGCGGTGACCAACATTGCGGCGAAGTGGATCATCTGAAAAAAAAATGCGGATGGATTTAGTCAAATATAAGTATAAACTAGTCTTCAATCAAAGGATTTTAAAAAATATTCATTTTTCACAAAATGGCGGACACTCAAAGTTAATGGTTCGATTTTAACGAAAAAAAAATCGAACGATTAAAGACTACATTTTTATGTATTAAATAAGCCTGCAAAATTTCAAGAAGATCGGTTCATTAGTGTTCGAGTAATCTTGGTCACCGACTTCAGAAATACCATTTTGAGAAAAACGCGTTTAAAGTTTCACTTTCAGTTTACACGAAGAACGGATTCTTCTCTTTCAACGCTCATATCTCAGTCAATTTTGTTCGGATCGACATGAAATTTTCAGGACATATTCTCAGATACTTATACTTCAAAAAAATGCAATAAAAAAAACGATTTTTTTCAAATTCGCAAGTGGGGGTAACCCCTTAATAAAATTTGGCGTCGATCCGTTCAACATTGAGGGAGTTATGGGCGTTTATAGGTACAAACTAAATCAAAATCGCTGTTGAAATAGCGATCGTAAACAATTGGAGATTTATTGCGAAAAAATGATTATTTCCGTACCCTTGAGGGCTTATATTGTTGAATTTTTTGAAAATATCGATTTTTCTTTGTTTTCGATAGATTCTCAAAATATAACATTTAAAAAATGTTCAGAGAATATTTTCGGAAAACCATAAATCAATATTTTCAACAATTTCAGTAATTTAAGCCCTTAAAGGTAGGGAAATAGTCATTTCTTCGGAATAAATCTCCAATTGTTTTTTCATACGATCGTTATTTCAAGGGTTTGGGTTTTTTTCCACCGAGTCTGTTATCGACGCGTTCCAAGCAGGCTGATTATAAACGGGGATGAATTTTCTATCACGTTTGTATGAGCAGAACACAATGCGCCGACTGGCAACTTTGATCCACCCGTTGTGGCACACACTCCCTCTTCCGTGATTTCTTTTCGCCTCGATTGCCCATGCGACACGTGTGTCTAATTCGTCACCGTGGCGAAGGGATTCTCTCGACGGAGAAGGCCATAGATCGCCACTTTGTCGTGGCCACTCGAGTTCACGTATGGCCCGCAACCCCCGGTTGATGAATCATTCGAGGGTTGGACGAGAAAGGACAACAGAGGGAGAGCGAAAGAGAGAGAGAGTGATCGGGAAGGAGAGACGAAGGGAAAAGAAAAATCGATATCGAAGTCTATAGAACTTTTTCTCTTCCTGTTTCTCTCTCTCTCTCTTTCTCTCTCTCTCTCTCTCTCTCTCTCTCTCTCTCTCTCTCCCTCTCTCTCTCTCTCTCCCCTTTCTTCTCTCTCTCTCTCAAGCGCTTTTTGACTACCTCTTTTTTCTTCCACTTGAGAAGAACTCAGCTGCTCTATGTTTTTTGCTCTCATTCGTCCTCAAGAAGCGGAAATATAACGACGAATTGTCAAAGGCGTAGGATGCTAACTAGAAAAACCTTCAGAGTACCTTCAGATGCTAACTAGAAAAACTTCAACATCATCGTGTTTTGCTTCACAACAAAACTCTTTTTCCCATTGCATTTATTTCACCAATTTAGGGTATGAAATGCACCCAAACGGTTTTTCTTGTCCTCGTTAGAGATCCACGACCTTAAGGGTACGAACCTTAAGGATGCCCGTACATTGCCTACCTAAAATGAGTTTCGGCGACAATTTTGAGTACTTTGCGGTGAGATAAATTTTTTTTTGAATTAATCACATCGAAGATGCTACGAACATTATTCTCCGGTAATAATAATGCACAAAAGTTATAAGTAAATTGTTGAAACAAAAAAATTGTTCAACAAATGTCCAGTGAACTACTTTTTTACATTGTAAAATGAATTCGTGGATTTTTCTGATTGGGTATGCATTTTTTTAGAATTTTCTTTCTAAGTGCATTTTAATTTTTCAAATTAAAAAAAATGGCCGGAGGGTGAAAAATTTTCAGTAAGTTTTCGGAGCAATGTTCTATATTAAATCCAACAACCGTGCGGGGTATTGAACGAGCAGTGTCATAGGTACAGTCTCTGAAAAATTCCAAAATCAGGTTTTTCGAAACAGAGTGAAAATGCTTAAAAAAATCATATGTATTCAGTTAAAATATCATAATTCATTTAATGTCACAAAAAATCAAGTTCACCGGAGATTTTTTGAGCAGATTTTTGTTTAAACAATTTATTTATAAATTTTTGGCATTCTTATTATCCAAAAGTAATGTTCTTAGCATCTTCAATACGCTTGATTTTTTTCAGATTTTAATGTTATCGCAAAGTGCTCAAAATGCTCACGGAAACTCACTTTTGGTAGCCAATGTACGGGCAATGCATTCTTGATCTATAAAAAAACATTATATTAGGACGTTGAATAAGTTCTCGCTGTTTTCCAACAGATGGCGTTACCAGAAGTGCGTGCGTGTAGTTTGATGGTAACGCATGTATAAAGAAGTACCATAAGCAAGCTTGAAATTCAGTGTATGTCATTTCGTCGAAGTGTAAACAACTTTTTTTTTCTTCATAGTGTTAAACATGTCAAATTTCGTGCCAAAAAGAGTATTTGCGGGGAGTTTTACTGCACTACTTTATTTTTAAAAACCTCTGCAGCTGAAGCCCACAGAATTCTCGTTGAGACTTACGGCCCCCATGCTCTGTCGGAAACAAAATGCAGAGATTGGTTTAGACGCTCCAAAAATAATAATTTTGATTTGTTGAGTTGGAGGCATCGCTTTATGCAGACTCATGTCAGACGCTTGCTGAACTCGTAGAATCATTAGGAGTTTACCACACAGCAGTTTGAAGGCACGAGAAACTATGTTTTCTTTATAAAACTTTAATTTTCACGAAAAAATAGCGATAGCTTATTCAACATCCCGATAGTTCACAATTAAAACGAAAAAATGAAAGAAAAAAAGAAAAGAACTTTCGTTGCATTCCAACGATGCAAACTTCAACGCCAGAAAAAAACAAGCCTGGGTCAGCATGAAAAGTAAGGCAAGTATGTAAACGAGAAATCATTCTCTCACAAAGTAACTGAGCATATGTGTTCCATATGCCGAATTGTCGGGGATCGATTGAAGTTTGCATCGTTGTAGTGGAAGGAAAATAAATATTTTCGAATTTCTTATTATATTTTTCGGCTGTTTTTGCCTACAAAAAACGGCGAAGTTAAAAAAAATTCTTACCTAGAGACCCACAGTATAAATGTGCCGAAAAAGATTTTGCATAATAATAAATATAAAGAAATCAGAATATAAAAAAAGATCATTGCCGATTTCGTCTACAAGAAACCACGATTAAAAAAAAAATAAATACAATTAGCGATGTACAGTATAAATGTGCCGAAAAAGATTTTGTACAATAATAAAAATAAGGAAATGAGAATATAAAGATCCTTGCATTCCAATGATGCAAACTTCATCACAATGGGGCAGGCTCCACAAGTTTTTTTAAACGATATTTTACGACGATCTTTTCGAATACAACCATGTCGATTGTTGGTATTCTGAAGTTGAAGTCTTTGAAGTCTTGACTGAGTTTTCGGTGGGGATCGTAAAATCGCCGGGTATTCGGAGGTGCATCGGAAAAATACGCATTACCTATATTTATTTTATCATAACGCGTTTACGACCGTTCATGATTGTCCCCTTATGTCTGAGAAGTACAAAGGCACGAGAACGAACGCGGCGTCGACGAAGACAGGATCGACGAAAAACAATTTCAATCGGCCTAATATAAAACGTATCAAGCGCTATAAAAAAAATACGTAATCGAGTTCGAGGGAATTTCGAGTAATATCGCTCGAATAAATCAACTTTTCTCGCGTCGTCTCGAGGGAACGTTGACGAGAAGCTTCTCGTTCTCTTGCGCTCCGAAGCAATAATTCGGAACACGTGAATTTGACGACATGTGGCACATATGGAAGTCGAAAGAAAGGGATCTCGGTTCTCCTAATACACACCACAGCCTCTCGCGTCTGTCGAGTTTTCTTTTTCATTTTTTGTTTTCATCCCAAGAGTGGGAAGATGACCTTTTTCTCTCAACGTCGTCATAGTCGCTCTTTCGGTCCAGCATAACAAAACAACGAGAAAAAAAACGTACTCTTTCCAGAGATATCGAGACGAGAGACGCAGACAAGAAAAAATATAACCGAGTATGACATGTTCTCGAGCATCGCCTTAAACATTTTTCTTCGCTATCGTTTTTTATTTAACTTTTTTTTACCCAGACTTCGATCGGCTCCAGCGTCACATTGCGCTCTGTTTTTTTTTCGCTCTCCGCGTATTACGCCTCGATCTTTCCAGCTCGAAGCGTGAATGAAAAAACTCTGGGACCCGCGTCACTCGAACCACATCCCTTCGGCTCGTAGTATTTTATTCGTGCGGTTAGAGATTTGAGTCGTTCGATAAGAGTTTTGAAGAATTAAACGGTTCGCTTGAGAATGCGTACATTATTACATGCATTTAAGGGGTCAGTCTACTGTGACGAGCTGAAAATCATGATATTGAAGTTTGCAGCGGTGGAGCGCAACGAAAGTTTAGCAGGGCCAACTTTTTTGGCCACCCAAGTCACCTAACCTTATTTACGATCGTCCTTAGATACCTGCAGAACTTTGTAGGTTAAGACTAATAGACTGACGAAGAAAGCGAAGGAATAAAGAAATCACTGAGAATTTTCCGTTGCACTCGAACGTTGCAAACTTCAACATCATCGAAAATCGGGGCTACTTAAAAAAAATAATTTTGAAGGAATACGTGATTGCAAAATCGGATGGACATTTATTTGCATGTATATTGACAAAGTTGTGGCTCAATTTCAATTTAAAAATATTGATAATTGAAGAATTTATAAACAATCTAGTGAAGGAGCTTTGGCCGTGAGGGGCTCAATGGTGTACTTGATTTTGGCTATCCGATTGGTCTGGAATAAAAATCAAGATGTTTTTTGCTTGAAGTAGATAATGTTGGCTAAGACTTGACTGAGATTTTTCTGTTATCGTGTTTCAATCATAAAACACAAATTTTTGATTTTTTTTTGTCTCGATTTCTCGAGGAAAAATGACATCGTTATAGTTAATAACTGAGGAAAAAAATGTTAAGAAGAATACTCCGGTCAAGACTAAACTACTATTACACTGAATAAGTGCACCAAATTTATGACAATCTGTTCATTAGAGGTCGAGAAATCGCGTACACCGTTTTGAAAAACACAGTTTCGAGAAAAAACGCTTTTTAAAGTTTTACTAGCACTTCTATCGTTGTAATTATGCGTTTATCTTTTAGGAGTTAGGCCACAATAGGGGGTATAAAATCATGTGCGAATTTAACAATTTTTTTCGTATAGAAAAGTGATTCACTGATAAAATAAATTACACATCTGTTTAGTATGAATATCAAGCTGTTAGATTTTTTTTTCGCCTAAACCCCCTATTTTTTGGCCTAACCCCTTAATCTGAAAAAAAAAACCAACGAAGATTTTTTTTTCATTAACACTCCGACACAGAATATGAACCAATAAAAAGTGAGAAATATTCAAAATCGATTAAATGGTGCGCTCTGAAACAAAAATAATGAGTATTCCGAAAAAATGGCTATATTTTACAATAATACTTTTGTTTTAACTTTCAAGAACATTTAGTGTCATGTTTTGGACAATAAGGTTAGAAAGATTTATACCAAATTACATCAGAATCGGTCGATTGGTTTTTGAGCTATACGTCACGCCAGTTTTGAAAATGCAGTTTAGAAAACCGTGCCTTACTGCCACTAGTTCAAAAGAATAAGTTTCAAAAAAATATCATGCAACAGCCAAAAGTAGTAATGAAACATACCCTAAGTCTTAAGATTGGTGAAGAAATCTTTCTTTAAGAAAAAATCATAAATATCATCAAATTGTTGTCCTCGCCTAAAGGTCTCTCCCCTCTTAAACGATCGAACGTCCTTGCATTAATGAATTTCTTAATTAGTCGCACATTTGCGAGAACTCGTTTGATTTCATCTCCGCGTAATACGTTCCTCCTAACGAGCATGTAGATCACTCGGATTGGGCTGATTAATCCCACGACGAATTCTGCGAAGGGAGAAAAAAATAATCAGACGCGAACTCAGCGGAGCACTAACGTTTCTGTCTTCTATTAATTCCCAGTACGATACCATACCGCTCGCTCTTTCTAGCTCATATTATTTTACTTCTCTTTATTGCATTGACCGGATGAAAAAAGCCCGAGGGATTACAAACTCGAGTTGAGAGTTACGCGCGCGTGGGCGTATAACTCCCGAGACTCTAAATCAGCTTGTGGTACGGAACAAGTTGGCAGGCCAAAAGGCACAGGCCTCGCGGACGTACGGATCAAATAAAAAAAAATTGAAAAAAGTATTACGGTTCGAGATCGCAGTGTAGGGAGTGTAATATTCGAACTTGGAAGGAAAAAGAGACGAAAAAGCGCAGACGTAGAATTATCACATCGCGACGTGATATCGCAGGGCCCCTGTCAGGTACTCCGTCTGCATATTCGAAAACACGTCGGGAAGCTGAACCGAGGGCAATTTTCAAATCCTTCTCATTTAATTTATGCACGACTAGCTGAAAATAATTCCTGCAATTTGATGTACACAACGTTTAATTTGACTTATTTCTTATTTTTTCTCACAAAACTACGCTTACGTATCATACAGTACTCATTTGTATTTTTTTTACTTGAAAGTTTAATGACAAGCGACGACAGAAAAAAGAGAGGTGCTTAACATTTTGGCGCGCTCATTTTTCGATATATATATATATATATATATATATATATATATATATATATATATGTCAAAAGGTTGTTGTCAGGGCTTGTTCAGTGCTTTAGTGGATGATGTCAGGACAGTTGGTACATACCGGGACTGTCCTGATAATTTGACCTTGCTTCTATATATATAAGCAGTATATACTTCTAATACTTCTTGTATATAACAAGCTGGCGAACAGAACCGGACTTGTTCACGAATTACTTTTTTACAGGAGACATCAAAAATAAAAATAACCAAATAGAGATGGGTTCGAATTATTAAGATTTGATATATGAAAGCTGTATCAAAATGTAAGCCAGGATCTGGCTTTAGTTTAATAGAAACACTAACTACCATGCGTTTATTTTTATTTTTATTTTGGACAAGTCCGGTTTCGAATAATATCCGGTTATGAAATAAAACAGATTCTTTTAAGGATGTTGAGTCCCAAATCGCAAATGATGATAAAATTCTGAAAATTTGGTATGTTTTTGTATGAAGGATTTCAGAGATGGTGTAAAAATTTCACGACAATTAGGAAGCTCGTTATTGAACAATTAACATTTACAAATTAAATGTTGTTTTATTATGGAAACAGATGTAACTTTGCAGTAAGTTTTTTTTTGACCTCTCAATTTTATAATATCTACAATATACTGAAACCAACGGAAACAAAACGAAGTTTATTGATACATTTTTTTTATTTCTTTTAAAAATTGTTCTTAACAAAATGTCAATTTTTTAATAACGAGCTTCCTAATCGTCGTGAAATTTTAACACGACCTCTTAAATACTTCATACAAAAACATACCAAATTTTCAGAATTTTCTTATCATTTTTTATTTCACCCCTTAAGGAGGTTGAAGTAATGATGATAGAATTCTGAAAATTTGGTATGTTTTTACATGAAATATTCAGGAGGTCGTGTAAAAATTTCATGACGATTAAGAAGCTGTTTATTGAACAATTAACATTAACATGTTTCATAGGGACTCAACATCCTTAATTGTATTAATTTGTTTTTTTTTTATTTTTTTTTTATTTATTATTATTCTTTTATTATTTTATTATTATTTATTATTTTATTATTATTTATTTTTTAGTATTAATTTGTTTTTTATTATCAATTTAATAATCCTGCACGAACTCTTTCATCTCAGGCTCACAATAATCGCATTCAATATCATCATCATTGTGGTCATCTGTTACTAATTTTTCATCTAGCCAGCCATGGACAAGTCTGTTTCTGCCTGCAAAGACAAGGTTTAACAAATTTTAAGCTGTGTAGAGCTGAATTTGATGCAAAATATTTTGGGAGCTAATAAAGGTGTGCGTGAAGAACACGATTTCTTTTGATGTTACATGGACAAGTCCGGTTTTGTTCATCAGGCACTCATGCGCACACACACACACACACACACACACACACACACACACACACACACACACACACACACACACACACACACACACACACACACACACACACACACACACACACACACACACACACACACACACACACACACACACACACACACACACACACACACACACACACACACAGACGCACGCACGCGCGCGCACACACACACACACACACACACACACACACACACACACACACACATCTATATGTTAAAAATCGTCTCGAATCACATCACTAAAAATCCACTGTAATTATCATTTGTTATCAAGAGACGCGGCAGCGTCTCGACGACATTTATTTTACTGCACTTTGACACAATATCACCACACATGTACACGCTCACGAAGCGTGCAGGTTATGTTTTAACGC
This sequence comes from Ophion costatus, assembly GCA_951751655.1. NCBI lineage: Eukaryota > Metazoa > Arthropoda > Insecta > Hymenoptera > Ichneumonidae > Ophion > Ophion costatus. The sequence continues at coordinate 30,473,886 of OX632356.1, forward strand.
TCCGAGTTTTATATCGTGACTTTTCACATATTTTCTTCCCGAACGTGGTAAAAATTCTCAAACGGCGTTCATCGGGGGAACCGTGCAAAATCCAATTGGACCCCAATGACGACTCCCAATCTACAGTATCCCGAACAAATTCCCATAGAGATGTGGATGTATCTTGGGGCTCCCCAACAAATTTTTCCACGGGATCACGAAATGACATTGTTTTCGGGAAATCCAGGAAATACCGGTTGAAAAATTCAGATGAAAAAAAAACTCAAACGATGACAATCGCGAAACAACGCGGGATCCATCCACTTGGAATTCAATGTAGACTCCCTACGTGTAGGATGAGTATCAAATCCCCATAGGCATCTGGCGGCTCCCCGATAAATTTTCTGCACGTTATATGTACATTTCGAATGTCCATAATGGATTTTAAAAGAGAGCTGTCAGATCTCGTGGTAATCATCATTCTCAACTGCAAACTTTTTCAAAATTATTTCAACGATTCAATTTCTCAGATAAAACAACATAGTGCCAGCCTAATTGAATTGGAAAGCGGACACGTCCGGCCGCATTCTCTTCGTCGTAAAAATGATGGTACATCGATTATTTTATCAAAAACATTTAATCATCATATTATGAAACGCAATTTTCCTCGCGGTCTATTTTTATTCTGCAATCAAATCGCCAGTTATAAATAACCCATATTAAAGAAATCATCATTTCGAAATCCCTCGTATCTTTTCGAAGAAACAATAAGAAGGCTGACGCGCGATTCTTTTTTTCGCAAAGAAAAATACATCAGTTTAGAAGAGCGATCGCTGTGCATCTAGCGAGGGGGTTGCTCGTATTTTATGAACGCGTATCCCTGAACCCCGAGGGGTTTTTTCGACCGCTGTGTAGCCACATCCCCCCACCCCCTCCCCCGGTTGCTTCCTCATCCTAAGAGCTCATCTTCCCAACTCGCACGATTCTATTTTTGGTCCACAATATTTACCTCGTCGCCCGTTTACATTCGCCTCTGCTCTTCCCGAAAAAGCGAGAGGAGCAGATACGAATATACACGCTCATCGTGGCCATTAACGAAGTGGGTCTTTCATCGACGTGCGGTGTACGCACAGTTCGGTCCTGCATCAGGGGTTGAAACTTCTCCGCGTTGTTCCCTCGACCCTCCAAACACCACCGAATCGACCATAATGTTCTACGAGTCTTCAACAATCCTCGTCCGCGACGTAACAATTTCTTTTTCATGTCATTTTATATATCATTTTATTACCCTCGTAATCGGGGCATATTGAATTCGCAGAGACATTTCTCTCGTGTATTGTCACTTCGTGACTGTACTTGACATCGAAATTTATTATGATGACGATCATTGTGCTCGATGTATCCTCCCCTCGGATTTGGAGAAGACACCTATTTATATTGATGTCGTGTTTTATGTGCAGGGCACATGCACTGGCTCAACCCTACTCCTATACTCGTTGTGTCAATGTCGTCTATTCTATCGTCGCCATTCATCCATCCTGTATGCACTCATTCCACGGTCATTCATTTACAATCATTTTGAACCACTTATTGCTATCCTAGAATTTACCGAAGTTTCGGAGCACTCGTTTTTGATGTTCATTGACGTATAAGTACGAACTCGATGAATAGATCGCTGCTTTGTCGTTCTTCATATGCTACAGATGAGTAGATGAAAATCAACCGAGGTTACCGGCTTTCGCGGCTGGATAAATAAATTTAAATTTTGGAAATTCAGCATCACGCTGAAGTTTGCATCGTTGGGATGAAACGATGTTTTCCCCTTATTTTTCATTTCTTTGTCTTTATTATTATTGAAAGCCTTTTTTGCAAGTTGAAGTAGTAAAGCTCCAGTATAGGCAAAACGTTTGAGTTATTTTCACAGCCTAAATCGGCTGAAAAGCATTGAGCAATTGAAAAGAATTCATCTTCGTTGCATTACTTATGACCTCCATAAAGCTAGCAGAGCAAAGTCCCCGAAATGGATTTACTGGTTATCAAAATTTTGTGCTTTTTATGTGCTAATTTTGTGCTCCATTAAAAATTTTTGTGCTCTTATCGTTTAGCGGGAAATGAGAAATCAAAAGTGCTCTGTCTGCTCAACATCGAGCTAGCAGAGCACCTAATGATATTTTGCCATATGTAAGAATGAAACCACGTGATATTTATGTGCTTTTTATGTGATTTACGAATATCGAACAGCCAAACATCTATTTTCATTTTTTTTCGCCCGATTTAGATCCTCAAAAAACCCTCCAATACGAGCATATACCATTTTTTGTATATCCTGAAAAGGAAATATACCATATTTATGTGCTTTTTATGTGCTCTACGAATATCCAAGAGCCAAACCGCTGGAACGGAAATTACTCCCAAAACCACCCCTCCAAGACCCAAGCTACCCGCAAATATAAGTATTGGCTATATTTCGATATCGCAAAATCAAAGTAGTCCACATTTATGTGCTTGAAAATGCCATGAAGATCACAAAATCTCGTGAAAATCACGAAATTTCATGAAAATCACCAAGTGTCATGAACATAAAAAATTGTCATGAAAATCACCAAGTGTCATAAACATAAAAAATTGTCATGAAAATCGCAAAATATCACGAAAATCTCAAAATGTCAGGAAAATCTCATAATTTCATGAAAATAAAAAAATTGGGTTTGTTTGGGTTATGGCCCAAACAAATTGGGTTTAATTGGGGTTGGTTGGGTTTGGTTGGGTTTGGCTGGGTTTGGTCGGGTTTGTTGGGTTTGCCGGGTTTGTTTGGTCTTGTTTGGGGTTGTTTGGGTTATGGCCCAAACAAGACCAAACAAGACCAAATAAACCCAGACAAGACCAAACAAACCCAAACGACCCCATTTTTTTATTTTCATGAAATTATTAGATTTTCGTGATATTTTGCTATTTTCATGACAATTTTTTATTTTCATGACACTTGGTGATTTTCCAAGTGATTTTCATGACCAAGTGTCATGAAAATCACTTGGTCGTGAAAATCTCAAAATGTCACGAAAATCTCATAATTTCATGAAAATAAAAAAATTGGGTTTGTTTGTGTTTGGTTGTGTTTGTTTGGGTTTGTTTGTGTTTAATGGGGTTTAGTTGGGTTTAGTTGGGTTTGGTTGGGTTTGGTTGGGTTTGGTTGGGTTTGGTTGGGTTTGGTTGGGTTTAGTTGGGTTTAGTTGGGTTTAGTTGGGTTTAGTCGGGTTTAGTCGGGTTTAGTCGGGTTTAGTCGGGTTTAGTCGGGTTTAGTCGGGTTTAGTCGGGTTTAGTTGGGGTTAGTTGGGTTTAGTTGGGTTTAGTTGGGGTTAGTTGGGTTTAGTTGGGTTTAGTTGGGTTTAGTTGGGTTTAGTTGGGCTTAGTTGGGCTTAGTTGGGCTTAGTTGGGCTTAGTTGGGCTTAGTTGGGCTTAGTTGGGCTTAGTTGGGTTTAGTTGGGTTTAGTTGGGTTTAGTTGGGTTTAATTGGGTTTAATTGGGTTTAATTGGGTTTAATTGGGTTTAATTGGGTTTAATTGGGGTTAATTGGGTTTAATTGGGTTTAATTGGGTTTAGCTGGGTTTAGCTGGGTTTAGCTGGGTTTAGCTGGGTTTAGCTGGGTTTAGCTGGGTTTAGCTGGGTTTAGCTGGGTTTAGCTGGGTTTAGCTGGGTTTAGCTGGGTTTAGCTGGGTTTAGCTGGGTTTAGCTGGGTTTAGCTGGGTTTAGCTGGGTTTAGCTGGGTTTAGCTGGGTTTAGCTGGGTTTAGCTGGGTTTAGTTGGATTTGTTTGGGTTTAGTCGGGTTTAGTCGGGTTTAGTCGGGTTTAGTCGGGTTTAGTCGGGTTTAATTGGGTTTAGTTGGGTTTAGTTGGGTTTAGTTGGGTTCGGTTAGGTTTGGTTGGATTTCGTTGGGGTTGTTTGGGTTATGGCCCTAACAAGACCAAATATGCCCAAACAAAACCAAATAAACCCAGACAAGACCAAACAAACCCAAACAACCCCAATTTTTTATTTTCATGAAATTATGAGATTTTCGTGATATCTTGCGATTTTCATGTCAATTTTTTATTTTCATGACACTTGGTGATTTTCATGAAATTTCGTGATTTTCAGGAGATTTTGTGATTATCATGGCATTTTGTGGTACTTTGTGCTCCGAGAACCGGTAGGAGCACCGATGTTATCTTTGTTAAATAAATAATGCTCTGCTTCCGTCGTTGTCGCAGGATCATCAGACTTCTCGACTCAATCTGACCGATTGCGTAGAAAATGTTAACCTGCAATTCGCAAACGTAGGTCGTTATCGTCCCGCCCAAGATAATTTTTTTCACTTAGAGTTTATTGAAAAGAAAAAAAATCAAAAATAAGGAAACGAACAACCCTATTTTCCCTGTAATATCTTGGATATTCGCAGAGCACATAAAAAGCACATAAATGTGGACTACTTAGATTTTGCGATATCGCAATATAGCCAATACTCGTATTTGTGGGTAGCTTGGGTCTTGGAGGGGTGGTTTTGGGAGTAATTTTCGTTCCAGCCGTTTGGCTCTTGAATATTCGTAGAGCACATAAAAGGCACATAACTATGATATATTTTCTTTTCAGAATATACAAAAAATGGTATATGCTCTCATTGGAGGGTTTTTTGAGGATCTAAATTGGGCGAAAAAAAAATCAAAATAGAGGTTTGGCTGTTCGATATTCGTAAAGTACATAAAAAACACATAAATATCACGTGGTTTCATTCTTACATATGGCAAAATATCATTAGGTCCTCTGCTAGCTTGATGTTAAGCAGACAGAGCACTGTTGATTTCTCATTATCGGGCGAAAAAAACAAAATAGAGGTTTGGCTGTTCGATATTCGTAAAGCACATAAAAAGCACATAAATATCACGTAATTTGATTCTTACATATGGCAAAATATCATTAGGTGCTCTGCTAGCTTGATGTTAAGCAAACAGAGCACTTTTGATTTCTCATTTCCCGCTAAACGATAAGAGCACAAAAATTTTTAATGGAGCACAAAATTAGCACATAAAAAGCACAAAATTTTGATAACCATTAAATCCATTTCGAGGACTTTGCTCTGCTAGCTTTATGGAGGTTTACTTATGTTGATTATTTGTATTATCGATTAGAGTGAGCCAAATGTTGTGGTAAATGATGAATTTATTGCACGTGAACAAATAAAAACTCAAAAAGTAGATTGTCAACGACTCGGTAGTAATCTTCGTAATGATAATATTAACATATCCACCATAAAAACGGACTAAAAAGACACAAAAGATCAGCTAGAAACCTATTCAAAATAGGCTTGAATTACGTCAGCGGAATTGACATAGGGAGAATATAATTATGCATATTATTGATACGTGATAAATGATAAAACTCCATAAATTGTTGTTTGCATATTTTGTGGCGGCGTCCATTCAAATTAATTGCGAAACAAAGCTAGGTTATGTTCGCCAAACGCATCAGCTGTTACTCGCGACGTTGCTAAGTCGGTGCGTGCTATTTCCACGTTCTGACCATTTTCAACCGGAAATTGAAACTTTCTTGTAACGTAGTGCTTTAACTACACGGTGAAGATTGATTTTCTTATTTTTTTACAATATCCATTATATCTAATCTATCGAATTTCAGTTTTCCAACGGGTTTAGTTGGATACGTGAGCAGAAAAACCACGATCACCGCACTTCCGGTTGACCGTCTCCATAAGACGACGTGCTTGGGTAACTCAAAGTGCTCGACTTTGCAGTTTTATTGCGAAAAAACTCAACGGTCAAAATAGCTCAAATTTTGGTTATAAGCGCATAAAGTATTCGTCAAAATCATATAAAAAATTCAAATCCAAAAGTTGGATTCGTAGTAATGATCGTGCCTCCTTGAAGTTATATCTTCGTTGGAATGTAGTGCAATTTTTTTCTCTATTTGTTAAACTTTAAAAAATTATCACCTAAAATGGTTTTCGCTTATTTGTGGTGTAGATTTCCAATGAGGGAACTAAAAAAATTTCAATCGACTTCGTAGCTTAAATTTCCGATGATGTTGAAGTCTGCATCGTTGGAATGCAACGATCTTTCTTCTCCATATTTAATTTCTTCATTTTTTATCATTATCCAAAGTCTTCTATTTTGCAAATTAAGGTCGCAAGTTTCCAATTAGGATACGTAAAAACGTTTGAGCGATCTTTGCTGGCTGAGTTGGCCAAAAATAATTGAGCGATCGAACAGAATTAATTTTAATTGCATTCCAACGATGCAAACTTCACCGTCGTAAATTTTCGAAGGAAACGTGGGCCAATGGAAAAAAAAACACCCACTGCATTTCACTTGAGCGACCTTCAATATCGTAGAAAACAAATGACGTTGAAGTTTGCATCGTCGCAATGCAACGAAAATTGTTGTTTTTTCAATTTCCTAAACTTTGTTTGGCAAATTTGAGCTACGAAAATGGAGCAAATCTTGTTTAGGATTCTTATTTAGCGATCCAGAACAAATTTGCAGAGCACGACTTTGGCTAATAATAAAATAAGAAATGGAAAAAAAAATTCGTTGCATTCCAACAACGCAAACTTCAACCCCATGCAAACAAAATATCCAACTAATATAAGTAGAAGTCACTTTTCACTATAATGTTTTAGTAATACGCAAGGTGTAAAACTCAAAAGGTTTGGAGCTGAAAAAGCAATAGAAAAATAAAATTGTGCACTGTAAGTGGCACTTAACGTTATTAATAATAATAGTAGCAGTAGTGGCAGTCATTATTATTTAAGAAGGCACAAGAATATCCGTCTTTTCATTTGCTAGGGGGAGAAAGAAACGAAGAAATTGATGAATCGATTAATTTACTTTATTCGTTGGAAATTATCCTTAGGCATAGATATGCGTCCTTACAAGAAATCGATGCCTAAAGATACCATGTCATAAGAGTCGATGAAGACGCCCGAGGATTATCCGCGAGTATCGAATTGACGAACATTATCCGAAGCTTATGTGCATACCTGTAAGTGTGCACGTATTGTGGATGAGGAAATAATAGCTACGGCAACCTTTTTCTAAAGCTCGCGAGAGCATACCTGTTCGACTCCCACATTAACACACACGCACTGACGGTGTTGAAGTTTGCAAACTCAATGAAAGTTCTATTTTACATTTCAATTGTCTTATTTTCGTCATTATGTGAAATCTTTTTTGTAGATTTTTATAATAGATCGTTAAATAAATATCTGAAAAAAGTATTACAGGACTTTGTAGGCGAAATATGCCAAAATAAATTAAAGGAATTCAAAAATATTCATTTTCATTGCATTCCAGCGGTGCAAACTTCAACGTTATATTTTTCGCCGGGCCCTCTCCCACCCTTATTCGTTGCTCAAGAGTAGAATTCAAAGCGAAATTCAAATACAGAATCATGCGAAAAAATAATAAAACAATCGGCTAAAAATGCTTTATTTCTACATTCTTTTAAGGGGTTAGGCCAGTGTGGTGGTTCGAAAATCCGGGTTATTAAAAAAAATTGATGGAACAACATTTTGGACGTTCGTTTGCATCTACATAAACAAAATTGTGTACCGAATTTCATTAAAAAATAATAATTAAATAATTGTGAGAGGCTCAACGGTTTACTTGATTTTGACCACTCGGTTGATCTGAATGAAAAAAAAAACTCGTTTTTGTCAACAGATAATGTCGGCTAAAACTTTACCAACCTTTTTTCTTATCGCGTTCCAATAGACGAACAAAAGGATGAACTTTTTTTCTTCGATTGTTCGAGGCGAAATGACATAATTATGGTTAGTAATTAATGAAAGAATAATATTAAGAAGAAAAACGACGGTGAAGTCTAAACTACTATTATACTGAATAAGTTTAGCAACTTTTGAGTCAATTCGCTCATTAGATACCGAGAAATCGTGCACACCGTTTTGAAAAATATAGTTTCGAGACAAACACGCTCTATCGTTGTAATTAATCTATGATTCATGCATTATATGTTGGGCCTTTCTCTTCAATTTGAGTTGTCCCAAGCGATAAGCGATTTTTTTTAAACTCACGGTTTTAAATTTACATCCCTCAACCGAAATAGTCGCTACGATATTTCGAACGCGCGAATTCTGTTACAAGGTTGTCGAACTTGATATTCCTCGTAACTTCCGCTTCGATACGCAAGGTAGCAAGAGCATTGAGGCACTCTTGTGATACGGTCGATCGATCTCAGATAGTTTTTAACTCTTCGTAATACCGAAAATGAACGCTCCGCTGAACAATTCGCTGCCTGGCATACTTAATAATACATTTATTATTATATATTATAGTTCGTACACACTCCCGCGAAAGAATTCGGCCAGGGCTTTGACTAGGCCTCGATTATTTTTCCCTTACTCTGAAAGGGTCCTAACATGGCGCCCGACCAGGTTCCTTTGAGGCCGGTCACACTTTGTCGACGAGGGCCTAAAGAGGCTTATAAATCAGGGCCCCACTGGTTGCCTCAACAGAACCCAATCGAAGCCATGAAGCAACCCTATTACTGCCCTATAACGATCAACTTTATTAGTGGATCCATAGCAAGCGAGGTGTTTAGCAATAATGAAAACTATTTTCTTCAAATAAAGGATTATTTATTATTCACCTCGTAATTAGAAAATAAAAAACAAGATCAGTTTTACAGTTTATATTGTTTGCCCTGTAACAATCACTCCCCTGATGAATCCCGTCTGGGCCCTTAACCATTTTACTCGCTACGACCATTTTTAAATCAATTACCCAATCCTGTTATTTTCCTGTCGGGGCCTAGTCCGATTGTGTTGTGGAAAGCCCTAGTAGGGAATCCATATTCAAACCCTCACCGGGCCCGATTTTTTTTATGGCTGCCCTCCTAATTTCTTTCACGGGCTGGGCTTTATTTTTTCTCATACAGTATTGCGCACAATTGGCTTGCTGGAACTGATTGAAGTTCCAATGATCCTAGGTATGCACCAATATGTTGACATTCAACTTCAATCAACTCTTCTAAATCTCCGACAGAGCCGGTCTGCAGATCACGTAATTTTGAACCAATCCCAGAATAGTCCATCTTTCACTTTTGGTTAGATGTAAGAATTAATAATAGAAAAAACCTAGTACAGATTCGCCGCTTTGAATTCGCACAATGAAATAGATATGTGGTCTTCAAGTTTGCATCGTTGAAATGCAACGAAAATTCTCTCTTATATTTTTATTTCCTCACTTTTATTATTTTACACAATATTTTTCTGCTGATTTTATAATTATAGAGCTTCAAAACAGCGGCTTAACCCTCTGACTGCACACTGGGACGTTTTGACCCCATTTTTTTTTCAACTTACTGTATCGCAAGATGCGCTAATCTCTTCGGCCACAGTGCGTGCTGGACTGTGCCCCCACTCGTACTCTATAGGCGGACACTCGCCCCCCCCCATCTCACACCCTGCCCGTGTACTGAGGACAGATGTCGAAAAAGAATCTGGAGTCGAATCGACCCCGTTTCTGCGATAGTGCGGCGAAAGCGAAAACATTTTTTTTTGTGCAATTTGGTGTTTTATTACTACATGTAAATGAGTTTGTGTGTGTGTAATATATATAGTAGAAGATACTATAGTAAATTATGTACGTAGAATGCCAATCATAAGACTAAAAGCAATGGTGTCCGTTATGCCGGCGGGCTATACATGTGCAACGAGCACCGAATGTACTTATGCGTCGTTTGCGGTAAATGTGAATAATAATAAGTCGTTGAACGTGTGTCGTGTGTGCACGATTGTAGCCAGTGATTTATTTCTCGAAAATAACGCGACTGGCTCCAAAGCTGGGAAGCAAACCTGGGATCGGCTGTACTGGTATAGGTTTTCCGCAGTTTCCCTATACCTGAAAGGTGGGGATGAGTAGTGGAATATGGTGGGGAATGAAATAAGGCGGAAAACTCCGTAGAATGGAATCTACAATAAAAAAAAAATATATATATATATATAAATAAGTCATGCTAGTGAAAAAATGCGGAAAATATCCGTTTTCAACAACTGATCTGTCGAAAGAGTCGATCTTTTTCCATTTTTATTATCCCAAAAATGCTCAAATCCAAATTTCTGAATAAATATACTTTTTGGAAAGATGGTCGACACTTTTTTCGTAGGTACAGACCCTCCTCTTTAAAAAGCTCAAAGGACTTTTTTCTTTGTATTTTGAAGAAGAAAAAAGAAAAATTCTGATCTTTTTCGTACAAGTACGTATTTTTCAACGCATCTCCCACTTTGAACGAATGTTCGGACACTTAATTTTTGTTTTTCTTGAAAAATATAATTTGAGTCATAAAATAAGGATTATTGACTACGAGAAACGTCTCCAAAAAATGCATATTTACAGAAATACAACGATCGGAAAAACGTCTGGGGTCGGATCGACCCCATATGCAGTCAGAGGTTTGTCGTGAAAATGTGCAGTCGCAGCATTGAAAAATGATTGATGGATTTTCGTAACAAAGATTAGCCATAAGAAATTGGAGCAATTGAAAAATAATAATTTTAATTGTACTCCAACGATGCAAACTTCAATGTCATATAGATATCACGGCCGAGTCGGGGATCACACATTTGCTGCCCATCTTCTGCCACTTTTGCTTCCTTCCTCTCACGTCTTCCGCTATTTAGCTCTCACTCTTTTGTTCTTTCTTTTAGCGTGCCCCCCCTCTCCCCACCAGCGGTGCTCTTCCCCCCCCCCCCCCTCCTATCCCCCTCACCGTCATATATGGAAATCGCCCTAGACTCGGTCTGGCCACACTTGATACTGCACGTTATTAAGATTGATACAGTCTAGCCTATACGCCCAACCGCATTATGAGTAGCATATCGGACAATCGCGGAAGTAGGTCGTCGTGGTGCATTTGCAAGTCCATATCGGTGCGTTTCGTCACGTGAACGATGCAATGTGATAAAATGTCGCAGCTGGTCCCTACTCTTCGAACCGATATATATGCATGCGTGTGCATGGCTGTTACGCACATGAAAAACCGGGAAAACTCGGGGAATTTCTTTCCTCCTGGAATAATTAGGGAAAAGTTACGATGTTGAAGTTTGCATTGTTGGAACGCAACGAAAATTCTTTTAAATTTTTTGTTTACCTTATTTTCATGATCATCTGAAATCCGTTTTTACGTATTTAGGCTAAAGATTTATAATAAGGATCCTGAAAAACGTTGAAAAGATTTTGGAGGTCTTAATTCGTAAAAAAAAATTGGGTTTCGGAATTTTCATTGTTTGCCAACGATGCAAACTTCAATAGCATGATCAACGGCATGATTCAGCGTCGTTTCTTATGGAAACGGCGTCAGGACCAGCCGTTAATTCAGCTTTATTCCACGTTGGTAATTATATTAATACAGAAAAAAGCGTGACGTGGTCCAGAGATGTCAAAGATTAAGGTGGTATTGGAAAAATAGCGGTTACCGAATAAGTCTGAAGTTTGCAGCGTTTTTTTATTTCTCAATTTTTTAATTTTAAGTATTCTCCGGCATATTACGCTTCTAGGTTCATATAAAAAATCGTTCGAAACATTTTGAGGGATTTCGACACACATAACCTACCCTACAATAAGGGATAAAAGGCGAAAAAAATCTCGACTCTCACGGTATGGAGATTGCCATTTATATCATCGGTAATATGAGTAGCCTGACCCTAAACGAGCCTGCAAAAACAATTGACCGATTGTCATGCTCCGGAATGTACCGTTGTAGGGGAGGGGGGTCGAAAAAGATCGCATCGTATCGAATGTTTCAATGAGAATTCTGTGGGTAGCGGTAGCGATTAGTCTGTCTGTATAGAACTCACCCTCAATCAAGATAGTGATGTCATGAATTCGGGACCACTAATTCATTAGTCATGCTGAGTCGTGTGTGAAAGACAGCCTGAACACAGTGAAATTCGCGAAATTGTTGCGAGAATAAATCATCCGCACATGTTCAGTTGATCTTGAAATTCAAGCAACAACTTTATGTTATTCCGACACATAGTCATTGATTAAAAAGCTGTTTAGCTTCGTTAAAAATATCATAGAGGAAACGATTAAACTTTGCGTCGTTGGAATGCAACGATAATTCGTTATTAATTTGCAATTTTCTCATCTTTATTATCATCCAGAATCCTTTTATTACATATTCAGGCTGAAGATCTCTAATAAGGATCCTCAAAAAAGTTTGAGTCATTTTGGAATACTAAATGTGCAAAAAAAATTGGTCCACGGCACTTTCGTTGCGTTCCAACGGTATGGAGGTGAGGTTTGCATAGTTGGAATGCAATCAAAATGAATATTTATGAATTCCTTTAATTTATTTTGGCACATTCGCCTTCGGAAATTCCGCAATAATTTTCTACTTATTTAGCAATCGACTCTATAAATCTATAAAAAAGATGTTCAATAAAAAAATACGAAAATGAATGTGAAAAAAGAACTTTCGTAACGTTCGAACGATATGAGGTTGAAATTTGCATAACGATTGCAGCGGGAATGCGATGAAAATGAAGATTTCTGAATTCCTTTCATTGCTTTTGTCATATTTCGCCTTAAAAAATCTCGCCATAGATTTTGAAGATACTTATTCAGCGAACGACGTTGAAGTTGGCATCGTTGGAGCGCATCGAAAATTAATTATTTTTTAATCTCACAATTTTTATTCGGCCGATTTAGGTTTTCGAAATCACTCAATCGTTTTTACGTATTCTTATGAGAAATTGACGAGCTCAATTCTGAAAAAAGGCTTTAGATAATGATAAAAAGATATAAATGAAAAACGAAGAAGAAAAAATAGTTGCCTTCCAACGATGCAAACTTCAACGTCGTTTCAGCAATCTACTATATGAATCTATGAAAAAAATCTTGTTTAAAAACAGAAATAAGAAAATTAAAACGGAACACGAACTTTCGTTGCGTTCCAACGATGCAAGCTTCAACACCATCCACCGATGGAAACTTTAATATTTTTATAAGAATACATTAATTTCACTGAGATTTTATCTACCTCGCCCAAGTTCGCTATTCTTACTGAAATAAAATATATATTCAAAAAAACATTTTAAAAAACAAGCTTTTATTTAATGTACTTAAAAGTAGAAAATAATTTTTTCTATCAAGTCACCTATATGTGATTATAAATAAAAGCTTCGGGCACTCAACTTTTTAAACGTTTAATAAATTTGTTCAATTCAGTTTCATTAACCGTATCTATTTTGGCACAATAGTAATTGAAGAAACATTTATTGTCACCCTTTGTACGAAGTTTCAGGGTTTTTATTTTAAAAATCTAAGGTTGTTTTACAGCAAATTAAATACAGTTGATATGCTAACCGATTTACGTAATTTAAAGATTAAATGTCTAAATCTTGAGCGTCCCAAGCTTTTATTTATAGTCACGTGTCTTGGTAAAAAAAAAATATTTTCTACATGTCAGTACATTAAATCAAAGTTTGTTTAAAAAAAAATTTACTTGTAATTATTTTCTACTTTTTAGTTTATCATTGATTTCTCTACTTAGTTGTTACTAGTAGTTTACTAGTTTACGAGTTTGTACGTTAGGAGCATGGAATGCTTGTGCAAATAACGAAGACTGTAATTGGGATTGAATTTGCGACTAATTGCTCCATATAAAATTTTCAAATGCAAACACAGTTGACTACGAAATTGTTTGCATGGGTTAGTGGGATTTTATATAGATGACTAGATATCGCTCATTTTACATAAAAAGCTGAACATTTTATGGACGTATATTTTTTTTACCCTTCAATCACGCATTGTCACCTCTTAGATGCACGTTTGCAAAATTTCCGAGCTCTGATTGTAAGTAGTCGGGCCGTGGGTGAAACATCGATTTTCCGTTTTGCATCTCACGGAAAGTCAAGTTAAATGAAAGCTTGTAAAAAGATGCACTCGCGGCTGAAGTATCGCAAAAGGCACAGGTGGACTGACATATACGTAGCAATTGTGCATCGCTTTATCAGCCATGGCGAATGAACGCAGACAGCCCATTTCGTAATCACGTACCGTATATAATATGCGTGTACATGCGTACCAATCTCGCTCGCTGCAGTTCAATTGTTAAATTATACGACGCGTACTTCCGGTCGAGTGACGGGGCGACGGGACCGTTATGGTGAGAATAAAACGCGAGGGACAAGAGACAAAAAGAGGAGACGATTCAAGTGAGCTGAGGCAATCGGTCGATATGATGGACCGAGAGAAATATATCACTATTGGCTTATTTGTTCGCGTTTCATCGTGCGTGATGAGGACTTTTTTCTATTTTCAATGTCCTCGATGAAGCTGCCTGCCACACACACCCGGTCACGGCAAAACGTTCACCCATCCAAGTATCGGCCCAGGCTGCTTGCCTCGGGAAAACGTCAAGACCGCGTGTTCGGCTACTGACGTCGATTCGTGAGGATTTATTTAGCGTAATTGAAATAAACTTATGCCACCGACACAAATGAAGAAGGAGACCAAATAAAATATATAAAATGAGAGATAATTGGAGCGGTGGAAATAACCTCAGTGGGTGATTAGCGTTAGGGAGAAAGAGGGGGCGGGAGAAGGAGAGAAAGAGAGAGAAAGAGAGAGACAGCAAGAATCTTGATCATCAGAAATGAAGTAGCAATGAACCGTCGTCTCGAGGACCCGACTCGAGATGAGATACGTGGTCTCCACTTATTTCATTTGAAAAACTATACCGAGGCTCTCGCAAACGAATACCCCGTTGCCATCATTTTTATCTACCCTCGTGTGTGCTTAACGATACACAAGCGTTATAAGACACCCACAGAGAGAGCGAGAGAGAGAGAGAACGATTAAAGAATTGAGAAAAATGGGAAACTCTAATTGATGTGATTAAGCTTGGAATTGGTTGGCGACACTCGAAATAGAGAAATATGGAGATAGCGGACGAAAACAAAAAATATAGCGATCACAGATAGAAGAGACGTTCGAGAAGCGACGAAAATAAATGGGATTTCGTTTTGAATTATTGAGCTCGACGCTCTCGGGGTCAATCTAGGATGGCTCTTTTTAGGCGCTGGTCGATAACGGGAAAAATATTAATTGTCTGGCGCTCTGCTCGAAATTGATGGTCTTGAAGTTTCCACCGTTGGAACAGTGTTGAAGTTGCCATCGTTGGAGTGCAACGATGATTCTTTTTCTTTTTCCTTTAATTTGTATTATTATCGTAAATATTTGCGCACGAATTTTTGTCGTACATTTTTTATAAGGATCCTGAAAAATGTTTGAGTGATTTTTGTAGAGTACATCCGTCAAAAAATGCTTTGGTAGTCTAAAAAAATTGATTTTCGTTGCGTTCCAACCATGCAAGCATCAACGTCGCAGGATACGTAAAGGGTTGTACGTGCTTATATATTCTTGTTAGGGATTTACGACTTCAATTTACGAACTGAAAGGTTTTTAACGATAATAAAAATGAAGAAATGAAAAAAAAATCATTGCATTCGAACGATGCTAACTTCAGCGTCATCTTAATTGCGAATCCTTGCTATGCAATGTTTTTAATTACTCATTTCTGTTAATTAAAACTAGCTTCTCTTTTCCTAGACTGTCGAGGGCCATGCTGCCCAGAACGAAAATCCGCGAGCTATTCTCATTTTACAAAATGCACTCGTGCTCATTGAAACTCTATCTTGTCTCGCGCCCTCTTTCCGTCTCCAAAAAACCAGAATGAGGCGAAAAGTAACAGTGGAAAAGCGAGAGAGAAAAAAAGCGAAATTTCTTTGAAGGTGCCTACCAGTTGAAAGATTCGGAGCTAGAGAGAATTTATTTTTAGCCTTCGCGAATGAGCACGTGTATCGTGGCTGCGATGTGTGTGCGGCAGGAAAATCCCGTTTACACCCAGTTGCTTTGGAAAAAAGGCGAAAACAAAAAACACGCAATTTTGGTTTCCTCGTGCGGCAACGCGATGAGAAGCAAAGTGAAGAGAAAAAAGCAATGAAGTCGAAAAGAACAACGAATCGCGAATCGACCGTGAAACGCTTGACTATCGATATGTCGAGGAAATATTATTTGTCACGATAAAGAGGGCTTATGTATCTGTCGATCGGTCGGATAGAAAGATTTTTTTTCACGCGCAGGCGTCAAAGCCAATTTACTCGATTGGGAAGGACTGCCAATCTGCTTGCATTATTATTCTATTCCCGTCCGTATTTTTTTCTATATGCTTTATATGTGTGTATATATAGATATGTATGAACCCGTATCGTATCAGTAGCTTTCTCTCCTTCCGCTCAATGTCTCTCCGTAACCATCTGTCCGCGAAAAAAATTCATCGAAGCCTCATAGACGAAACTCCGAGGGGAAATTTGCAGTCGTGATTTTGTTTTCTTCATTTATTGGGGGATGCCTGAAGCCCCGCATCCATGTTTTTACAGACGACACACACACATTGGATATCGCGTTGCTTGAAAACGGAAATATACGCGGATCGATTATCGTATATATATATATATTAGACTGGCCCAAAAAGAAAACTCCTCGATTCGGGCTTTCAACCCTTGAAATATTACTCGATAATGAAACAAAGAAGCTCATGAAAGGAGCAGCCTGTAGGTTAATTATAACAGACGACTCATGAGGTTTTTTAATTCTCCATTTGATTTACACGTGATAAGATAACGTTTTCTTTTCCGATGCAAACCATTTTCGATAGATACAATCATTGAGTGGTCTGGACCAATCAGTGGGATTATTATATATAGTCAACGAATTTATAACCCCCAATTTAAGCCATTGTAATCATGCATCCTTTCTTTTCAATCTTCGAAACTTGTTGATCAAGATTGAAAAGAAAGATACGCGATTACAAAGGCTTTAATCTGGGGTTATAAATCCGTTTACTATATATAATAATCACACTGATTGGTCCAGGCCACTCATCGATTGTATCTATCGAAAATGGTTTGCATTGGAAAAGAAAACGTTAATTCATCACGTGTAAATCAAATGGAGAATAAAAAAAACCTTATGTCATCTGTTAGAATCAACCTACAGGCTGCTCCTTTCAGGAGCTTTTGTGTTTCATTATCGAGTAATATTTCAAGGGATGAGAGCCCGAAAACGGGAAGATTTTTTGGCCATATATATACCGGGTGTAGAAGTACGAGCCCGGATTTTTTTTGTAAAAATTATACGTCTGTTGTTTGAAAATGATTTTAAAAAAACGAATGGAGACGGCTTTCTGCGTCACATTCAGTTGATCCGCGAGTTCTTGTTGACTTTGAGTATCATGAAAAAAACCAATGCTATCCGCAAATCGTAGTTCGCAGACACAAAACTCGACATGTTTGAGGTTATAGAAAAATATACCAGTGTAGGGAACTTGGGTTGTTGTGTGTTGAAAATCTTCGTCAGCTGTTAGAGGGAGATGATGGCGCTGCAGAAGCGGCCTTACAGTCCCTAAACTGATGGCTAGCACCATCTATAGGGAAATTCTGGTTTCATACTTCTACACCTGGTATATATATATATATATATATATATATATATACTGTTCGTTCTAGCTTCCAAGTGTATTGAATGAATTCCAATGTTTGTTTGCTTCTTTGTCTCTTTGCAGACATACGGCTGCAATTGAACGAGCAGCTGAGATGTCTGGACGTCCGTATGGAGTCCCAGGTCGCCCTGGTCGCCGAGCTCCAGGACTTCTTTCGGCGAAGGGCCGAACTCGAACTCGATTACAGCAAGTCACTCGACAAAATGGCCAGAAGCATACAGCTCAGACACAAGGAACAAAAACAAAAGTAATGTTTTTTTCTCGTATTTTTTTTATTTTGAATTGAAAAAGAATTTATTTTTCTCGTATTTTTTTGGCGCATTTAGGCTACAAACGTCACTGAAACCTTTTTGAGAAACTATATTAAAAATTTGCAGCCAAAAGCTGGTAGAAAAGATTTCAGATAATGATAAAAATAGGGAAACGAAAAAATGGAGAAGAATTTTTGTTGCGTTCCAGCGATGGAAACTTTAACACCATACATGAAAAGCCTGATGAATAATAATGAAAGAAATCTTTTTTAATCGTTCTTAGGTACGATCGTGACATTATTTTTACAGCAAAGGTTTAGATTTTTTCGCTTATTCGGTTGTTTAGTTCCTACTAATTACTGAGAAAAAATGAAATACTTTCCGCAAACTTTAGCGTGAGTTTGAACAAAGAACTCTTTCATTCTGCTTACTTAAAAATGGATACGAAATGTAAAATATATTAGTGCAACTAATGCTAACATTTTTCTTCATTTTTAAAAAGGAATCATCACGGTGTAACGAGTTAAAAAATTGCGGATTTTCGCGATTTTTTTTCGATGGCTTAAAAAACGCTAATCGGTTTGAATTTTTTATGTCAAATCAAAGCACTCGTGAAGAATAGAAAATAATTTTTTGCACGTTTATTGTCAATGTTTGCTAAATTTTTTTTAAGGTTGAAAATGTCTTCGAAAAAAAGGCGTCTTCACGGTGTACACGGTTATAAATATTATCTGCAACAAAATTTGTAAAACGATTATCAATCAGTATGAAAGCCGCTATCTTGCTATAGAGGGTTTTTTAAAATTAAAATTGACAAAGTGGCGGCGGTCTTAAAAAATTATCGAATTTAGTCCAATTTTTTGACAGTTTTCCGTTAAAAAGAATACGAAGATTAAGAGAAAAAGCTTTCACAGCAAGATAAAGAATGGCGTGAAGAATGTTATGTCAAAATTTGAGACGGACACCTTGAAAAGTTTTCGTTTGAGAGTGTACACCGTTTTGAAAAACGACATTCCAAGCAAAACGCGTTTAATCGTCTATACTAGCGGATAATGCAAAAAAAAAAACAATGTTGAAGTTTGCATCGTTCATCAAATGCAACGATTATTTTTACATTTCGCCAAATTCCTTTGGCAGATTTAAGCTACGAGAATCACGCAAACATTTTTTTAGGATTCTTAACGATCTGCAACAAATCTGCAAAACATGATGGATAGTAATGAAAATCCAAATTCGAAAAGAATTTTCGCTGCATTTCAACGATATAAACTGTAACGCAATACAAAAAAATCGATTTTTCGAAAATGTCGATCGATTAGAGTTGTTGAAAATGTTGAACAGATGTTGAAAATGTGATGATTCCTTAAGCAGTTACGTACTCACCATTTTTTTAATCGGAATCGGCAAGATCGGTCGCCCTTGTCGATATTTTTGGGTTAGCGGCGTTATTTTTGTCATCATTTCGTTTCTCATTTATAATGCTCGGATGGGGCTCGAGAAGTAAACATTTCAATGCAAGCCTGCCGTATTTATTTTAACGGATTACACCTAGCTCATAGCCCGAGAATAAAGGTGTCTTCGTGATTTTTTTTGCTGGGAAGGCTTTTTTGGGAAAGCTTTTTGGGAAAGCTTTTTTTTTTGGACAAGCTTTTTTGGGAAAACTTTTTTGAAAAGCTTTTTTGGGAAAGCTTTTTGGGAGCTTTTGAACTTTTTTCATAATAAAGGGTATCATTTCAAGTATCTTGGACATTTTTTTTATTGGGAATATAATTTATAAACGACGGAGATACGGTAAATTGCACAGACAGTTTTGCAAAAAAGGTCCTCCGCGGTGACCACTCCTGCTCGGGAACAAATCATCAAATCAAAAAACCAAATGAATTTAGTTTTTGTACCGTATCATCTAGTCTTTAATCGAAGGATTCAATGAAATAATGGTTTTTGAAGAAATGGTCGCCGATCGAGAGTTCGTCGAAATTTCGGTGAAAAAAAACACTATTTTCCTTGATATAAAAAAAAGTAAGCATTGAAAAAAAATCCTTCGATTAAGGACTGCCTTTCGATGTACAAAAAAAGGCTGTGAAATTTGAAGCAGATCGGTTTCGTTGTTTTTGAGGTATTTTGGTCACCGATTCTGAAAAAGTCATTTCGAGAAAAACGCGTTTAAAGTTTTACGTCAGGTATATACGTAGGTTCGTCGGACGCAAGGTAAATGTCCCAATTATTGAACAGCTAAGTATCCGGGGGATTGAATTCGGTGAGAAAAAAATATAAAATCAAGAAAAAACCATCGATTTCATTTTCAAACGATACTTTGATATTTTTACTTTCGAAAAATCACCCTTTGAATTATTTTTAAATGATTTCAAATGAAAAATATAATAACAATGTGAAGCATGCAAATGTCCCAATTATTGAATACTGGCAGTGCCTATGTCCCTAATGTTGAACAGGCATGTCCCAGTTATTGAACACTCTCGAGAATTCTCTTTCCCTCTTGAAATTTTGTCCCTGAAATATCGGAGAGCAAAAAATATTGAACATTACATTCGTATTTTTAGGTTACATTTAGGTTATATTCTCTTTTTACTTTTCTTTTTATGTTCATTGCACGAAAATACAAATGAAAAATATAGTTGACGATCTTAGAGTTATTATTAAAGAATAAAGGTAAGTTTATTCAGGAACTTACAGTTTTTGTTTGAATAAATCCGATTCACACGATCTGTCACACGCTAACTGTCTCGATGTTTTGATGGGTTTAATGACGCCATCTTGGAGAATTCGAGTGTTCAATAATTGGGACACACTGCATTTTCTATGTCCCAATGATCGAACACCGTATTTTTTAACAAATAATTAATTAAAAACATGTTTAAAAAATTGTTATTTGTAAGAAATTTTCTGAGGAACCTGAAACGCCTTTACTTTTTGAGATGCGACAGTTTTTGAATTTTTTATGCCCTTACGCATGACGCGCCGGCTTAGCAAAAACGATAAACAGTTACCACGAGACGTCAAATCGGGTCACCGTTGCTGATTAAATAATTTTTTTCTTTATTAATTAAAGCTTTTTTTGCACTAGTAAGGTAACATTTCGATAGCTAAAAGTTCCATATATGTAATGAAATTTTTATAAATAAGTAAATGCATGCAGGTGAATGAGAAATAATAAAAATACAAGATAGTGTTCAATAATTGGGACATTTACCTTACCTGTAAACGCTCACAACTCCCCCAATTTTCAACGGACCGACTTGACATTTTCAGAGAATATTTTTGAAAGGTTATATTATAAGAATCCGTCGAAAACGAAAAATCGATTTTTTTCTCAAAAATTCCATCTAGTTGTGACCCCTTAAACGATCGACGATAGAATTGACGCGTCAGTAAAAACGTCACCAAAACATAAGACTCGAAAAGGAACAAGAAAAACGTGTCCGCAGACGCCAGCTCGTAAAAGCAACGAGCCGTACGGAGCAGAAAAGCCCCATACACAGAAGACTCTAAGCCAAGAATTATTGAGGCAATTAACTGTGACTTAGAACGGTTTTTTCGCAAATTGAAGCGCAAATTACGTTGTATCGAGTTAATCCGATAAAAGTCTTAACCGTGCAGTCACGGTTCGTTAACCCTTCTCTTCGTTATTTTCCAATTTTATCGTTCCTTTTTTTTCTTGTCTTCTCTTGTTTCGCAGAAGAGAGCAGTGGCCCCTTTTCTCGAGTTACGCGTGCTGGCAGCAATTGGTAAACGAGACAAAGTCACTGAGCCGAGATCACGCCGCACTCTCGGAAGTCTACAGTACTCATCTCGTGGGTCGCCTCAATCAGGTCATGGAGGACGTGCAACGCATTTACAGACGAGTAACTATTCGAAAAAACGTGCCCAAAATGGCAGGACTTTTTTTATCCTGAAACCTTCCACTCTGTTTTTGAGGGTGCTGATTACGAATCTGAACGGAAAATTCAGGAATTCACAATGACGAATAAATATGGCGAATAAAAATACAAATAATACAGATTGATGTAGATGAAACTCGGTACTCAAGCTTCATACATTTCCACCTATTTATTGTATTATGCTCCATGTTATTGAATTCACCATGAAAAATTCCTTCATTTTGAGTTCAGCATCACACTCAGCGTTCCCGAAAACCCCCGAGTACCAAGCTTTATCCAAATCGAGCTGTTTTTTGCACTTTCGTCCGCCATATTAGATCCGCCGTTAAACATTTTTGAATTTTGTGTTCAGGTTCGTAATAAGCGACCTCGAAAACCCCAAAGTACCAATTTTTATCTAAATCGAGTAAAATGTTCAATTTCGGTCCGCCATTCTAGCGCCGCCATTTTGAATTTTCAAATTTAAAGTTCAGATTCGTAATAAGCGACCTCAAAAATCCCGGAGTACTAATTTTCATCCAAATCGAGTAAAGTCCGATTTTTGTCCGCCATATCGGCGCCGCCATTTTGAATTTCCAAATTTCGACTTCAAATTCGGATTCAGCGAGTCCAAAAACCCCCGAGTGAGGCTCCGATTTCAAATCAGAGCAAGTTAAATAGGGAAATAAAGGTTGACGCATTATTGCGTCAATGCCACACGGGGCACGAAATTATTTGACGCACTATTGCGTCAACGACAACGAAGGGGTTAAGATTGGACTTTGGGGTTCCTTCGAGAAGAAATTCTCGCCGCTATTGCTAAAAAAAAGACGACTTTTAGAGAGAACGAAAATTGCAAAGAACGTTCATGTTGAACATTTGCTTTATCAATGAAAAGAAAAACAAGTTGGCGTTGATGTTGTCGCTCCTCGAGCTCGGCACGTTTGATTGCACCTCTTTTTGCCCGGCGTACATGAAATTCAGAAATGGAGCTCCGAATTTTGACCGTTAGTGTAGCTGATTATTGGTTCTATTCCATTGACGCTGGTCCACCTTCAAATTTTACCCTGACCATCATGTACTTCCGTTGAAAAGAATATCTCGAATTATCCAAGAGTCAGTCCGTTTATCCAAGTAAAATCCTTGGTCTCCTAGTGACAGTAATGAAAGTGATATTAAGTATCATCGCGCTTGTTTTGTTTGCCAGTGCCGTGAGATCGGTTACGAGACCCACGAGGAGATTTTGCGTGTACTGCACGAGCTCCATACGACTATGAAGACGTATCAGGCGTATCAGGCCGAGTCACGTCAGGCAGAAACGAAACTTCGGGTCGCCGAACAACAGAGGAGCAAACTCGAGGTCACCAACGCCCCGCCGGAAAAACTCGCCAGAAGCAAGAAGTACAAGCTAATTGAGAAGGAAGTCAACAAGGTTCGTCTAGCATTCCAATCGCAAAGAATTTAGAAAAAAAACACACGCGATTTTAAAGTACGTACGCACGTGAATGTTTACTCGCCCAGTGTGGTCCGCGTGTCAGTTTTCTTTTTTCTTTCTTTTTCTTTTCCTTTCACGGAGCGCTGGCGCAGTGCCAGGTAAACAAAAAATGGTTTTGAGACCGGGAAACAAAAACGCATTGACATGCGAATCGGGATTGCAAAAGTTTTCAGGCTCGAAGTGTGTGTTTGTTTTTTTAAACTACGTCATAACGCACTGCCGATCGATTTCGAGAACTCGTCTTCTCAGTACGAAGTTTAAATTTGGAATGGAGAAATTCAAAACCCGTGAGAAGTTTACATCGTTGGAATGCAGAGGAAATTTCTCTCTTTCGTTTTGTCGGTTTTTTATGGCAAGTTTACGTTACGTAAATCATCGAAAAATTTTTGAGGATTCTTAGCAAAAGTTTATAACCGAAGCGGCAAAGAGAAAAAATATTCTAGATAATAATGTAAATAAAGATTCTTTTTTTTGTAAAATTTTTTAATTCAAATACATTTTTTTTATTTTAATAAAGTTTTTTTAATGTAAATAAAAATTCGTTTTTTGGCACATTCAGGCTACAAAAATCACTGAAACATTTTCGAAGATCGTTATTAGTTTCCCACGCCCTAAATTTGGGAAACGGACTTGGATAGCGATGAAAGTGAAGAAATGAAAAAATTAAGAAGAATTTTCGTTGCGTTCCAACGATACAAACTTCAACACCATAACAAAACGCTTGTGCTACGATATTAAGGGGTCTTCTCAAGTCAGACGGTAAAAAGGCTATTTTAATGAATTTTTTTGATAGATTTATGTTACAAATATTGATATACAAATCGTTACACTTAAGGAGTAAGGCCACTGTAACGGCCCAAAAAAAAAGGTTTTTTCACTAATTTTTTGCTCCCGAAATTGAAGGTATTTGAAAAAAAACTTTTAATGGTGTTATCGGGCATACATTAAACTTTATTATAAAATTTTTTTTACAGTAAAAAAAAAACAAAATGGCGGTTCCACAGCTATCTTCCCGGGACATGTTTTGCTTCCAGGGCTCCGCGGCACGCAGCACCACTGGTGCACTTTTGAATCTAGAACAAAAAAAAAAACCATTAATCTAGAGGGCTATAGCTAGAGAATGTCGATCGGATTTTAAAAAGTATCAATTTTTGTGGATTTGGCGTGCGTTTGAAAAAAAAATTGATTTTTGACGAAAAAAACGGCAAGTTTTTTGTTAATAAAAAATCAATAAATAAAGTTCTTGAAAATTCCGATCGACATTCTCAAGATAATGTAAATGTTCACATCTGGTTAAAATTTCAAGTAAAAAAAATGAAAATTGTTCGAGTTATGCTGCGTGCCATTTTGAAAAACCATGTTTCGAGAAAAACGCGTTTAAAGTTTTGCGTTTAAAGTTTTTTATTGGAAAAAATTAAAAAAAGAAGTTAAAAAAAATGTTTACCGTTAGTCTGCAATCCCAGCACCATACATTTGTCCTTCGATAGCCAAATTTTCGTCTTCTTCGTCTTTCCTGGTTGATTTTTGGAGCGCGCGCGCACTTTTGGCCGCGTCGCTCAGAGATGTCTCCGCGTGCGTGATGCGTTTGGCGTCGGCTTCGATGCAGAAATTATATAACTGTACACCAATTTCCACCTCCAACATCTTGAATATTTGCAAGACGTTGGTAAGGCCGCCATTGAATATGCAAACAGCGATATCCGTCGCAATATCTAGTACAGTTTTTCCGCTTGAGGATGATTTGGGGGCCAAACTCCAAACGGTAGCGTTGAAACTTTCGTTATTGTTTTGAGTATAGGCCCCCAAGCAACGCTCCAGCAACTCGTCCCGGCTCAATTCCATGTAGATGGGTTTGATGGCTTGATAAACCTCCTCACTCATTGGCTGATTGTGATGATACGCATCCAAGGCATTTTCTGCTTTCGCTTTCTTCCAACTGCACCAATTCTCCGAACATTTTTCGTGCTGAGGCTTTTCATCCGTTGACATTTTGTGAAAAAGGGTTGCCCAGATCTCATTTTTCATATTTTTGATGGAATCGGAATTTCGACGGATTGCTAAGCCGTAATAAATGCTTAGTTCGTCAATCAATTTGGCAGTGAGTTTTCCTCTTCCCCCGAGACCTTTTGTTCCTTTTTTTAAGTTTCTCAATCGAGTGCCCATTCTTTTTTGCACGTGATCTATGCACTCTTTTTTTTTAACATCAACATTTTCATAAGGCTTCGAATCCACCATGCCTTTGAAAGTTTTGGAATCGCCATCTCCGATATAATTGCAGTCGTTTCGGAGCAAGTTTTGACACGCTTGGCGGCGACCTTCATTTCCTAAGGACAACAAATTTTTTTTCGCACAGGACCTTTTTTTTCTTATTCTAGAGGGTTTAAACTATTTTTTAAGCCAATAAAAAAAAATCGATTTTTCAAAAAATGTACAGTGGCCTTACCCCTTAATGAATACAATTTCGAAATACATCAAACACAATTATATTTATTCAAGTCACTATTTATAGACGAAAATGGATAATCCGAAACAAAAAAATCAAGGGGTTTTAGATTCGGTATGTTAATGGCTATAGCGCATATCGTACGATTTTTGATATATGCAAAAACAACAAAATAACGGATATTTTTCGAAAAAACAAAAAAAAATGTTTTTTTTTCGCCGTTTTGGGCCAAAAAATTAGTAAATATAAAAAAAATGTAATCCTTGATATGCGCTCGATTTTTTTGCAATTTTTATTTTTGACGGAATTGTGACCGATTTAATTTAACATTCGTTTTTCGTTCGCAATTTCCGACGATTTTGGTTGCATAAAAAAGCAATGGTTCGATCAAATGAAAAAACCACTACGTGTCGAACGAGCAAAACTATCGAAGAATATTGTATCCAAATTTGGACAAAATCGGACAAGCCGTTTTCGAGATACATCTGGCACCGACTTTAAAAACTAACGTTTCGAGATAATTACGTCAGAATTGCTTCCATTCAACGAATTTATTTTAAAAAATTCCTAAACATACCTCAATGTACATATTTTCCAATAAAAAAAACGCGGATCCCATCAAAACATTAGTTTTTGAGATAAAAAATCCCGAAATTTGCCTGTTTTTCTCGCCGTTTACTCAGGTACCTCCCCTTAAGTGTAACAACTTTTATACCAATATCTATAATATAATCTTATCAAAAAATTCATGAAAATAGCCTTTTTTAGAGTCTAAGTTTAGAGTATAAATTGATAATAAAAAACTAAATTTAATTTAATTTAGTTGATTAAATTTGTTAAAATTTTTTTTTATTGATATAAACAAAATTTCTTCAAATTTTTAATTTAATTAAAAAAAATATTACATTTTTTTATTAAAAATAAAAAATAAATTTAAATCTTTTTACATTTAATTTCAATTAAATTTCAATTTCAATTCAATTTTGAATTAATTTTTTTTTAAATTTAATTAAATTAATTAAATTGATAGAAAAATGTATATTCAATTCAAAGAATCTGTTTTATTTCGTAACCGGATATGTCCATAAGATGTTCATTCAAAAGCGGATTTGTCCACCATTCTCATACAAAACCGATCTTGTCCAAAATAAAAATAAACATAAACTGGGTGGTTAGTGCCTTTAGGGAACTAAAGCCAGGTTCAGGCTTACATTTTGATAGAGCCTTCATATATTAAGGGGCCAGTCCACTTTGCAGCCACGAAAAAAAGGCTATTCTCGCGATCTTTTTTTGAGGGTTTTATAAAAGATATGAATACAAAAGTTGTTCGACTTGATAAAAAAGTCTTGAAATACGTTTAAAAAAAATTTAATTCATTTTTAAGTACAAAAACTATAGTTTAACGTAACGCCTCAAAAGTAGGTGGGCTAGGTAGCTCCATCACAACTCGGCAACGGCTTGTTAGAAACAAAAAAATCAAAGTCCATTAGATTCATTATGACACCAGCTACAAAATGACCCTCGGATATAAATTTTTATCGAAAAATAAAAAAATGGCAGATGAAAAACGAAAAAAGTTTTAAAAACGCGTTTTTTCGCAGTTTTTCGCAAAAAAAAAGTAAAAATCAAAATTTTTAAACTATCGAAGGTCATCTTATTGCGAATCGTGTTTACAATATGTGGTTCAAATTTCAAGAGAATCGGTTTATTAATTTTAGAGATACGATGGAGCTAGATTTTGAAAACGTTGTTTCGAGAAAAATGCGTTTGACGTTTATACTATGAAAAACTCTTACCTAAACTCAATCGGCAATTCCTGCACCGTACAAAATCCCTTCTGATTGCTCATCATCGTCGATGTCTTTAAGTGAAATTTTCAAAATGAAAATTTGAAATTTTCAAAGTGGACTGGCCCCTTAAAACTCGACAATTTTAACTCATCTCTATTTGGTTATCTCGCTCGTTGATCTCGCCTGTAAAAGAGTAATTCATGTCCAAGTCCGATTCGCCAGCTCCTCAAGTACTGAAAATCCTGAACTTGCGATCGTCCGTAAAAAAAATCCCATTTTCTGCTCTATTCATAAATATTTACACACCAAACCTGAACTTTTCACTCAGAAAAAAGAGTATAGAACTGAGTGCCCCAAGCAGCTGTAAAATTCGAAGCAGGCAAAACATTCAAATTCCGATAGCAACCTCCGAATCCCGACTAGAAATTGACGTTGGGTTTTTGTACAGTTCATTGCTGGGTCAACCCAATTCCTTGTAGGGTCATTATCGGGCTTCTCTATCAGGTCCTTATAGGGTGTGTAACGATCTTCTAGGGTTTTCTTTGGGTTCTGTCAGGTTTCGGCTCGGGTAAGCCCAATTTTTTGTTGGGTTCTTATCGGGCTACCCAAACCGGTCCTACCAGTAACCCACTGAAATCAGTAGCGTTGCATGGATTTGGATTGGGAATTTTTTAGAACGTCATAAAAATGGGAAAAATCGGGAATGAGTTGGTAGAAAAATAACCTACCCTTCATTGATTGAATTTACAATTTATCAATTTCGTTTGGTTTTATTTATTTATGCTTACATGTAAGCAACAACACTTTTGATTAATTTTTAAATCACATATTCATTTTTTGATTTAAGATAGAGGAACTAAAGAATACAAAATAAATTGCTGAGTACGAACACAAAGCATAACAAAAAATTAAATGTCTCTACGCTTATGAAAATACATGTGTGAAAAACTTGATGAAAAATGAAGTTCCGAATAAAAATGAAAAAAAATCTCATAAGATCCAGTTATTATTGCAGTGTCTATGAAAAATGTATTTGTATATCTATTTATTATTGCGAAGTATAAGGTTTATATGTTCACCTAAGACTCATGTGGTTACCCCTAATGAAACATTTTTGGGACCTTACATCATTACTTTATCCAAACCCCAGATGGGATAACCCTGTTAAAACGTTATAAAGACGTTATCGGTACTTCCCATCGCAGGGTTGTCCCAATACTATCTTTATACTAACTATCTTCACTAACTTTATGCCCAATACTAACTTTGGTCCCAATACTAACTTTATACTAACTTTAGTCCCAATACTAACTTTATACCAACTCGAAGTAACTTTATACCAACTCGAAGTAACTTTATACTAACTCGAAGTAACTTTATACTAACTCGAAGTAACTTTATACTAACTCGAAGTAACTTTATACTAACTCGAAGTAACTTTATACCAACTCGAAGTAACTTTATACTAACTCGAAGTAACTATACTAACTTTAGTCCCAATACTAACTTTATACTAACTCGAAGTAACTTTATACTAACTCGAAGTAACTATACTAACTTTATACTAACTGGAAGTAACTTTATACTAACGTTAGTCCCAATACTAACTTTATACTAACTCGAAGTTTAACTTAACCCAATACTAACTTTTGTCCCAATACTAACTTTATACTAACCTTCAGAGGCATTCCCTATTTAGGGTTCACCTGAAAAGATCCGTATGCCGGTTGTCCCTATGAAAATTTCTAGTCGCGATACTTTCCAATCCCTGTATAAGCTCGGGAGATATATATATATTTTTTTTTGATACTCGAGTCGCAAGTGCTCGGTTGGAAGAAAAAAGGAAATTGTTGGCTGGAAGACGTTAATCCGGCCCTTCTTCAGCCTCTTTTCCAAGAGGAGTGAGAAGGCTCAGAAGAGGGTGGCGTGGGGGGGAAATGTGAGGAATTAGGGTCGGTGGTAGGAAATATGAAACTCGATACTTCACACGAGATACTCGACGGTGGCTAGATAAGCTGGCAAGTCAAGTTAACGAGTCTGCGCTCCTACGGTGGCTTGAATGGACTACACAACACTCGGGAAGCTTTGGCCCTTGACCCTGGAGAAGGTCGAGCCCTCGGGCGAGATGCGATATCGATTACTTCCTCTCCAACCCGCACTTCTCTGCACAGTGTCAAAATTCACGTGCCCTTCCCCCTCCCCCTCCACCACCTCCCCCCTCCACCGCCATCTCTCCCACTCTGAGCGCAGAGCCGGGCTTGGCGTAACGTGCGCTTTGCCATATCTCGATGAATGCGACTGCATTCGGCTCCACTCGCCTCGCCTCGTCGTTCCGTCTCGCCGCGGAATATCGATAAACCCCTCACCTCGTCCTGGAGCGTCAGCCTTGTGCGCAGGTTTCCATATCTCCGCTTTCGTTCGATGCAAGATGGACATTCGACGGAAAAGCACGAGTGCCGCTCCATTGGAATCCCTGGGAGCTTCTCCGCGTCTTCCCACAGCCCCACCAAAACTTCAGCTGTACAGTCACGTCAGCCATGTTTTTACGCGTAGCGAATAAGCGTACGAAATTAATCATGTTTAAATTGACATCCCCGGATTGCAACGAAAAATAACTCCCTTAAGGGGGGGGGCACAGTAACGGGGATAAAATCATGTGCGAATTTGACAATTTTTTTTTCGTATGGAAAAATGATTCACTGATAAAATTAATTACACATCTATTTAGTATAAAGATCAAGCTGTTAGAATTTTTTTTTTTCGTTGTACAAATCGGCCGACTACTCATTTTTTCTTTTATGTTTTTTCCTATTGGCGTGACAAATAAGTTCGACAATTTTCACTCGATTTACTTCAAATTTAAAAGTTATATTCCTAATTGCATTTCGCAGAGAAGCGCGTACGGAATTTCCGATTAATCGAAAACTTTTCATTTTACGAGCAGTTTTATACGAAATTTTTCCCTGAAAATTCATTTCTTAAGGCGAGAAATTCCTTTAGGAGGGTGAAAAGTAGGTATTTTTCGGGATTTTTTTAGAGGGGATAAAATAATCTGATCATTTTGAAATTTGGATATGAGTTTATTGTAACTGTCGAGTTAAAAAAAAAAAATTTTTTTGGGGTGACCAACAAAATGGCGGCGTTGTTAAGGGTCTTCGGACGCCTGTTTTCCGCGACATCGAAAAGTGCTGCAGTCGTCACTCTTTTTCCGTCGATCTGAAAAAGATTTAATAAGTGTCATTCGTTTACGGACATATTAAGGAGAAGGATATACCTAAAAAATGATGAAAAAGTGCAAAATTGAAAATTTGGGAGCCTTTTTACTCAAAAGTTCGAATTTTTGACCATTTTTTCGACATATTTGAGCACAAAAAAATTGTTTATTTACACGCTACCTTCCAAACTTTGGGTATATCCTTCCGATAATATTACTGAGAGTAGCCTCCCAAAATTTCATCCAAATCGGTCGATAACTTTTTGAGCTACAACACGAGCAGTTTTTGAAAAAGTTGTTTCGACATAATCGCGTTTAAAGTTTCAACATGTGAAAACTATTAATTGTAGTGATTTACCCCGCGCTCTAGACTATATGCGATAACTCCGCAAATATTCAATATTTCGAGTTTTCCTTTGGTCAGTATATTCTTTGGGTATCATACTTTCGAAGTATGTAATAAAAAATCGATTTTTTGAAAATTCTAAATGGATTTCTCGCCTTAAGTTCATATACCTACAATTTTGAATAAAACAATATTTTTTAAATTCCGTACGTACCTCCCCAGGTATTCTGATGTAGATTGACGAGAATTTTTGTGTTTTGTTCTAGGAAAAAAATTGTCGATGCTAAATGTCACGCCGCGGAGCGCTTAAAAAAAAGATAAAAGAAAATATTAGTAGTGGGCCGTTTTGTGCTGCGAAAAAAAAAATATATATTTTCTAACAGCTTGATATTCATACTGAATAGATGTGTAATTAATTTTACGAGTGAATCACTTTTTCATACGATTTTTTTTGTTTTCTTAATTCGCACATGATTTTATACCCGTTACTGTGGCCTAACCCTTTAAGGGGTTAAGGATTTTTCCATAATAACCATTATATAGTAACTTATAGTATTATAGTAACTATATAGTAAAATTATAATAACTTGTAATTATAGTAACTTATTATATAGTATAGTAGCAAAGGAACAAGAGGTTAAATATTTTTCCATAATAACCATTTTTCGATAGTATATACCTTCAAGTATACCTTACTATTTACTATATATTATACCTTATACTTTGAAAGGTATAAGGTATAGTATATATAGTATACATAGTAGTTAAACGTAGAAGGTATAGTATACTATGCCTTTTATTTTTATCAATTTTTAACAATGAAATCAATATTTTTATCTTCCGAGGCATTTTTCTCAAACGACATTTTCCAGATTTGATGCAGTTCTACGCGAATACAAATCTTCAGATCGATTGTAATTCGGTTTTAGCGTATTTGGTATTTGTTTCTTCGTACAATGAGCCAATTTGGACTTTTTTTTCGATCTTCTTCGTTTTTTTCGATAGGATGAAAAATGTCAATTTGCCATGCCAAAAACCATCACATTTTATAAACGTAATTTGAAAAGTTTTTTTTTTCTTCGAAACTCCGCCATTTTGTTGGATTGCAAGCTCTTATTATTTTGAGAAATATAATGAAAATTAAAAACCGTCACATCGCCCGCGACTTGATGGTGCTGAAGTTTGCATCGTTGGAATGCAACGGAAATTTTTCTTGATTTTTTTTTATTCCTTAATTTTTACTATTTTCCAAAAAAAAATTTTTTGCAACATTTGGTTATAATGTTGAAAGATTGTCAGAAAAGTTTGGGCGACTTTCGCAGCCTTGATGCGCTTAGAAAAATACGGAAATTCGAAAGAAATATATTTTCGTTGCATTCCAACGATGCAAACTTCAGTACCATCGCGACTTGATACTTTAATGTAAGTGTCAATATTCTAGAAAAAAAAACAACTTTGATCGCGATTTTCTCGAAACTACTTTTTACGACCTTGTCTCGGTGAATACTCAAAAACTTATCAACCGATTTTCAGTTTCTTAAAAACATTCTTGTAATCGCACACGGAGAAAACAGGGGCCTCGATGTTTAGAATTAATACTATGCTTCTAAAAAAATATCATTAAGGATGTTGAGTCCCAACGCGCAAATGGTGATAAAATTCTGAAAATTTGGTATGTTTTTGTATGAAGTATTTCAGAAGTCGTGTAAAAAATTCACGACAATTAGGAAGCTCGTTATTGAACAATTAACATTCACAAATTAAATGTTGTTTTATGAAATCTGATGTAACTTTGCAATAAGTTTTTTTTGACCTCTCAATTTTATAATATCTACAATATACTGAAAGCAACGGAAACAAAACGAAGTTTATTGATAATTTTTTTTTATTTCTTTTAAAAATTGTTCTTAACAAAATGTTAACTTTTTAATAACGAGCTTCCTAGTCGTCGTGAAATTTTAACGCGACCTCTTAAATACTTCATACAAAAACACACCAAATTTTCAGAGTTTTCTTATCATTTTTTATTTCAACCCTTCAGGAGGTTGGAGTAATGATGATAGAACTCTGAAAATTTGGTATGTTTTTACATGAAGTATTCAGGAGGTCGTGTAAAAATTTCATGACGATTAAGAAGCTATTTATTGAACAATTAGCATTAACATGTTTCATAGGGACTCAACATCCTTAAAAATCAAAAAGTATTGAATGGAAGATGGAATGTGACTCTTTATACCGTACTTTTTGTAGAATACTGGAAACTAATTGTTCCAATCACGTGGGCAAAATATTTTTTGTATACTACAAAAAATCACAATGTGCCGAATAAAATGTATTATTTGTATCAGTTTACGTGCCATATCGTAGGTTAAAATTTTAATTTTTTCATTATCACTATACCATAATACAATTTTTATCTTCCATTCAATACTTTTTGTTATTTAATGATATTTTTTTAAAAGCATAGTATTAATTCTAAACTTCGAGGCCCCTGTTTTCTCCGTGTTCATTTTATTCGGCATATTGCCGAATCGCTTGAGTAAAAAAAGGGCCTTGAAGATAGAAAAAAAATGTCCAAACTGTCGGCGTTTTAACAAAAAAAAAAAACAAAATAAAAAAACCGCTACGCATAACGATAGCTACATTTGTATAGATATCGCTAAATTGTTGACTTTTTATTTACCGATAACCCTTCATAAAGATATCGATGGGACAATAAAGAGAATTTGGGGGGGGGGTTAATTTTGCGTTCCGTAATTTATGGACGCCCCCTACTCGTACACGATTGTCTTGACTGTACAGCTCGAACTTCCGCGATCAATAATCTCGATTCTCGTACTCCTAGATTCACGGTCTGACGACCAAATGATTAGCAGAGTTTCGTATTTCCCGATTATTGGCGTAATTTTCCTCGCGGCCCTCGCGACCGTGTGTTCGACCGGTAGACAGATCTGGCAGCTTTGTCAAAGAGGCTGAAATTGAAATTACTCCTTTGTAGCACGTTCTCGAGAACGACGTATATATCTCTTCGTATATATCGCTCGGAGGCTTTCGCGTTTCGCTAACGAGCCTCACTTCTTCCACGTCTCCGTCCGGTAATTCGACATGAGACGGGACTGAAGATATTCGGAGCCTCGAACGTATTATCCGCGATATTACGAATCACGGTACGGCACGAAGATAACACGGGCGAGACAAAGATCACGGGAAGGGGACTGAAAGGACGAAGAGAGCGGGGGGGGGGGGTGACAGCGTGAGAGTGACGCAACGAATAGAATAAACTATTCGGCTAGAATAGAATCGAATCACAATAGAGAATGTTATAATCGTCGATGCTCCGGCACGAACTGTCTACAATGGTACATTTTCCATTCCTCACTCGACCTACGATGATGGAGCTTTCATCCACAACGCGAGGAATTCACGATGAGGGTCCCAATTGAAATATGGAGAACGAACAAATTCAACGCAGGGTTCCTATCTGATAAATTGATGGGTTTTGAAGTTCGCATCGTTGGAGTGCAATGAAAATTATCACTTTTTGAACTCACCGATTTTAGGTCGCTTATTCTCGTTGGGAAAACCGCCAATTTTTTTTTAAGGATGTTGAGTCTCAAATCGCAAATGATAAGAAAATACTGAAAATTCGGTATGTTGTTGTATGAAGTATTTCAGAGGTCGTGTAAAAATTTCAAGACAATTAGGAAGCTCGTTATTGAACAATTAACATCCACAACTTAAATGTTGTCTTATGAAAACTGATGTAACTTTGCAATAAGTTTTTTTTTTACCTCTCAATTTTGTAATATCTACAATATACTGAAAGCAACGGAAACAAAACGAAGCTTATTGATACATTTTTTTCAATTTCTTTTAAAAATTGTTCGTAACAAAATGTTAATTTTTGAATAACGAGCTTCCTAATCGTCGTGAAATTTTAACACGACCTCTTAAATACTTCATACAAAAACATACCAATTTTTCAGAATTTTCTTATCATTTTTTATTTCTTATTTTTTATTTTTTATTTATTGAACAATTAACATTAACATGTTTCATAGGGACTCAACATCCTTAAGTCGCTTGTTTATATATCTGGAATTTGAGTTTGAAAAATAATGTTTGGTAATACTTTGAATAAATTAGTTCTTCGAAGAATGAGCCTAAATTATTATTTTTTAATATTTTATCATTTTTTTGGGGTTATAAATGATGATATTCAGTGGGAGGAGCTGAAATTCATCCCCCCCGGAAAAAGTTATGGGGTTTTGAAGTTCGCGAAAACACGTGATAAAATCGGGCATTTTTGGACATTTCGACGCCTTTATTAGGGGTGGAGGGATTTATAAAATAAGCCTTTCTGAATACAATCAAACCCAAACAAACCCAAACGAACCCAACCCTTTCCGACGTGAGGGTTTTAATACGGAGTTTGTTTGGGTTTGTTTGAGTAATAAATAAGAAAATAGCAAAAAAGTGTTTAGGCTCATTCGAAAAAGTCGCTTATCGAAATAACTACCGATATTTTTTCTATTGCTCACATTTGTTTGCCGATTTGAGGTGCGAAAATCACCCACACGGCCTTCTCATCCTCGTGAGAGATTCACGATCTTGATCGATGAATAGATTACAGATTGTAATGAAAATGAAGGAATAAAAGAATTGAAAAGAAATTTCGTTGCATTCCAACCATGCAAACTTCAACGCCATATAAATTGTGTATTTCTTCCAGTTGCCGTTTTCTTTCGGGTTTCGAATATTAGGCTTTTGTTTGGATTTGTTTGGAAGGTTTTGCGAATCCTTCGGCATTGAGAGGGAGATATCTTTATGCGAGAGAAAATTGCAGATTTTTATGATTTTTTTGAAGGAGAGACTTTTCACATCATTTCTGAGACTTCAGGTATGTTTTATTAGTACTTTTGGCTGTTACATATTCTTTTGAATTTATCAGTCTTGAAAAATGGCGGAGGTCTTCTAAACGGGTTGCCGCGGATGTTGTCAGACGGCGTGACACGTAGCGTCGGCAGGATTAATCTGAAGAAAAAAAACCAACAAAGATTTTTCTTTCATTAACACTCATACGCGGAATATGAACCAAGAAAAAGTGAGAAATGCGTAA
Source organism: Ophion costatus (assembly GCA_951751655.1). Lineage (NCBI taxonomy): Eukaryota > Metazoa > Arthropoda > Insecta > Hymenoptera > Ichneumonidae > Ophion > Ophion costatus. The sequence continues at coordinate 30,509,976 of OX632356.1, forward strand.
AATCGATGAAACGGTACGCTTTGAAACAAAAAAATCGAATTTTCCCAAAAAAATGGCTAAATTTTGTAATAAAGAAAGCACTGCTAAAAAAGTACTGCTAAAGGCTAAACAAAGTACGGCTAAAGGTACTGGAAAAAGTGAGAAATGCTGAACATCGATGAAATGGTACGCTTTGAAACAAAAAATAATCGAATTTTCCCCAAAAAAATGGCTACATTTTGTAATAAAGAAAGTACTGCTAAAAAAGCACTGCCAAAAGAGTACTGCTAAAAGCTCTACTGCTAAAAGGCTCCACTGCTAAAAGGCTCTACTGCTAAAACTGGACTGCTAAAACTAGCTTCTGATGGAGGGCTCATTTAAGTCCCACTGCTGGAGGTTATACTATACCTCTCGCGATTTTTGGACGATTTTTTGGAATTTTTCTTACACGGAGAAAACAGGGGCCTCGAAGTTTAGAATTAATACTATGCGTCTAAAAAAAATATCACTAAATATCAGAAGGTATTGAATGGAAGATAAACATTGTAATTATGGTATAGTAATAATGAAGAAATTTAAATTTTAAACTACGATATGGCACGTAAACTGATAAAAAATAATACATTTTATTCGGCATATTGTGATTTTTTGTAGTATTCAAAAAATATTTTACCCACGTAATTGGAACAATTAGTTTCCAGTATCCTACAAAAAGTACGGTATAAAGAGTCACATTTTACTAATAACTTCGTAATGTTTTTCGCCATACGCCGAAGATTTATGCTATGCGTATAGTGAAATCTATACATACACGAAGATTCATGCTACACGTATAGTAAAATCCATATGAAAATATAGCGTGTAATAAAGGTTGGTATTTTACAAAGCACGCATTATTTTTTTCTATACAGCATATAGGACTCGCGCCTATGCGAGAATAGTTTCAAATGTAATATGCACGCATGATTTTTACTATACGGTGCGAGAATCATTTTTACACTTCTGTAACAACAAGTCTTAGAATTCCGAACTGGCAGTAAACTGCTATACTTTTCTAGCACTGAATATTAGAATTCCGGCAACCAGTGTTAGAATTTGAGGCCGTCTTTTTTTCCGAGTAGAAAACTTACCTTGCTATCGGCGCCATTGTGCTGCACTCGGTGGGATGCGTCGAGTGCATCCTACCGACGTTTGTTTGGGTTGAGAGCAGTTGAGACTCTGCAGCAGTGCTGCTTTTAGCACTAGACTCTATTTAGCAGTCCAGTTTTAGCACTAGAGCTTTTAGCAGTACAATTTTAGCGGTAGAGCTTATAGCAGTCCAGTTTTAGCACTAGAGCTTTTAGCAGTACAATTTTAGCGGTAGAGCTTTTAGCAGTAGAGCTTTTAGCAGTAGAGCCCGTTTAGCAGTAGACTTTTAGTAGTAGAATTTTGAGCCGTTCTTTCCTAGCCGTAGAGCCCAAGTACCAATACTTTTTATTTTTGTTTTCGTAAACATTTGAGGTCATGTTTTAGACCGTAAGGTAGCAAGATCTATACCAATTTTCATCAGAATCGGTCGATCAGTTTTGTTAGTTATACGCCACGCCAGTTTTGGAAAGGCTTAGAAGACCGTGCCATACCTCCGTCATTAATAATAAAGATTAATAATATAAAAAAAAACCATGTAACAGCCAAAAGTAGTACCTAGTCTAAGTACGAGGGTTCAACTAACCTAGAAGAACCCTGAGTCTCAAAAATGATGGAAGAAGTCTTTCCTTTATAAAAAAAAAAACATTACAGTCAGGAAATCGTTTTCTCGCCTAACTCCCTCCTTAAGAAATTTTTTTACATCTCCGAGATTTAGAAATCTCGAATCTTGGCCTACAATTTTTTTTTCCCCGGTAATTTGATGATGCCCCTTCACACTCTCGTTGCCTTCTCATCCTTTGTCCAGAAATGAGGTCTTCGCAGCATTTCTCGACAGTCGCACTCGACGCTTTGTCCGAAAAGTAGAAAGAGACTTTTGATGCCAAGAGGTCCAATGATACGTCAACCGTTCGCGGAAGGAACTGGAACTCACCCCCCTCCGCGTATTTTCGTCGCTTGCGTAGTTTTTAAAAACGTTTTTTCTTCTTCCTCATCATCTGGGCTCCTTTCGGTTCTCGCTCGTCACTGCGGAACAAATCGCTTGGGTTTTCGAGCACAGAAACGGCTGCTTCTTCCTCACTTTTTTCCTCTTTGCCCCGCTACCGCAGCCGCGTAGAAAAATAAAGCTTCGAAGAGAGAAGGATCCATGAACGGAGTGTGGTCCGCTTGAGAAAGCCGAGAAGACACATGCCGATGCTTAGTGGCCGCAGCGAGATATAACCGAGAGACGAAAGATTAACACACGTGCTGAAACTCTTACGGAGCCTTCGAAGATCTTACGATTTTCGTATTTTTCTTGATACGATCAGCGTCGAAACGAAGAACGAGACGCTGCGTGCACTTCGCCCTCGTGAATTTCGATCGAATAGCAAGAAAAAACAAAACATTCACGGATCTGGGCGTTTCTGCTGTTTAGAGGAGTACTATTGGAATAGGAAAGCTTACTGCCAATTCCTCCCGCTAGAGGGGACATTGTATTATAACGTAAACACAACATGACGTTTAGTGAGATTCTCTTTGGCTTTGCCCGTGTTTCTACGACTACTTTTGAATTTTCTTTAGGGAGGTACGATCACTTCCACGGGGTCAAAAAAGAGTCTAAATTTATTTTACCCACAGCTGCTCTGATTGATGTTTACTTATGTTGATTATTCGTATTATCGATTGTATTGTGCCAAATGATGAATTTATTGCACGTGAACAAATAAAAAATGAAAAATTAGATTGTCAACGACTCGGTAGTAATCTTCGTCATAATGATATTAACATATCCACCATAGAAACGGACTGAATGGACAAAAAAGAATCAGCCGGAAAACTATTAAAATAGGCTTGAATTACCTCTGCGGAATTAACACGATAGGCAGAATATTATTGATACGTGATGAACGATAAAACGCCATAAATTGTTGGTTGCATATTTTGTGGCGGCATCTATTCAAATTAATTTCAAAACAAAGCTGGGTTGTGTTCGCCAAACGCATCAGCTGTTACTCGCGACGTTGCTCGCGACGTTGCTTCTAAAAGTATATTGTAAAGTAGTTAATCATCCTAACCTAAAAATGTCTATTTGAAATGTTTGCATTTTTTTAAGCTTCTGGTATTACTTCATTACATAATACTTACCTAGCTCATTTTCATTCTTTACGGGGATGAAACTGAGCCGGAAGATATTGTAAAAAAAAGGTTATACCTTCACTGTTTGTTTGGAGCAAAAAAGAAACTTTAAAGGATTATCTGAGAAGGAAAAGCGTAGAAGCCGATTTTCCAATTCCGGTATAGTCAAATATTCGTAATTATTGTCTATTGTGTCGATTCATATAATTTTAGTACAAGACAGACATTGTGAAAGTGTACCGCGCGCGTTGACAGCTTCTTTTGTTTACGTTATGTTTACGTGGCGCCATCTGCACTGAGCTTTGCGCAAGGTTCCCTATTTAGGACGCGTTGACGTTTCTTTTTGTAAGATTACGTAGAGAGGATTCGTACGAATTTTACATTCGCGCAGTTTAAGGGCGGAGATCACCTTTAGGCGATTAAAAAATTGCTGATTGTCATGATTTTTTTTTCAGAGGAAACATTTCTTCGCCTTCCTTGAGACTTAGCGTATGTTTCAATACTACTTTGGGCTGTTACATGGTATTTTTTTATTGGGCTTTAAAATGGCGAAGATGTGGCACGGTTTTCGTAAATAAGTTCATCTGATGATCGAATTAACAAACAGATATTGATAAAAAAAAATCGAGTTCACTTATGAGTATCTAAAAAGTCACCTGTTTAAATTTCAAACTCTGCGGATACCTTGTTTGTGAGCAATTAATAAATAAAAATTTTCTAAATTAACATGGTCTCTTATGCATTGTCGAGTTTTTCCCGTCCATAAACGTGAAATTTGCAAGCATTGACAAACAGTTCCGAAAGAAACTTTTATAATGGATAAAAAAATATCAAAGAACGATTGGAAAGCTTTCTAAAATCCATTAGATACTTATGAACTTCAGAATAAATTAATTCGTCTCGAAAAATGCTGATTTTTTGGAGGTTAACCTCCATATTACTCCAGTCGCATATTATGATGGCAACGTCGCAACCGCGCGCTTTTTGAAATCAACACTAATACTTTCCGAACGACGCAATGTGCACTACACTTCTACAGCAAATTATACAGAAGTGACTGGAAATGTAATGACTAAATCAGCTTAAGGAATAAAATCAAATAAATTGATCGCAAATAAAATCATTGTAGTTATAAAAAAAGGATACGAAATAATAACACATAAAAAATTGATTTCGAGATTGATTGAGAAAAAATTTGATTTTCGAAAATTGATTTTGTTTGCCTTTCCATAAAAGGCTTTCTGTTTTGAATTTTCTTCCATGGTCGAAAAAAAGATCGACGATGAACCATGGACGCGAGTGAAAAATTTCTAGCACATGGCAGCTGTACAGGATACGCGGTCGCGCTTAGTTGCAGCGTTGCCAAACTTATTGGATGGACTACGCTAGTCGTAATAATTTTTCTTTTGACTAACTCGGTACCAGATGAACTTCCTTAAATGGTCGCGGCGGATGTTGTTAGACGGCGTGACAAATATGGCTCAATTTTAAAATAAAAAAGAACTTTTTTATTTCTAAGAACATTTAGGGTCATGTTTCAGATAATATTAGAAAGATTTTTACCAAATTTCATTACAATCGGTCAGTTAGTTGTTTAGCTATACGTGACGCCAGTTTTGAAAATGCAGTTTAGAAGACGGTGCCCTACCTTCGGCACTTTTAAAGATCAATGAGAAAAAAAACCACGTAACAGCCAAAAATAGTGATAAAATATACCCTAAGTCTCAAAAATGGTGAATGAATCTTTCCTTTTTAAAATAAACAATGACAATCGGCATTTTTTTTCTTCGTCTAAAGGTATGCCCCCCCCCCTTAAGAACAGCCGAGGAGCTTTCCGTCGTTTGTGAAGAAATTCAGTGGCAAGAAAAAAAGATTTTTGCACATTTTGTATCTTCTTCGTACGAAGTTGATGCAAAGCATTCGTACTCAATTATTGCCGGAATCCAGACGCTCCCGTAATCCACAAAATAGGAAAGTTTAAGAAAATTAGGAGCGCAAAAGACGGAATTTTTTTAGTAACATTGTATCCAGACAGCTTTAAATTACGTCAGAATATTTTTCGATCGAATTCTTCGTAGTTTTGCGTGCTGGAGTAAAATTGACGTAGTATCGAATTGTGCGGAACAATAATAAAGTATCACGTTTTTCTGAATTTTATAATGAATGTTCTAGAACCCGTAAAGCTATATATGAAAAAAATTAGACGGAAATATTGCCACGAATTTTTTTTCCTGAACGTAACCCCTTAAGAGAGGACACTAATGTGACGGGCCGAAAAAGGACGTTTTCCGTTTTATTTTTGTGTACTGAATTATTGATTTCGGATTTGAAAAAAAGATATGTTATCAAGCATAAATTGCACTTATTACACGTCACTTTTTATTTAAAAAAATTAAAAATTAAAAACGTTACTGACGTATAATAGAGCCTCTGTATAAAAATGTCGTCAAACAGCCGGATCGATAAATTTTTAATCGTTGGTCTGAGGAAAAAGAATAAAAAAGGTAAACGCTCGTTTTACGTAGCCGTTTTTCGGAGAAAAAAAAACATTTTACGAAATAGCGGGTATTAAAAAAAGTGTAATTTTGGCGAAATTTTGTCTTATGCTCGAGACCTTAAAAAATAGTAAATTAAAAGAAAAGCGGCTATGTGCAACGATGGCTTCCGCAATGACGGAAATTACGGTTTTTTGAAATTGAAAATCGGAAAATTATAATTAGGGTTATGATTCCGACCAGATCGAGAAAACTCGTTTCGAGAAAAACATTATTAAAAGTTTTAGTATACGTAAATCGTTGCGCTACCTGCTCTCACCAAATCGTCCGTAACTTGGTCAATTTTCAATATTATAACTTGAACATTTCTTCACATATTCTCGGATATGTATTCTTCAAGAAAATGCAACGAAAAAAAATCGATTTTTTTACCCGTCACAGTGGTATGCCGCCTTAATTCGAATTTTATTGCTAAGTTTTTCGAAAGCATGACCCGTTCTATATTGTCTCGACAAATCCATCTTTACGAGTCTCCACGTGGGTACTCCGGAGCAATCTGGTTTTGAGTGGCTCTTGAGTCCAAACTCGACAAATTTATCGTCCTATGGGTGCCTGGGGACGAGTATGAATGAACCCCGAGCACAATATCTGCCCTTGGTAAGATCCCATATCGAAAAACGCTATCTCGAAGCCTTTGGAGTTGGATACTCATTTTCACAAATTGTATTCATTCCTGCTGGACTGGAATAAGGTAAATGTCCCAATTATTGAACAGCTAAAGATCTGGGGGATTGAATTCGGCGAGAAAAAAATATAAAATCAAGAAAAAACCATCGATTTCATGTTCAAACGATACTTTGATATTTTTACTTTCGAAAAATCACCCTTTGAATTATTTTTAAATGATTTCAAATGAAAAAAATAATAACAATGTGAAGCATGCAAATGTCCCAATTATTGAATACTGGCAGTGCCTATGTCCCTAATGTTGAACAGGCATGTCCCAGTTATTGAACGCTCTCGAGAATTCTCTTTCCCTCTTGAAATTTTGTCCCTGAAATATCGGAGAGCAAAAAATATTGAACATTACATTCGTATTTTTAGGTTACATTTAGGTTATATTCTCTTTTTACTTTTCTTTTTATGTTTATTGCACGAAAATACAAATGAAAAATATATTTGACGATCTTAGAGTTATTATTAAAAGAATAAAGGTAAGTTCATTCAGGAACTTACAGTTTTTGTTTGAAGAAATCCGATTCACACGATCTGTCACACGTTAACTGGCTCGATGTTTTGATGGGTTTAATGACGCCATCTTGGAGAATTCGAGTATTCAATAATTGGGACACACTGCAATTTCTATGTCCCAATGATGGAACACCGTATTTTTTAACAAATAATTAATTAAAAACATGTTTAAAAAATTGTTATTTGTAAGAAATTTTCTGAGGAACCTGAAACGCCTTTACTTTTTGAGATGCGACAGTTTTTGAATTTTTTATGCCATTGCGCATGAAGCGGCGCGTCTTAGCAAAAACGAGAAACAGTTACCACGAGACGTCAAATCGGGTCACCGTTGCTGATTAAATAATTTTTTTCTTTATTAATTAAAGCTTTTTTTGCACAAGTAAGGTAACATTTCGATAGTTAAAAGTTCCATATATGTAATGAAATTTTTATAAATAAGTAAATACATGCAGGTGAATGAGAAATAATAAAAATACAAGATAGTATTCAATAATTGGGACCTGTTCAATAATTGGGACATTTACCTTAACTGCCAGGGCGAAATATGAATATTACAAGAGGGACGATTGATCGATGCAAGAAACACGGCTCGTTTTTTGACGACCGTAAACTCGTCGTCGTTTACGAGAACAATTTTTTTTTCTTTTACAGAGGAAGAACAAATACACAGAGGCAAAGCTGAAAGCTTTGAAGGCTCGCAACGAGTACATACTGTGCTTGGAAGCTTCCAACACAACGATACACAAATACTTTGTGGACGATCTCTCGGATCTCATCGACGTACGTGATGTTTTTTTTTATTCAGTTTCTTTTTGCATTGTGTACTTTAGTCTCACCCTGTAAGAAGATATCGTTTTTTTATCTAACATTTCTTTAAGGGCTAACACCACTGTAGAATTTCCAAAATATTGACTTCTTTTAAGTTGGCTTAAGGTGGTTCGGAAGAAACAATTAAAAGATCGACCAACGTTTAACCTCCTATTTTTGTGTGAGAAAGAAATAGTATGTCATTAACCACGATGAAATAAAAAAATTTAAGCCACTCCACCGTACCGTTTCCGAGATACGAACGTTGATAGTTGGCCCAAAATACACGCACTCAAACGTAACCTCCGAAAAATTAACAAATGATTGTCCTTTTTTTCTGTCGAAAATTTACTTTAAATGCTTGCCAATGAAACGAACATTCATATTTTCAAAATTTTCTGCGCATTTCACTACCTATACTCGTGTAAATTAATAGAATTTTTTTCCAAATTCAAATTTGCGTCAGTTTCGCTGCGTGCCGCAGAGCGTTCTCAAATTCGACTTGCCTCGCGAGAATGTCTCCAGCATTACCATAGTGTATAATTTTGTAATATAATGCTTTCTTTTTTATTCACTTGAAGATATGACAAGTCACATCCTTGAATATCATTATCCTCTTACTTGTCCTTCCACCCAAAAAAAAATCACGAAAAATCACTTGATTTTATACGTTCACAGTGGCGTAAGCCCTTAAGGGAAGGCTAGGGGTTTCAGCGTGAAAAAAAAACACTTTTTTGCGAATTTTTTTCATCCATATGTATAGAGTAAATTTATTGAAACCTTTTGTACATTGTTGAGTGTCATTTCAAGAACATTCCGTGAAATTTTATACGCGAAAATATCCACAAACAAGCCGGTGACAAAGCTTTTCCAAGAACGCCTTTGAAAAAACACGATTTGCGGTGTTCACTGTATCTCAGCTAGAAATTATCTGAAATCAAGTACCATTAAGATTTAGTCAAAGTATCATCAAATCCTCCCTCCAACGGTCTTTGATAATTTTTTTTTTCATTTCTAAATTTTTGGTGGTCACGTAAAGTGAAAAGTGCTATTTTTCACGAAAAATTTCGCCTTTTTGGGGGTGGAAAACCCCCTCGATGTAAAAAAAAATCTCAAACTAACCGTTGGGGGGAGGTATTTTATATGTAGAAAGTGTGTACCAAGTTTGAAATAAATCGGTCATGTAGTTTTCAAATGGCAGTGAACACGGACTTTGAAAAAGTGGTTTCGAGAAAAAGGCGTTTGAAGTGTTAGCTACAGTGTTAGAGGAGCGGGACTGAATAGTCAATAACTTCGAGAGTTTTGCTCCGATTGACTTGGAATTTTCGGATTATATTCTTCAAATGTTTAACTATAAGAAAAGACAAAAAAAATCGATTTTTCAAAAATGCGAACCCCTACCCTCCCCTTAACATTTATTTAATATTTACGTTCAATTTAACATTTCAAATCCACCCTGGCGAGGCGAACAATCTCAAAACTGATTCGCAGATGTTGATCCGTTCTTCTCTTTTGCAGTGTATGGACTTTGGTTTTCACAATTGCATCGCCAGGGCACTCTTGATGCACTGCAGTGCCGAGGAAGGGAGACAACGCTCGTTGCAAACGGGCGCCGAACAATTGGCCGCTTGCGTCGGTTCACTGGACTCGAGAGCCGACAAGCAACGATTCCTCGAGTCCCATCACGCCGCTTTTATGATTCCCAAAAAATTCGAGTTCCAGTGTCAACGCGGTGACGAGGTGAATCATTATCTTCATCGTCAATGATTCAATTTTGGTGCTTTACTCAATTGCCACCGTCTTTGCCAATTGTCTTCGACGTTTTTACGACAAAAGTTGTTGCTCTTGCGCACAGCTCAGGGAACGGACGACGGGATATGAGGGAACCACATTTTTTTCACATTTTCGTTGATGGGGGAATCGTGTGTCGTTCGGACTTAAGGGGTCTTCTTTAGACGCTAAAAAAGGCTATTTTCATCAATTTGTTGATGGGTTTATATTACAGATATTGATATAAGAGTCGTTGCACTTAATAAATACACTTTCGAAATACATTTTTTTTAATTGTTTATTTAAGTCACTATTTATAGATGAAAATGTCCTAAAAAATTGTAGGTCTGCGCTGTTGATGAAATCTCGGAGATGGATCGTCCGAAACAAAAAATCAAACGGTTTTAAATTCAGTATGTTAATGGCTATAGCGCATATCATACGATTTTTGATATATGCAAAATGGCGGACATTCTTCGGAAAAAAAACGTTTTTTTCACCGTTTTTGGCCAAAAAAATAGTGAATATCAAAATTTGAGAAAAAATCCTTGATATGCGTTATAGCTATAGTTGTAAAAAGGATGTGGGTAAAATTTCTAAAGGATCGGTTCAGTAGTTTCGAAGATTTTATCAACAAGCCGTCGAAATATTTGGGTGATTTACGGGAATTTTTTGGCAAAAAAGTACTAAATTGAATGTTTCGGAAAATTAAAAATATATTTGGCTACATTTGACGCCAAAAAAAAAGTTCCTCCACTGCTGACATGGTTCCGGCCGATTGAGTAGCTGAAACCGAAAAAGGAAAAAATGTCGTTAAACTGGAAGGTATTTCCTGTACAATGACGTAGGATTTTCGAAAAATATAAAAATCTAACAAAATGGCGTAGTTATGAAGAAAAAAACGTCTGTTTTCTTGCCTATAAATTGGTCGTTTTTTTCAATGCCAAATCTTCAATTTTCATCCAATCAAAAATATCTTACGTCATTGTAGAGTAAATATATTCAAGCGTACTCAGTTCAAATTTCAAGTCAATCGGATAATTGCTCTTCGAGTTACGATATCAGTAAATTTGAAAAATCTCATTGCGAGAAAAACGCGTTTAAAGATTTAACTATCGATTTTATACCTACGAACGGTTGTTCTTTAGAAGGCCATTCGGGGAGTATTAGAGATACGGCCTTGAAATTTTTACAAGACATTCTTGAAAGTATAAATTGTCGAAAAAGGCAAAAAAAATCGATTTTTTGAATGTGTCACACTGGTATAGCCCCTTAAAGTTTGTTTGGGTTGCATAAATACATACAATTTTTTTTCTATGTATCTCGAAAGTGTATTTATTAAGTGTAACAACTTTTATATCAATATCTATAATATAAACCTATCAAAAAAATCGCGAAAATAGTATTTTTTAGAGGCTAAAGTGAGAAGACCCCTTAAGGTATTCCTTTCGCGGCGGGCCGTACTTAGTTGGGTCATAAGGAAGGCCCCTCTGAATCATGAAACTGGAGGAAAACATAGCGCGCAAATTGAGTAGAGTTTTACATTTTTTTATCCGCGTTCGTGAAAGGAATACCTTAAGGATTTTGACGAAATTGAGCGTTCCTACCGCTTCAGAAGAATGCATTAAGGGGGTCCAACAGCCAGATTACAAACTGATAATCTAGTAATAAAATAAATCATCTCCGATATGCCTTTCGTTTTAATCTTGCCAATTGTGGCTTGACATCGCAATCATTGGAAATAACGTGAGCCCTTTGCACATTCGCGTCGTTCAGTCATCCAGGGATACTCTTCAACGAAAAAGAGAAAAATAAACGTTTGACTTTCGACAGACACCGGAGCCCGAACTACAAAAAGTTTTACACACCGAGATGGAGCAACGACTGACACAGCTTCAACAAAGGGTGACATCATTGAGGACGGAATCCGAGGAAGTGTGGAAGACGTTGGAAACGGCGGAGGCTAGCTTGCTGGAGATGCTGACGGCCAAGGATTACGATTGTTCGAGATACTTTGGTGAAAATGCGATGCCGACGTCGAGACCGCCCGAAACTTTGCAGATCAAGCTCAGAGCCGACAGACAAGAAACCGAAGAATTTTATCTCACGGTTAGCAGAAATAGAAAACTCAAGGCCTTAGGCCACAGTAACGAGTATAAAATCATGTACGAATTCAACAATTTTTTTTCCTATGAAAAAGTGATTCCCTCATCAAATTAATTACACATCTAGTTAGTATAAATATCAAGCTGCTAGCATTTTTTTTTCGATGTACCAAATGGACGGCTACTAATATTTTCTGTTGTTATCTTTTTTTAGGCGCTCCGCGGCGTGACATTTAGCATCCACAATTTTTTACCTAGAACAAAGAACAAAAATTCTCGTCAATCTACATTAGAATACCTAGGGAAGTACGTACGGAATTTAAAAAATATTGTATTATTCAAAAGTTGTAGGTATTTGAACTTAAGGGCAGATATACACCTAGGAGCCGAAAAAAGGTCATTTTTGTGAATTTTTTCAAGGAAAACTATTTGAAATTTCGGATAGGGGTTTTAATTATCTAAAAGTACGTACATTCAAAAATGTGTTTAATTTTCTTTATTTAAAAATATCAAAAATATACAAGGATATTGTATGATCGTTGGAGCGTCGTAACAAAATCGGTACCCAAAATTTCTCGAAAACCAATGAACCGATTGCCTTGAGGTTTTTTTGTGGTTATTCTATACATCATTATCTAGTACTTATCATAGGATTTTTTTCCGTTACTTGCTTTTTGTTTTATAGGCAAAATAATAATTAATTTTTGGCCCAAAAATCACTATTATATTCAAACGTCCGCCATTTTGTCATAAATCGATATTTTCAAAATCGGCTATGACAAGTACTAGATAATAGTGTATAGAATAGCCACAAAAAACCGAAAGGCAATCGGTTCATTGGTTTTCGAGAAATTTTGGGTACCGATATTTTTACGACGCTCCAACGATCATACAATATCCTTGTATATTTTTGATAATTTTCAATAAAGAAAATTAAACACATTATTTAATGTATATACTTTTAGATAATTAAAACCCCAGTCCGACATTTCAAATAGTTTTCCTTGAGAAAATTCACAAAAATGACCTTTTTTCCGGCTGCTAGGTGTATATCTGCCCTTAAGAAATGAATTTTCAGTGAATAATTTCATTATAACTGCTCATTAAATGAAAAGTTTTCGATTAATCAGAAATTCCGTACGTATTTCTCTGCGAAATGCAATTAGAAACGTACGTTTTAAATTTGACGTAAATCGATTGAAAAATGTTGAAGTTATTTGTCACGCCAATTGGAAAAAAGCTGTTTCGAGAAGTTTCGAGTAGTCGGCCATTTTGTACATCGAAAAAAATACACATATATATTTTTACTAACAGCTTGATATTCATACTAAATAAATGTGTAATTAATTTCGCGAGTGAATCACTTTTTCATACGAAAAAAAAAATGGTTAAATTCGCACATGATTTTATACCCGTTACTGTGGCCTAAGGCCTCAACGCAACCTTCTCCTCGATGCAATGATTGAAACGTTTTTTTCTTCTCCATGTTTGACGACAGAAATTCAGGGAATATCTGCTTGGCACGTCCAGAATAGCGAGGCTCGACGCCAAACAGGAATACATAAGGCAAAGTTTGCAGGAGGGCTCGAACGCCTCGCCGAATCCGTCCATATCGACGACGAAACAGAAACAGGCGAGGCGAAAGCGCATCGGACGCTTGCAAATGAACGGCCAGCCGAAGCTCTTCGCTGGCTCGTTGGAGGAATATCTCGAGAGCACGAATCAGGAGATACCCTTGATCATGAAGAGCTGCATCAGAGTGATCAATCTGTACGGTCTTCATCATCAGGGTATCTTCCGCGTCTCGGGTTCCCAGGTCGAGATAAACAATTTTCGGGAGTGGTTCGAGAGGGGCGACGATCCGCTAGCCGACGTAACCGACGCCTCCGACATAAACAGCGTCGCTGGTGTGTTCAAGCTGTATCTACGGGAATTGCGGGAGCCCCTCTTCCCGATAATCTACTTCGAGCATCTCATGGAATTGGCGCAGCTCGAGTCGAAACAGGAATTTGTCATTAAGATGAAGGAACTCATCTCGAGTCTTCCAAGACCCGTGGTCATTGTGATGCGTTATCTTTTTGCTTTTCTCAATCAGTGAGTATTAGGTGGAGGAAGGCGGGGGACCAAAAAAAACAACAAATTCTTCATTATTGATTCATCGAACACGAGACTCCGCGAAGCTAGTCCGTTCGAGAACCTCGCGGACGGATTCGACCCAAACGGTTGATCGCCTTTGGATCGGCTCTTGCTCAATTTACGGTTCAATGGAAAAATGGTACTCTGTTACTTGGTCAGATCCGCGGGGCGCTCGAACAGACAATTCGTACTCGTAGTCGATGGATTGACAAAGTTCTTGTGCTCGTTTGAGGCATCATCACAGTGTAACGGGTCGAAAAAATAATTTTAGCGATTTTTTTTCTTCGATGGTTAAAATACGCCGATCAGTCTGGTTTTTTAAATGTCAGATCAAAACACTCGTGAAGAACAGAAAGTAAACTTTCAAACTTTTTTTTTCATTTTTTTAACGGTTTAAAATGTTTTTGAAAAAAAAGAAGAATATTTGTAGAAAGGTTATTAATCGGTGTGAAAGCCGCTATCTTACTGTGGAGATTTCTTAATCAAAATTTACAAAATGGCGTTGGTTTGAAAAAATGTATCAAATTTAGCCTTTTTTTGGAAAATTTCATATTTTGTAACGAAAAAATGTCAGCAAATTTGAAAAATCTCATTTCAAGAAAAACGCGTTTAAAGATTTAACTATCGATTGTTCACCTTCGAGCGGTTGCTCTTTAGAAGGGTGCCATTCAGGGAGTATTAGAGATACGGCCTTGAAATGTTTACAGGATATTCTTGAAAGTATAAACTGTCGAAAAAAGTTTTAAAAATCGATTTTTTGAAAGTGTCGCACTGGTATAGGCCCTTAACCAAACGAGCCTATGATTTTAAACGATCCCTTGAGAAAAATTGACACACAGCTTCATCCGTTGTTCGATGATAACAAGTACACATAAACGACTTCTTTATCCCAAATACACCGAACGATGCTAACTTCTGTCAACGAAATGCCTTTTATTAGGTATTCTCAAAAAATACTACACACTGCCGGTAAAAAGCTTATTTTTTCGAATCTTTCTGCACCAAGTTCCAACCAGTTTAACGACAATGAGAATAACTTTCCACCAATGGCTTCGTACGTTACAAAATTCATACTGTCGCGTTTCGGCCACACTTCAATACCGTTGGTTTTTCCCAATGAAAAACAAAAGACATTACTCCGTCAGCTGATCAGTCCGCGATGTTGTGGCCGGTAGTAAAACGTCACGAGCGTCAATGCCCAGTGAACGCGATCGTTCTAACGCACCGTAAATTCTATTCCATCAGTCTTTCCGAATTCTCCGACGAGAACATGATGGACCCTTACAATCTGGCGATATGTTTCGGCCCGACTCTCGTGCCAGTCCCCGAGGACAAGGATCAGGTTCAGTATCAGAATCAGGTCAACGATTTGATCAAAAACATAATAACATTCTGCGAGGAGATATTTCCCGAGGACATCGGTGGAATACAGTACGAGAAATACATAAGCCGCGAGCCCGACGACGTGTGAGTAAAAAGCTAGACTCGGTTTTGTTTTTCACCGCATTGGTATCTGACGAAACTTTACGATTGCGTGAACTTCGTGATGCGCAGGGATGTCGGAGATTCGCCGACCGATCAAGTGCAAGAAGACATGGACTCCGAAGTATATCCGTCCGAAGATGGTGAGTGAACGAGAAAATATCGATGTACCAGGTGTAGAAGTAAGAAACCGGATTTTTGTTGTAAAAATTGCACCTCTGTTGTTTGAAAATGGCAAAAACGAATGGCGACGGCTTTCTGCGTCACATTCAATTGATCCGCGAGTTCTTGTTGACTTTGAGTATCATCTTCATCCGATAAGGATTGCAATTCGTTGTCTGCGAACTTTTTCGGTCGTTTCCCACGCTCTTCGTTTCTCACGTCAAAATCACGACTTTTGCAATTTTTGAACCACTCGAAACACTGTGTTTTTCCAAGGTCATGTTCACCGTAAGCTTCGACAAGCATTCGATGCGATTCCGCAGCAGTTTTCTTCAAATGATAACAGAAAACCAATGCTGTCCGCAAATCGTAGTTCGCAGACACAAAACTCGACATGTTTGAGGTTATAGAAAAATATACCGGTGTAGGGAACTTGGGTTGTGTGTGTTGAAAATCTTCGTCAGCTGTTAGAGGGAGATGATGGCGCTGCAGAAGCGGTCGTACGGTCCCTAAACTGATGGCTAGCACCATCTATAGGGAAATTCCGGTTTCGTACTTCTACACCTGGTAAATGATACATGCAGCGTTGCAGCGATTTTCCGGTGGAAAAAAAGCCGGAGTACTCTGCCGGCCAAAGTTTTTGGACACTTCAGATAATTGCAAGACTTTCGATCACTGGATAATTGCCAAATAACGTTTGAGTAATACAATAAATTTCATTTGTTATTTTACTGTACTATTACTTTTACTTTTTCATACCTCATTTCATACCTGAATAACCAAACATCTAATTAATGTTCATAAATGCAATTGAAGATTTTTCCGACTTTTAATCGATGTTGATATTTTTGTACTTTGTTTAAAACTTTGTTTTGTACTTTGTTTATTTTTGTACAAGCTGTACTTTGTGCAAAACTAATAATAATGGGATTTTTGAAGAAAGTAAAGGTCAGCTTTGAGACTGTTCAACCGAATTGAAAATAACGTCGATAAATTGATGAGTTCTTCAAGTTCAAACGTAAAAGTGAGTTTGACGGTAAATCAAATAGGAGGAAAAAAGATCGAGCTCTAGCATTTAGACTTAGATCAGGAGGTTCAAATACGGCGTGATTTTCTTCGTCCCTGAAGTAGAGAAAGAAATGTCAATTTGGTATGACATTTTCACACTTTATGATTTTTCAATGGGTAAAACTGGAAAAAAGATGTTTATGTCGGTATTTTTCGCCATTCTTTTGTATGTACTAACCTCGAACTTGAGTGATGCTTTGTCCACAGGACTTTAGTATAAAATGATACCCCGCGAAATATTTTTACCGGTTAGATATGTCCAAACATATTTGGCCCCTATTGGTTATCGACGAATTTCAATAAAGCGAAAGACGATCGAACTGAAATTTTGAACAAGCCTCCCTTTCAATATTTTAAGACAACCCCTAAAGGGATTTTTAGCGACTCGCAATAGATTTCGAGATATTGAATTTTTTAGTTTTTTTTAACGCTCGCTGACTATATATGGGTGTACCTTAACTACTAGTTTTCCGTTCGTGAGCATATATGCTGTCTCTTTCCAAGCAAAATCCTTTTTTTTGTCCAACAGTGAGTAAACAATGGCACAGTAGTTTCGGCGTCCAAGCGACCGCGGGCGTGAATTCGAATCCACATTCGGACAAGGGGATTTGAAATTTCAATTTTGAATTTTGAATTTTGATTTTTGAACGTTATCCGTTCGTCCAAATAGGGTATCCAATAGTAAATAAAAAATTTCAAACAATGTTATCCATTGTTTACTCAAAAGATCTTTAGATCTTTAGATCTTTCAAGTAAACAATGGACCATATTGTCTAACACTTTTTATTTATTATTTAATACTTTATTTGGGTAACCGGATAAGGTTCGAAATTCAAATTTCAACATTCGAAATAGAAAGATTTAACTTTCAATTCCAATTTCAATTTAACAAAAATCAATGGATTTGAATCCACTTGCGCGAATGTGGATTCGAACCCGCGCCTGCGCTCGCTTGGACGCCGAAACTACTGTGCCATTGTTTACTCACCGTTGAACTTCACTCGTGAATATCTCGGCCATTTTTGTCGCACGACATTTTTTAAAAAAGCGTTTTGCTTGGAAAGCGACACCCTATATGCTCACGAGCGAAAAACTAGTAATTAAGATACACCCTGTATATACATATATTTTCTACGTCTCAGAACATACCTATATATGATATCGCGCTCCCCGTTTTGTCCAAACAAACCTAAACAAACCCAAACCAAAAAAGTATTGGGCGTAAAAAAATCCCTTTAGGGATTGTCTTGAGGTGCGATCATTACTTTTAACGAATTATCTGATTTAACTGATTTTAACGAATACTTTATACACCTATTGCCAACATTTGAGCTATTTTGACCGTTTATTTTATTCGCAATAAAACTGCAAAGTCGAGCACTTTGAGTTACCCAAGCACGTCGTCTTATGGAGACGGTCAACCGGAAGTGCGGTGATCGCGGTTTTTCTGCTCACGTATCCAACTAAACCCGTTGGAAAACTGAAATTCGATAGATTAGATATAATGGATATTGTAAAAAAAATAAGAAAATCAATCTTCACCGTGTAGTTAAAGCACTACGTTACAAGAAAGTTTCAATTTCCGGTTGAAAATGGTCAGAACGACGAAATAGCACGCACAGACTTAGCAACGTCGCGAGTAACAGCTGATGCGTTTGGCGAACATAACCTAGCTTTGTTTCGAAATTAATTTGAATGGACGCCGCCACAAAATATGCAAACAACAATTTATGGAGTTTTATCATTTATCACGTATCAATAATATGTATAATTATATTCTGCCTATCGTATTAATTCCGCTGAGTTAATTCAACCCTATTTTAATAGGTTTCCGGCTGATTTTTTGTTGTCCTTTTAGTCCGTTTTTATGGTGGATACGTTAATATTATTATTACGAAGATTACTACCGAGTTGACAATCTAATTTTTCAGTTTTTATTTGTTCACGTGCAATAAATTCATCATTTACCACAACATTCGGCACATTATAATCGACAATACGAATAATCAACATCAGTAAACATCAATCAGAGCAGCTGTGGGTGAAATCAATTTGGACTGTTTTTGACCCCGTGGGAGTGATCGTACCTCCTTAAAATATTAAAAACGGATGTTTGTACAAAATTTCAGATCGATCGATTCAGGAAGGGGTTCGGTACCTTACCCCAAACCAGCCCCCTGGTAGATAAATGCTGTTTGCAAAATGCCCTTGCCGCACTGTGGCGCTATTAGTCGTGTGACATGCATGCGCAAATATGTACGTTGCACCGGTATTTCGAATACTTTACACGAATAAAAGTCTATTGTAGCTAACTTTATGAAAACCATTATTCGCGTGTATGATGGATTTGAATCATAATTGAATTACGCAGCTTAGCATTATCAACTTAAAAGAATTCACGAATTCAAGAAGAACAAAAAGTATCGAATCGTTCAGCTGATCGGAGTATTCATCGGCGAAGTCTGTCACATAACAGCCAACGCCAGATAGTGGCGATTTAAAGAACTAAAAAGCCGGGAGCAAACGCGTTTTCGTTTATCGTATAGGAATATCAGGCCAGTGTCAGGAGGCTGCCCAAAACGAATATTACGCTCGCGCGACAAAAACCTTCCGTACATATCCTCACGAACTTTTCCTACGAACGTCATAAGCATCGTAATTTCACTGGACCCTTTTTTCCCATCCACTCGGGCGTTCAACAGAGTCCGAGAATCTGGAGGCAACGGCGCAGTTTGATTTTCACGCGAGATCGGAGCGGGAGCTGAGCTTCAAGAAGGGCGACACCCTCACGTTGTTCATGCAAGTGAGCTACGATTGGTGGAGAGGTTCCTTGAACGGCCGCGAGGGCCTGATTCCCGACAAGTATATCATGCTGAAAATCAAGTGAGTTCTCGCAAAACGCAAAACAGCGAAACAATCGGCTCTCTCTCTCTCTCTCTCTCTCTCCATCTCTGCCCAATCGTTTCCACCCCGGGTAGTTGCATCAACGCCCGACTTGTGCTCCCCACGCACGACTCAACGTTTTTTCGTCGTTGCTCGTTTCCAGGGACGAGGATCGCGAGAAAGAGCTGCTGAAATCATCGAGCGAAGAATCGATGCGAAGGAGAGCTTCGAGCTCGGCGGACAGCGCCCTCTCGAGCAACAATTCACCGCTCATGGGACCAACGAGCAACGCCAACGTTTGGCCAGCAGCGAACGTAACGTCGGAACCGACGATTACCGGGACGGCAAATCACAGCGACGTTACGAGCAACAGCGGCAACGGGACGACGGCCACCGTAATACCGAGCGTAGTTACGAATCCGGTGACCTGCGTAACGTCCTCGCAACCGATCATCAGTCGAGAGGTATTGGAAACGACCGTATAGCACTGAATTCAATCCGTCTTCGTTGTGTTCGTTATGGTTGTCGTTTAATGTTTTATTTATTCTTTATTGTTTGTTTGTTTTTTCTTCCTATTGTTTATTCTCGTCTCGTCCGGACGTGTATTCAGTATGTCACTTTTCTCGTTTTGTTTAATTGTGCGCGCGCTTGTGTCTCTGCTGCTGCTGTACATGTGTGTATGTGTGTGTGTGCGCGCGCGCCTACGTGTATGCGTGTGTACCGTGGTTTCGCAATTCCACTCGAATGTGCTACAAGTCGTACGTGACACGCGATAAGGTGCAACGTGTGCATGTCATCACGGTGATGCTCGGAAACGTGTAGAGTAACACCTTTTTTAAGCTACGTCGGTCATGTTTCATTCATCGATTTCCGCGCGCACAGTATTGCTGGAGAAACGGGCTCCAAAGATGGCGACTATACGGACTCGAGTGGTGAAAAGCTCAAGGTGGAAAAACAATATCTTTTTTGGATATATCAAGATGGAAAAATATATCAATATATTTTGTATGGTATAAAAATGTATATCAAGGTGGAAGATTTATGAAAAGATATCTTCACAGCCCAAATATGTTTTTATTCGCATCGCTCAACGTAATTACCGACACTTTTAGTCGATCGCTCAAACACGGCGTGAGGATATTAAAAGACGACAACATTTGTCGTGCCTTCTTATTTATCGTCTTGTTTTGTTCCAAAAGTATATCTTCGAACAGACACGTTTAAAGGTGCAAATATTTTGATTCGGTTGCGCTCACCTGCGTCTCAAACATGTGTATACATCGGATAATCCACGCCATGACAGCTAGCCCGTGACTCCGACCATTTTTGGTTTTCCTGATTTCTTTTTTGTAAAATTGTACCCCATGAAAGCAATATCCCCACCAATTTTTAGATTTTTAGCTTTTCTCCTTTAGGACTTATAATTTTCCAAAAAATGTCCATTTCAGAACTTTCGGAAACGTTCAAACGCTGATAACTCCTGAACTAATTGAGGTATCGACAAATGGCACGATATAATATTTGTTCATTTTGAAGCAGACTTTCTTTAAAAAATATCAAAAAAATAATCAGCTATCAATTTCAAGGTTTTTTTTACTTTTCAAGTGAAAACTATTGTTTTTAAAGATGTTCGCCACTTTTCAATTTTTTCAAAAAATTCTCTAAAATAGAGTGACCCATTCTATGATTTTTAATACTAGTCTCATCGTGGGCCCATTTTTCCTTCTATTGTTTTTCCGAATTAATCATATTCTTTTAAACGAGTTTCATCATTTTGATGTCCAACAATGCTATTAATGATTTTGTGATTTCCAATTCGGCTTCGACAGGCCAGAAACGGTTTATTTTTAATTTATACTGTAGGTAAACAAAAAAAAATTATTTTCAATTTTGAAAAATTGTATTTCGTTAAATTCAGCACAAATGAAAAATAAATCGTTTCAGGCCCGTCGAAGGCGAACTACAAATCGCAAAATCATTATAGCATTGTTGGACATCAAAAGGATAAAACCCGTTCAAAAAATAATATGATTAATTCGAAAAAAAATAGAAGGAAAAATGGGCCCACGATGAGACTAGTGTTAAAAATCATAGAATGGGTCACTCTATTTTAGAGAATTTTTTGAAAAATTTGAAAAATGGCGAACATCTTTAGAAAAATAATTTTTTCTTGAAAAGCAAAAAAAACGTTGAAATTGATAATTGATAATATTTTTCATATTTTTAAATGAAAGTATGCTCCAAAATGAAAATATATATATATATATATAATGCCACTTGTCGATATCTCAATTAATTTAGGAGTTATCAGCGTTTGAACATTCTCAAAACTTTTTAAATCGACATATTTTGGAACATTACAAGACCTAAAAGAGAAGAGATAAAAATCTAGAAATTAGTGTGGACATTCCTTTCGTGTACAATCGTGGACGTTCCTTTCGGGTACAATTTTACACAAAAAAAAATCAGGCAAACCAAAAATGGTCGGGGTCACGGATCAGCTGAAATGGCGTGGAATATCCCATATACATGTATCTACGAAGGAGCCATCTTTTTTCCCTCTGTTTCATTGCCATCCAGTCCGTTTCTCCAGAATCGTTGAAGTACCGTAAAAATCTAAAATTTATATCAACAAGAAATTCATAATTTTCGCAACGTAGTTTTGACACGAATGAAATTTGGCCCGTCTTCCGTTGTACTACCGATCGTCTTGTTGAGGCGTCACTGAAAATCGTCGAGAAACCCGCCGTACAGCGGTTCGATGTACCGATCACGAACACCTGTACCCTCGAATGCATACAATTATTTTTGCACCTGCCGCACAACACACGCACCGCTTGTCCAAGAAGAAAAAAACGTTTACGGTTCGCGGACGATAATAGCCGATAGGGAGAAAATACAAAGTTGATGCATTTTTCTCGAATCTCACAAAGACCAAGAATTCTCAACGAGAGAAAAGATATTACATCGAGACGACGAACTAGTCCAGGACCGTTAATCGAGATTGCGTGTTAAAAGCGCGATAGCGCCGAGTTCTTTCGCTTTCGAGGAGAAAGAAACGGAACGACGATACTGTATAGCTGAAAAACGTAGAGAGATAGGTGGCATTGCCGTAAATTGTACGAACGGTACGTCTTAGTCTTACATTTTTCCGTTGGTTTTATTTTACTTTTTCATTTTTATTCTTTCTACTACCTAAGTCTCTGAAAACACACAGAACGTCGTAACTTCTTTGTAAAATATATAGAGAGAAAAAAATCGATTTTTTTTCTTCTTTGTAAATAAACGTATGGAAATACGATTGTACACACGCCGGATGCTCTGCATGTGCATACGAACTATTGTCTTGTGCTACACACGCCTCATTTATCCTCACGTTTGCCTCGTTCAATTATTTGACAACTTCTTGTATTTTTTTCTTGTCGTTACCCTAGTTTTTTTTCACTCCTCTTTTATTTTTGTTTCACGATTTCTTCAAGTTTAATGGTTGGGTTGCTTACTGTTTTTCCAGATATACGTTTAGTGTTGGCGCTTTTGCAGATCTGCTAAAGTGCCTCGCGATACGATAGACGATCGACCTTCGCCGGACTAAAAACTGTTCGATAAAACTGCTGCCAGTGTTGTGTGATTCTGTTATCTTGGTTTTTTTTTATTGTTTCTCTTTATTCTTCAATTTAATCAATAATCGTTGTTTGTTCATTCTCGTTCTTGTCACTATTTCTGCTCATGTATTATATACGTATATATATATATGTATTTATATATGTACGTGTTTACGAATACATATACATATATAAGTGTACTATAAAAAATGATCTTAATATTTCCGCCGCCCCTCCCCCCGCCCCTATCTTTCGTAATATGTCGTTCAAGGAGCGTCGCATATTGACGGTTCAGTTGGTTTGTGAATCCTAGAATCCCGTAGAACAATGTCAGTCTGTAGACGATACCGAAGGGAATGACGTATGCACCGGGAGCGTCTTAGGCAACGGAGACTCTCTGTGCTTAGGTGAGTAAAGCTTCGTAAAGATCGCTCAATTCCCTTCCCCATTTCGCCACTTGGCTCGCGTTCCTCCTTCACACGCGATCGCTATCTGACAACTCGAACGAAACGTACAACTCCATTCAGCCCGCGTTGATTTCTGTCTTTAGACAGGAAGCACACCAGTGAATGATGGGACGTTGAAACTTCACGGCATCGATGTAAAAACAGACGATGAGAGACAATAAAAGAAGAAAAACGAAAAACAGCCTCGTATTATGCAGCTGCGAACGATAATTGAAATAATCTTGAAGTTTGCATCGTTGGAAAACAACGAGAATTAATTTTTTTTGGTGGATAAAATTACAAAGGCTACAAAATCGTTCGAACGTTTTTACTTATTTTTATTGCAGCCTTTCGAGCTTAAAAGAAAAAAGAACACGAAGAGACAACGATAGAAAAGTCGTTGCGTAGCAACGATGCAAACTCCAACGTCATTAATTGTAGAGGAGAATAAAGTATAATGTACGGCTCGAATATTTTGACGATTCGATTATTTGAAAATTCTCGTGTGTCTATTGAAAATTTATGTTCGAGGCTGAGAGGGTTTTTTTCTGAGTGTCTAATATGGCATAATGCCTCATTATTTACACTCGAACTATCGAGAACAAGGGAAAAATAAAGTGCATCGTAACGTGAAAATATTCTGATTCGATATTTTTCACAATGACAACCACGTGTTCTTTTTTTGAATCGTTGGAAGTTTTTGACGAAGTAATTATAGCTTGTTTGCCTTTCATTCACTGGTACAATCTGTCCTACATTGGAGTTGCCCCTGATTTTGTATTCGCGTTTTTTTTTTCGTTATCGTTGTGTGACTTTTCTGTTCGGTAACATTAAGATCGTCCCAGTTTTATACGAACAGTTTTTTATCCATAATCGCGTGGCAATTGCGGTGGTGTGGTATCTTTTTTCGATACGCGCACACACACACACACACACACGCGCGCGCACACACACACACACACACACACACACTTACATAGTATATAGTAGGCCTGTGTGTCACGTGCATGTTATTGGTAACGTCTATCGTTGGGTCAGTGCCAGCATGTTAGCCTCTGATGTATATTGCGCGCAATGCGACACTTTCATTTCCCATATCTATGTTCATTTGGCAAATAATTATCCAAAAAAATTGGGCACGCTTTTCTTTCAGGTTTGGGAAATGTTTCCCCTACCCTTGTAGTTCATCACTTCGATGTTCAAAAAAAAAAAAAATGTTAGAACATTGAGTATGATTTATTAATTCCTTAAGTCCCTAGCCGTGTTTTTTTTTACAAGGTACTGTATCGAGTGCACAAAACAAATCGTCTCTGTTACGGAAGATTATGCGAATCGTGAAAAGCGAAATAATGAAGAATGTCACTGAGATCGTATGTAGTTTACTTTTCTCCAAAGGTTCGTATAATTTCGAGGATACGTGCCTAGAAATAATCGTATCTTAGGTGTGCGAAGTTTGATATTTAGAGTAGTGTTTGTTCCTAAAAGAATCGTGTTTTCGAAAGATTGAATCAATGGATGTGTCGATGTGACGATAACTCACCATATGATTGTATTCCATTCTTAAGAACAAATGTAGCGATCCGTAATCGTTGCAAGTTTAGGGAGGTACGATCACTTCCACGGGGTCAAAAACGAGTCTAAATGTATTTTACCCACAGCTGCTTTGATTGATGTTTACTTATGTTGATTATTCGTATTATTGATTATAGTGTGCCAAATGTTGTGGTAAATGGTGGATTTATTGCACGTGAACAATTAAAAACTGAAAAATTAGATTTTCAACGACTCGGTAGTAATCTTCTTAATAATTGTATTAACATATCCACCATAAAAACGGACTAAAAGGACAACAAAAAATCAGCCGGAAACCTATTAAAATAACCTTGAATTACCTCAGCGGAATTAACACGATAGGCAGAATATAATTATACATATTTTTGATACGTGATAAACGATAAAACTCCATAAATTGTTTGCATATTTTGTGGCGGCGTCTATTCAAATTAATTTCGAAACAAAGCTAGGTTATGTTCGCCAAACGCATCAGCTGTTACTCGCGACGTTGCTAAGACTGTGGGTGGTATTTCGTCGTTCTGACCATTTTCAACCGGAAATTGAAACTTTCTTGTAACGTAGTGCTTTAACTGCACGGTGAAGATTGATTTTCTTATTTTTTTACAATATCTATTCTGTCGAATTTCAGTTTTCCAACCCGTTTAGTTGGATACGTGAGCAGAAAAGCCACGATCAACGCACTTCCGGTTGACCGTCAAAATAAGTGAAGTATTCGTCAAAGTCGTACAAAACTTTCGAATCCGAAATTTGGAGTTCGTAGTAACGATCGTACCTCCTTAATCGATCAATTTTGTAAATATAGTATTACTTTCACCATTGCGTAGTGTTGACCCTCTCCGGACGATTCTCTGCCACCCGTCTACTCTCCAAGATAAATGGGCAACGCCTTTTCGTTTTTCCTTCGCACTCTTACTCCACCGACAAGTCGTAACCTTGACACGCGATGATTCATCGATCATCGAGGCGTTCAAATTCATTGAAAGAACGGGGGGGGCGGGGGTGATTCGTTCGTTTTGTCATGACCAAAATAAGCCCCAAAATCCACGATATTCGTGACTCCCGGATCCACCGCGACTCGGGACTCCGTCGCTGATCGATTATTGTCGTTTTTCAGGAGCCAAACGTGACCCCGAGCCCAATGGCGTCGGCGAGTGTCACGGGAACGTCAGCGACGACGAGCCCGTCCGCGTCGAGGCGGCCGAAAGGTACGAGCCCAGAGATTGAGAAAGATGACGTTGAGGGAACGAGGACGGAGATACCGGAAGTTCTCGACAACGGAGCCGAGGACGAAAGCGTCTCGGATTTTTTGGACTCGCTCTCGGGCACGAGCGAGCACGAAATGCAGGACGACTGTGACCTCAGAGACGACGAGCCCGAGCGGCACTCGTCGATGTCGCTCGACATGGGATTGAAGCGCGGGGCGTGCAGAAAACAGCAATGGAAATCGCAGAGTATAGGCGAATCGTTGCAGCAGACTCAGTCGCAAGCGAATTCCTTGCAGATAAATCCATCGGATTCCCATCACAATCAACAAAGTCTCCATCATCATCATCATCATCATCATCATCATCAGGACGAAGACGACAAGTTGCAAGCGGAACAAACGACCTTCTCGGCGAATCGTGAATTATGGCAGAGACGGGCGACCTCGCAGACCCAATTGACACCGACAGCCACCGTCGTCCAGTCGACCCCAAAGTCCTTCAGATCGTCCCAGGAATTTCGTGAAATGCGCCAAAAGCACACGCCCGATCTTGTTATGGATTTGCCACTCTCGGCTCAGGACGTAGGCAACAAATCGGCCTCTTCCAACAGTCTCAGTAGCTCGGACGAGGAACCCGTGCCCGTCGCCGCGCCGAGAAACATAGAAATAACGAAATCACCAACGCCGACCGGACCCGAGTCACCGGACATGAGCACAGCTGCCGAGAGATTCGCCAAGCAGAATCAGTGCACCCTCAAGAAAAATACGAAAACTTGCAGCGACAGCGGTGCAACGGGCAAGCTGAAACGCCTCGAGACTGAGATTGTCGACGGCGAGACCGAGGCTGCGCCGGAAATCGTTAGATCGACGAGCAGCCACGAAATATCGACTTCGGACGATTGCCAATCCCTGCGATCACCTCTACAGGCACGCTCGACACCAAAAATCGCCGCGAAATTCGCCGATATGCGTCTGACGGGCGGTAGCCAAGCCTCGACTCAGGTGTCTTCCTTCAAGCCTCAGGTCAAGGTCAAACCTACGATTCTCCGCAAGCCCGGTCCCTGCTTCCCGAAAACGCTACCGCACGGTCACATGAGCCCGGAGTTGGCACGGAAAATTGAAAAGCAACAAGTGCAGAACAGTGCGGAATAAGCGAATGAAACGAGTATACGGTTCACGAGACTCTTCGTTTATCTTCAACCACGGTTTCTTATACTCGCACCCTTGACGATCCGCGAGAGACTTCTGAGCCATAATACTTTTCGTGGTTCCTTACGCGTTTTCGGTCATTTCGTCAATTTTCTGAGTTCTTTTTTTCTGCACATCATCACTGTCATCGTCGTTACTTCCCATCGATCAATCCGCCCAGTGCAAACCATGTTTTTCTTTTAAATACTTATCGTTATTGTTTATGAAGAAGAGAATGACGCCGGAATTACGGCTCAATTTTTTCTCTCGTGATCTCGTGTGGTGAACGATAAATCACTCGACTATATCCCGGTACATTTAAATTCCCCGCCCCACACACGAGTTTATGTTTTTTAACGATGAAAGAAAAAAGAAATACACGCTCCGCTTTTGTGTTATTTTTTTACCAAAATGACCCGCGAAACGATGTTTCTAGTCATCATGGGAATGATACGAGAAGGAAAATGAATGAGGAAGACTCGCCACGAGGCTCAGTGTCTTCACGAATATGCGCGCTTCCTGTGCGCGCGCGCGCGCGCGCGCGCGCGTGTGTGTGTGTGTGTGTGTGTGTGTGTGCGTGCGTGCGTGCGCGTGCGCGCGCGCGCGCGCGCGCGCGTGTGTGTGTGTGTGTGTGTGTGTGTGTGTGTGTGTGTGTGTGTGTGTGTGTGTGTGTGTGTGTGTGTGTGTGTGTGTGTGTGTGTGTGTGTGTGTGTGTGTGTGTGTGTGTGTGTGTGTGTGTGTGTGTGTGTGCGTGTGTGCGTGCGTGCGTGTGTGTGTGTGTGCGTGTGTGTGCGTGTGTGTGTGTGTGTGTGCGCGCGTGCGACTCTGAGAATGATTTCTCGAACGATGCATCGAAAAGAAAAATAATAATAATTAGATAGTAGGATCGAACGAATTTGTAGCTTTTACGAGGGATTGTAATTTATTTTTTATCGCGACTAATCGCCAAATCTAAAAAGTAAAAGAAAAATCTCCAGTTAAATAAGCGATTGAACAAACATAACGTTCGTGCTAGAAGCGAAGAAGCAGGAATAAAGAGACGAAAAAGAAACCATGTTCGATGTTCCTTTAAACGCATATACGCATAAAAACACGAGTGCTAGGGTTTTACAAGTGTTTCAGCGATATACTACGTATAAATATTAGTTGTATACGTTGGTTTTTATTTTCACTTCTCTTTTCGCTCTTTACCGTTTTTTGCTGCATCGAAAAGCGATCGAGCATTTTTTTTTTTTCGTGTACGACGAGACACCCCTTGATAGGCCGAGCGATTCGAAGGATTGAGCGAGATGGATGGAAGCATCGGGCGAATGTAAGAATTTCGCTATTACGTGTGATTATAAATGTTTAGAATATTATTATACGACAAGCCGATGTTCGATACATACGTCAAGAAGAATAGAATTTGAAGAAAAAAAAACAAACGAATGCGCAGAGTTACTTTGCGAGCAGTACGCCCGAGATGAGAACCGAAGAAATAAGAGACCGTTTACCGAACGAAAGCAACAGAACTTGCAATACTTATCAATCTTCGAACGACGCCTACGCGCAACGATCCACAAGATTATGATAAGATAAACAACCATACCCGACAAACTCAAGCAACAATAAGCAACGCGACAAAACTGTACTCTTAAATAATAATATTATTATTATAAGCGGCATGTATCTCCATAAGGATGATAAACACTCATAATCTCATATAAATCCATATATTCTTCAAAGATTATTCTTTAAAATTATATACTTGGGTATAACGAAAAAATATATACTGATTAAACTTCATACGAACCACTGATGGTGACGAGCCATATTTATATCATATAACTATTAATCGCCAACGCAGAAGAAGAAAAAAAAGTGTTTTTAAAGCTTGTTCAGTCCTCCGGGATGACGAAAAGGAAGGAAGCAAATATCAATGTATTTTTCGTTCGTTTGACTTTCACGTAAGAAGGCCTTGCGCGCGACAAAAGACTAAGCGTTTATCTTCGTTGCGCGCTGCAAACTTCGTATACGAAAAACCCGAAGCTAAACTATAGGCACGGGAGAAGCATTTTCGTTTTCCTCTTCCCATATACAAGATGGAATCGTGAGGGGCGTGTAACAGTCGCTAACGGATTACTCTTCAACATAAACGAGAGCAAACTTTATCCCATACTCTACTTCTCGTGGTCCAATGCGAATATGTGACTCACGGCGATTCCGGACTGACAAAATGTATTCGTTTCGTGAGAATAATAAAATAAATGGAAACAAAATTCTACAGCATTACGAGCATGTCTGATGGATTTATTAGTGTCGATTATTTTTGTTAGTTTTTCAAAAGATGTTGAAGCACGAAGTGTCATCGAGGCTCCCGCGGTTCAGATGGTTTGCAGATTTCAGAGACGAAAATTACGTCAAGTTCGCTGGTAGGAAATCTTAATTTAAGGGGTTGGGCCACGGAGGAAATTTCGACTATTAGACATTCGCTTGAGGCAACTCAAATTGGAGAGAAAGGTCCAACATATGGTGCATGAATCTCAGATTGAAGGTAAACTTATGATTACAACTTTAATCGCGTTTTTCTCGAAACGATGTTTTTCAAAACGGTGTACACGATTTCTCGACATCTAAGGAACGGATCAACTTGAAATTTGGTACACGCATTCAGTGTAATGGTAATTTAGCCTTGACCGATGTATTTCTTCACATTTTTTCATTAGTTATTAACAATGTCATTTTTCTTCGAAAAATCGAAAAAAAGTTTGGAAACATTTGTTTTGTAAATTCTTAGCCAATTTTATCTATGTTGGTTATAAAAAACAAACTTTTTCGTTTCACATCAAACGGTTTCTTCAATTAAATGTTCACTCATTCAGTGTACTAGTAGATTAGTAATGACCGACGTTTGTTTTCTTAACGTTCCTTTTTCATGAGCTATTAACTATAATGATGTTATTTTTCCTCAAAAAAACGATTAATTTTTTTTGATAAGTAAAAAAAAGGTTTATGATTGAAACACAAAAACGAAAGGAAATCAATTTTTTTTTCTAAATGATTAAAACAGGGTAAAAAAACGGTCAAGTCTTAGTCAATATTATCTATTTTGAGGGAAAAAAAACTCATTTTTTTTTCAGATCAACCGGGTGGCTAAAATCGAGTGCACCGTTGAGTTCCTCACGCTCAAAGGCCCTCCACAAGATTGTTTATAACTTCTTTAATTGTTAATGTTTTTATGAAACTAGGCACACAACTTTGTCAATGTAC
Source organism: Ophion costatus (assembly GCA_951751655.1). Classification (NCBI taxonomy): domain Eukaryota; kingdom Metazoa; phylum Arthropoda; class Insecta; order Hymenoptera; family Ichneumonidae; genus Ophion; species Ophion costatus. The sequence goes on from OX632356.1 coordinate 30,540,621, forward strand.
ATGCAAATAAATGTCCAAACGACCTGTTAATCATCTTACTTATTCTTTCAAAATGAATTTTCTTAACAACCCCGATTTTAGGATCGTCGCAGTAGCCTAACCCCTGGAGCGAAGAATAGTAATGAAAACATACATATTGATGAACTTATTTATTGGATTACGAAATGAAAGCGCAACTTGGCTGTATACTTTATCATCGTTCGTACTGTAGGATTCATTCTATTCTGAAAGTCAGATAGAAGATTATTCAAGGTTACCGAGCACACCGGAAGTCCAGAGCTGAACTTGAAAAAGTGTAACCCGCAAGGTCACGGTGAAACGTACACTGGCGCTCTCTGCGGCGAACGGATGTCTCTAAAAAAAGACATGGCGCTATTCGCCAGCTCCATTCTCATAATACGCCCACCCTACGAAATTCATGAACGATTTTATCCGCGTACACGCGAACCGAATGAAATGAAACTATATTTGCAATGATCGTAAAATTTGTCAAGCCGCATAGACAATAGAATCGACTTTACGAGAAACATGGAAGGCTCGGAATCGTCTGCTAAGAACGAAAGCCCGCAATCACGTTTAACCAAAAAATACATCACGGTGTCCGAAAGTTCAAGATTTCCATGAAACCTTTGACATACAATTGTGCGTGCGAAAATGGAGGTGGAGGACATCGTGAGAAAAGTTTTCGGACGGGGTTCCATCGAGAATTTCGAAAAGCCTGTTGGTCCCAAATCGAAAGTATCTAATTTGGCAGACGCAAGGTAAAGAAAAATTGCTCCTTAAATAATTACATTCGGTCACTCTTTGTGCCGGTTTTTCAATAGATTGAATAAAATTGTAAAATGTTGATAATTACGAATAAATCGAGGGCCAAAAAAGTTGATTTCTTTTTCATCCGTGTTTGAACCACTGCAGTTTTCATGTCATCCAATATATCGTAATTCTAACCCTCTGTATGAATACTTATTTTTCACACTCTGGGTGTAAATGCTGGCTCTGTAAAGACCAAGTTTCAAAATCGTTTCAGGCTGTAATAAAATCGAGCAGAAATCAGGGCTACTCCTCAAAGCATGTACTACACTATCCATAGTCAATAGTGTCAAATTCTCAATACTTTGTAGAATAAACATTGAAACTTGTACAAAAATATGGAAATTTGTTTGAAACTTCTGAAAACTATTGCAAATAAAAGCTGTAAATGTTCACCTCCTTGATTGCTTAACACTATCCAAAAATAACTTGAATATGGGAGTTAGTGCACTATCAATTAATTTTTCAATAGCTCGCAAAAGAAAAATCGAAATTTGTGTAAAAATATGTTTTAAAAATTCATAACCGTACAATAAGTAAAAGCTATATATATTCAGCTTCTTCATTACTTTCAACTATGCGGGAACAACTTGAATTTGACACCTCCTTGCTATCCAACCAATAAACACATATTCATTTGTCAGAGAAATTCTTTCTCAGACCAGCAATCTACAATGATGCTGCTATTATAGGTGGCACGCATCAACAAAAACAATAATTGAAAATTCACAGTCTGCAGTATGCAAGAGAATGGGTTATTGATGAATGTGATATTGATTATATGTTATTAAATCCATGTAGATGCAGATTGTTGTTTCTACCATCCGTTCGTAGTTCTCTATTTTTTATACACATATACATGTATCATGTTTGGTCGCACCAATTTCGTCACTCCAAAAATGCACAACATTTCCCCTAGCGTCTGTCATTTGTCTCATCTCGTGACATGAAAAAATTAGTCCGTTGAGCCAAAAAATATTTTCAACATTAAAAAAGGTTACTTTTACAAAAGTTGTTTTCAATTCATTATTATTTCAATTGATAGATTTTTCTAAAATTCTAAAATCAATTTGAAAAGGAAAAAAAAAAATTCCTCTACACCCAAACGCACTTGTGGCGATATGTTTCGTTAACAGAAGAACTTAAAATATTATCGTTGTATCAAAAGTATGACCGTGTTTGTGAAATAGTTCGTCGCAACTGTTTCAGAACATTTCACAGCCTGACTCAAGCCGAATCCTACGTAGACGCCACTCTGGGAGAGCTGAGCAGAGTTCAGGCCCAAGAGGACGAACGTCCCGGAAGAATAGGGCCCAGAGTAGTGAGATTCGACGTAGCCACTCATCACGGTCTCTTCATAGTGTCGCCGGATAGACTGAGCATCAATTCTCAGAGCAATTTCAGTACAATGAGGGCGAATACGGCCCTGTACAGCGGCAAATGGATGTACGAGGTTCAGTTGGGCTCGAAAGGCGTTATGCAGATTGGCTGGGGAACCGCTCAATGTAAATTCAGTCAGGAATCCGGTGTAGGTCGGTCTACCAAGAATACTCATCGGACATTTGATCCGTTTTTAACATTCCGAGTACTAACGATACAAGATTGCTTCGTAGATGAAAATGACAATTGCGCAACATTTTATACCATTTGAACTTGAAAACTTTCAGGCGACACGGTGACGTCGTATGCGTACGACGGCAATCGCGTACAAAAATGGAACGTGACGACGCACAAATATGGCGAGCCCTGGCTGTCGGGTGACATAATAGGTTGTGCGTTGAACATGGACAAGGCGACTATGTCGTTTTACAGAAACGGAAGGGATCTTGGTGTGGCGTTCGAGGACGTAACGACAGGGCCCGGTGTCGCTTATTTTCCCACCGTCAGTCTGGCATTCACAGAAAATTTAATGGCAAATTTCGGCTCCACCCCGTTGAAGTACCCCGTCAAGGGTTACGACACGCCTCAAGCTCCGCCGAGCGACGAGCTGAACAAGGTTACTCTGTTGCTCGAGTGGCTGACGAATCTTGTGAAAATAATAAAGACCAGCCGAGACACGAGCAACGAGTCCGCCGTGGCGAGTAACGACGACAAGAGATCGATAACCACGGAGACTTACTTGATGTGTCTCAGCAGGCTCATATTGAAGCACCTCGGGCCTCTTTTGACCTCGCCTTACATCAGCGAAGCTCTCTTCATACCGTTCGTACGAAGCTTCAAGTCGACCGAAAATGACCATTGGAAATTGTCGATTTGCCTCGACTTGATGTGGATGTTCATGGAAGATCACGAGATAAAGGCTTGTCTGGAAAATACGGTTGTCTCGTTGCTCTCCTCGTTCAGACACGTTTCACTCATGCTATCTTATCCCGACCAGTGCGACAATCTCGTGCCTCTCATAGATCTCTGCCGTCATACAAAAACGAGACAACACCTTTTGCAATGCATACTCTTCGATCGCGTTCGCTTCGCGAATTTTCTGCATGTAAAGCCCCTGGACGAGCGCGGCTTGAACGAGATTGTCGATAAAATCTGGTGGGAGACCGATCCGATCGACGACAACGTGGAAATATCGAGAAAGAGCTACATGGATTCTTGCGCTAAAATCAAGTCCGCCATATTGGGTACGCGATCAGGTTGATTTGTGCCCGTCGTGTGCAATCGCGTGTGTACTCGAGTCCTTAAATAATCTTTGAAAACAAAACGAAAGAAAGAATGAAACACAGAAACTGAAAGAAAGATTCAAATCCATTCACGCAACCGTTCCCTTTGGTACGTAGAATTGGAATGCCTTCAAGTTGAACTGCTCACGCTTCTGCTCGATAACAAGGATGGCACTAATCGTACACCATCCTCGAGGACCATCTTTCTCAGAAAGTTTCGACGTTTTCTTCATGAAAATCTCGTATCCAGCAGAGTAAGTTGCATTTTTACGGTCGATTTTACACGAGCCGAGAGTTAAATGTGATGATCGTGGTTGATTTTGTGCGTTCGTTCTTTTCCTTCGCTTTTTCAAGACACCCTTACCCATTACGGTCTGTTGCTTTCATCGACTACTTGGAGCTTTCAAAGTGCTGTGGCGAGACAACGGCGAATCCACCTACGTACCATGCAGGTATGGATTCGTACACTTTTTCTAAAACCTCCAATAATCGATTTTACGTAGCACTCGTGCTCCATTTTTATCGTTTGCTAGTATTTTTCATTTTTATGGAGAAAAAAACCTTCTTTTTTCAGATCGTTTTACGATTCGTCGATCAATTATTCGGGAATCGACAGACTCGGCGGCGTTTTGTCGCATCTCAACAAAACCTACAAGAACGATCTGATTCACCACCTGGGACCCGAACACGAGGTCATAACGACGATGGAACCCAGCCACGAGCCCGTGAATACGTTTACGGGTGGACCAGGGCGAATCAACGAGATTCCAACGTTCGCTCGTTTGATAAGCATGAATTCATCGGGACCCGCCGTCCCGATGATTCTCGAGAGGCTCGGCTATGCGCAGCACACGCGGGAAGATTCCACACCTTATCGTCTCGGTACGGCCAACGAGGAACTCTCGCTCCTCGAGCTTCTCGACGGTATCGTGTTGTTTTATCACGCCGCGGCTAAGAAACAAATAGCCAAAGTGGCGGGTCTGCGCGATAGCATGTCGGAATACATAAGCGCATTGGGGGACGCCAGGCGTCGCCTCGAATTAGTCAAAAAGTCCAAAGACCCGGAAGCTCCGAGTATCCAGAAGGAATTGATACGTACTATTGGCGTTTTCAACGTCAAACTAGCGGAACAATCGAGACACATGGCTTGGGTACGCGCCGCCGTTTATTCCGAAGAGAAACAGCAACAAATCGCTTGGCTCTTGCGCGTCGTTAATCTGACACTCCGAAAAGCCAGCGAGGAGGGCAACATGTTTAGTTTCGTACCGGATTTTTATCTCGAAGCGCTCTCCGACCTGTGCGTCGGTCTTCGAAGTCATTTTCATCCGACAGCCCCGATCGAAAAGATACCCGACTACGAGACCGTCCTCCGCGAGGTTGGACAATTCTTGTGCGATCATTTTTTGGATTCTCGTATCGTACACGCAAACGCCAAAGACACCCTTATTCTCACCCTCGCTGGTTTCGTCTCGAATCCTCTCACTCTCAAAGGACTCGAGCAAGTGCCGAAAAAATCCCGCCTCAATTTCGTCGCGAATCTCTTGAGGCCCTACGAGAATCGCGCCTGGGCACAATCCAATTGGGTTTTGGTGCGATTCTGGCAAGGGCATGGCTTTGCTTTCCGCTACGAGAAGAGCCCGCATCTCGAGAAGAAGGTTGGACCGAAGATGTTGCAGCAAGATTCTATTACGCAGCCCATCAGTAAGTAGTAGCCATTCTTGGATCGTTTGGCATTTGGTTTAAGGCCTTAGGCCACAGTAACGGGTATAAAATAATGTGCGAATTTAACAATTTTTTTCGCATGAAAAAGTGATTCACTCATTAAATTAATTGCACATCTATTTAGTATGAATATCAAGCCGTTAGATTTTTTGTTTGTTTTTCGACGTACAAAATGGCCGACTACTAATATTTTCTTTTATCTTTCTTTTAGGCGCTCCGCGGCGTGACATTTAGCATCCACAACTTTTGACCTAGAACAAAAAACAAAAATTCTCGTCAATCTACATTAGTATACCTAGAGATGTACGTGCGGAATGAAAAAAATATTGTTTTATTCAAAAGTTTTAGGTATTTGAACTTAAGAAATAAATTTTCAGTGAAAAATTTCGTTATAACTGCTCATAAACTGCTCATAAAATGAAAAGTTTTCGATTAATCAGAAATTCCGTACGTACTTCTCTGCGAAATGCATTTAGGAACGTAAATATTAAATTTGAAGTAAATGAAGTGAAAATTGTTGAAGTTGTTTGTCACGCCAATTGGAAAAAAGCTGTTTCGAGAAGTTTCGAGTAGTCGGCCACTGTATACATCGACAGAAAAAAAATTTCTAACGGCTTGATATTCAAACTAAATAGATGTGTAATTAATTTTATGAGTGAATCACTTTTTCATACGAACAAAAAATTGTTAAATTCGCACACGATTTTATACTCGTTACTGCGGTCTAAAGCCTTAAAGATTCCGTTTCAATTTCTCGCTAGGAAACATTGCGTCTTCTCGAGCAATGATAAACCGTTTTATTACTTTAGCACTTTCACGAATTCTCCGAAATTTTACTAAAAATACTATACATAAAACTGCATGCGGCAAAACAATAGCTTAACTTTTTCGCCTTTGCTAATTGGCATGAGGCGATCGTTAGTAACTAACGTACGAAATATTTCAGAGCCCTGGCCATCGCCGATATATCAGCATCACGTGAGACACGTATTGCTCAACAATTTGCCAGCCACAACCAAGTTTCTGAATTCTCTGCTGAATCAGCTCAACTGGGCATTCTCCGAGTTCATCGGTATGGTACAAGAGATTCACAATGTGTCGTCGAGGCCTGAGCGAGTTTTCATCGAATCGAGACAGCTCAAAATATGTGCGACCTGCTTCGACCTCGCAGTGTCGCTGTTGAGAGTGTTGGAGATGATAGCCACAATAGCTCCGAGTATATTTGACGATCCTGCACAATTCTCCAGTGAGAGTTTATTGACCAGGCTCTGTCAGGTGAAATAAACGGCGAAAAACTCAAACCCGGACCTTGCAGAAATCTCCGCGGTGGTGAGAAATTGTTCGACATTGTTGTGATCCATTTGTTCCACAGTTGCTGTGCCAAATACTCAATCGTGTGAGTTCACAAACGAGCTCGTTTCAACACGTTGTTCTGCTGGATATACCGGATCTGGAGACCGTAGATCACTTTCCCATTCTCGCCGCCGTAATTGGTATACTTTTGGCGCTTCTGCAAGACGAAATGTCCGCTGATCCCGGTTAGTTCGATGCGACGGCCATTCTGCCGTGACATGTGGCCTCCGTTTGTTAATCTCTAGATCATTATAGGTCCTAATATAATAGTCATGATTATCTTCTTAGGTAAAGAGGTTACAGAAGCTCCAAGAACGACCAGGACCTTACTCATGGAACCTAGCTTTCAAATGAGCTCGCTCTATTTCGTTCTAGGCGAAGGAACCACGAAAAAATCTACACTCAAGAACATCAAACCGTTTACTTTCTTAAATTGTAAGTATAGGTTAATTAAGAGGTAACACCGTTGCTTTCACCCAAAAACTTGGGGACTTAGAAGTTAAGTTTTTTGAAAATAATGTACTGTATCGAAAAATAGTTGGTTTTTCAAAATATATATCGAATAAATGTAATTACTTTTCTCATAAAAAATTGCGAATTGGAACCATATTTTTTGCTGGAGACTGCGCTGGTGGAATTTTTCCAAGTTCCACAATTGAATCTCGAACAAAATATCGAAATATTTCTAAGTGTATATAGAAAACTCTAGAAAAATGCCAAGGAATCGAAAAAAATGGACTTTCGACCACATTAGCAAATTTCGAAAAAATATATGTATACATGTTACGCGGTTGAAGTTTGCATCGTTGGAACGCAACGGAAATTAATATTTCTTTTGGTAAATTTCGCCTAGAAAAATCCTTCAACCATTTTCTTGAAATATTTGCTCAGCGATTTACAATATACACTTATAAAAAAGGTCTTCTATAATAGTAAAAATATGGAAAATGAAATGAAAAAGGACCTTTCGTTGCGTTCCAACGATGTAAACTTCAGTTTTCTGAAATGTTAGTTGTAAATCGATTTTTGAAAATTTCGCACAAATCTGCCACTTCTCCAGCATTTTATACCTACAATTAAATGCTTTGGTATTTTGCTCCAGGTACAATTCTAAGCCAAAAGCCTCAGGCAGATTGCTATCATGCCGCCATTTTACGTTGAAAATCTTTGGAAATGTTGTGTACATTTTGAGAAGCTAATTTGAAATGTTTGACAAAGCAGCTCAATTAACAAACAAAAAACATCAATTTCAAAGTCCCTATATCGGTTATCAACTCGACATGGTGGCGTATATCTCTCAAATGCTATTGCTGCCTGTGCTCGTTTCGTTTTTTTATAATTCAAAGCTGTAATGTTTTCAATATATCAAATACAACTTTAACAAATCGGTGAATAAGAAAAACTCTATTTCTTTAGGAGAAAACTATCATACTCTTTGTTTATATATCCGTTACGTTTGTATGTTTTCGTAACGAGATCTGAGTGCTGTTAATGAATTACTCGGATAATCTAATCGATAATCCGTTTGTTCCATGTTCAGACAAAGACGACGTGAGTGAGCAAGAAATAGTGCGAGTTCGAGCTATGATCAAGCATCTTGAGGCGAATCGCGGATTGTTACCGGAAACGAGATTGACCTGCGACGACGACAATACCTGCACCATATGCTACGCTTATCCGATCGCTGTAACCTTCAAACCGTGTAATCATCAGTCTTGTCGTGGTTGCATCGATCGCCACGTTCTAAACAGCCGCGAATGCTTTTTCTGTAAAACCATAATAACCGAGATTCACGATCTCGAAGGTACGCTACTGCACGACCTTACTAGCAATTCAGCCTCGTCAAGATCCCCGAGTACACCGTGATAAGCCATGCAAATTTATCTTTTGCGAATAAACAAAGCGGACGAAACTCCAGAACGTTTGAGAACCCCACAAGGCTTTATTCATTGTATACATAACATCGTGAAAAAATATATATATATGCACTTCTGCTTGCAATTCGCTAATTAACTCGACGGATCACGCGTAAAATCTTGCGACGTATAAAAAATATCAGTCTTTCCGGCACTCCAAATTCCTCGCAGCAACAGCAAATTATACGTGTATATAGTGTATAGACGAATAATCGTAGGCAATTAATATCCAAAAGATCATTCCATTCGCCGATCGAGCAGCCGCGCGTCGCGACACTTTAAACGCACAGACTCTTGCCGAGATTCATTTTGAAACCATTGACCAAGGGTGGTTCGGACGGTTTCTGGGCGATAATATCTTGCAAAGATTCAACGAATACAACACCGCAAACGAAAGCTCCCAGTGCCGTTATGAGTATAGCCAAGAGAACGAGAAAGCGATCCTTGTTCAGGTACAAAGCCGGATCTTTGAGCAAAGTGCTCTGGAGCAGACAAATGCCGGGAAAAACAAAGATAAAAGCTGCCGAGAGCGTTCCCATTAAATTGATAACCGGCCCGATATCCGGCACGACGATAGCTATCAAGAGGGACAAGCCAAACCACAGGAGAGTCACGGCGATTCTGAGAGCCGAATTGTTTTCCGTTTCAGCGTTAAAAAGACCGAGCAAGGCGTTACGACCACAAAAAAGTACGATCGGATAAGTCATAAAATTTTTCACGGCAACGGCGATTATGGCAGCTGTCACGGCGAAGCTCGTATCCGTGTAACCCTGCAGTATATCGTCGGGAACGTTGCCCGTACCGAACGCCGCGTATCCAAATGCTCCGACGATCGTGTAAGCGAAAAAGCATATGATCATGCTGAGCACAGAGCAGACTGTGAAGTTGACGACGTTCCGTTCCTTCATGCAGGCGTACGTTGGTATAGCGGTCATGTGACTCTGAAATTAATAACTTGTTATTATCTCAATGTAGCATTTAACACGGGGAAGAAAATTGATCGGTTGGATGCTTGTAAATAATGTCGATCCAACGGGAACTTATTCCAACAATTGAGTGTGTCCAGGGACAATGACAATGAAGACAATATCAGGGCATTCAATTGACACTCGTACAGTTAATTTTTATCGATTGTCAACGTTCAATGTTTCCGGGCAGGTCTGATCGCGTATTCAATTCATTATTTTTTAATTCGTTCAACAAATCCCACCCGTCGACATTCCCGTACTAGATTTTTCAAACGGTCCGTTTGTGCATTAATTTGATGTCTGTTAAAAGTTCACCATCTCCCCCCCACCAAACACGCCGACCGAATGTAAAATAATAAATACTGAAGAATATTATAATATTGAACATCTTATGGAGATAAAGAATGTACTTCTTGTCGCAATGTGCTTTTTCCACTTCTCGATCGAACTTTCGTCATAGTGAACAGAACCATGAATTTACCTGATATGCGAAACATATTATCGGCACTATTTGCAGCCCCTGTATGGCATTATCAGGCCACGTTTGCGTCGGCTTCGCTGTGCCGCTGTCATCACCGAGATTTTCCTTAACGACTATCCAAATGAGATAAACTATTGTTACACAGCCGATCAGACTAGCGTAGCTAAGTACGTCCAGTCTTTTGAAGAAACACAGTGGTAATATGAATACGCAGCAGGTGATACTCGTCACGAAGGCACGGGAGAGGTACCTGAAATGAAAATTTCACCGATAAGTTATTTATTTTGGTGATTATTTTTCCAATGTAACGTTCGACTCCTGAATCGACAGTACAATTACGTACGAATTTCTTCATCATATTTACAGTTTATACATTTGGTTTTTTGTCCAAAAATATTGCAACACAAAATCAGCATGCATTACCTGTGTGCAAAAAAAACCGACATTTTTTTCAAGTTATTGCTCTGCAACAATTCTAGCAACAATGCAACGCGACGTTAAATGTATCATTACAATTTCAGAATGAAAATACGCAAATTTTGCTTGAGGTACAGCGTTTTGTCTTTACCATATGTTGCAGTAATCCATGCCGTAGTACGTGGCCAGAACCCGGTCGAACTGGTCGCCGATTATTATGACAAATGTTAGGCAGCAGCCAAAGCTGTAAACAGCGACGCATGTACCGCAGATAACGAGGGCCTTTTTTCCACACAGTCCAGCCAAAGTATCCTGCATATTGGACGTGTTCGTGACATCGCTGCAATGAGCTAGAATTACCAAAGCTGCCGTGATGAAGACTAGAAAGGCAAGTTGGACCATCGATGCAGACGCGATGCCACCGGCTTTGTCGAAAGCTTGCGGAAAATTAAGAAGGCCTGCTCCGAGTGTGGCGTTCACTATGAGAAACACGGTTCCTATCATCCTCGTCCCTGAAACAATCCTTGCGTCAGACGCGTCTACTCGTTTTAGCTGCCGAAAGCAGTCTTTTTTACCGAATAAAACGTGGAGTCACCGGTCTTTATTATCCAGGCTTTAGTTTATTGGATTTTTGACAAACGCAAACGCTACAAATATTTTCTCTCTTTTGGGGTACCAAATTCGAAATCTCGTCTACTGTATTGATCAGAATATTCCGAAAGCAATACCAAATAATGGTGTTAAAGTGTACATCGTTGGAATGCAACGAACATGAATTATTCTTAATAACTCAAATTAATTTTAGCCAATTTAGGCTGTAAAGATCGTTCAAACGTTTCTACGTATTTATAAATTTACGATCATAATTTGCAAAAAAAGACTTCGGCTAATGATCAAAATAAACAAATAAAGAAAGACTGTTGTATTCCGGTGGTGCAAACTTCAATGTCATGGCAAATCGATAATTAGGGCATTACTTTTAGATTTTTAAATTTTCTTTGCATGTATTTTGCATACTTGAGAGTAATGAATGTCGTTCAAATAACAAAATACTCGTGTTTGACAGTGAAAGAGAAAATAATGTTGAAGTTTGCATCGTTAGAATGTAACGAATGTCCAATTTTACGGTTGCTTAAAATTTTTCTTGGCCGACTTAGAGTCCGAGAATCATGCCCACCTTTTTACAAATTCTTATTAGAGATCTATGACCATAATTTGCAAAAAGAAGACTTTGGTTAATAAGAAAAAAAGAAGAAAGAAATCGTTGCATTCTAACAAAGTCGAACGTTGAAAGAGGAAAGAAGGGAAAATGTTGACGAATCGAACGTTGAAAGAAGATACTCCTATTATATAGTAAACTGCAAGAGTTAGGCAATGAACTTTTGGTGGGAGTCACGCAAAATTGTCAGACATACTCGTACACTATAAAATTTTCTCCCAAGTTAAGCTGTTTATTTAAGCTGAGAATTAAAACTTTTAAGACCCGTATTTCGAACACGAACCGATTGATCGTTTTGTTTCTTTTGTTTACACTATTGGGATAACAGCCTTCTGCTGTCCGGTATTCTTTTTATAAAAAAATACCGACATGCTGACTTGTAACTTTGAAAGAACAAGGATAGCATCAACAATTGATAGAATTGCTATATGCAAAATCTGAAGTTCCTAACTTTGATATTAAACGTCCCGAGTTAAAAATCGTGGAAACCCCTCTTAATTTTACAAATTTAGGCGTTACAGTTCTCTGTGGCCACCATGGATCCTAATTATGTTGAAATTCGCATCGATGGAATGCACCAAAAGATCATTTTTCTTCTACTGCTCAAGTTTTTTTCACCCATTTAGGGAATGAAAATCACTCGAACGGTTTTTTCTTATCCTTATAAGGATGCACTTAATTTACAAAAAAATTATAGATTGTAATAAGAGTGGAGAAAAAAAAATTAAAAAGAACTTTCGCTGCATTCGAACTACGCAAACTTCAACCCCATGAATTCTATCAACACGATGCACAGCGCTATATGCACTTAATTTTTCGACATTTTGTTCTCCAAATATTCGAGGAAAAGGAAAATTGCGCTACAGTCCACTCCTGATCTTCTGATTTCTATGACATTGAATTTTGCATCGTTGGAGTGCATTGAAACTTAATATTCCTGAATTCCCTTAGTTACTATTGATAGATTTCACCTCCAAAAATGCCTCAACGATTTTTCAATATATTTATAGATTTGCAATATAAGTTCCCGAAAACATATTTCGGCTATTGAAAATAAAGAAACAAAAATATAAAGAAAGACATTCCGTTGCATGCCAACGGTGCAAAGTTCAAAACCATGATTTTTGTTGAGCGTTACACGAAGAATACATTATCCTTGCTGATGCATTGACTGGTGCACTTGCCATGCTGCTTTGTATTGTTTCGAAACCGTGAATGTACCTCCACGAGAAGTTTCCAGTAGCTCTGGACTCGGAGCGTTTGCCAAAACAACATCGTTGTCGTTGAGCAGTCCGTCATCCCTTGCGAATATGTTCATCGTAATTTTTCAACAAACACTGTCCTCTGGATGCTTTTTTCCGATTGCAAACGACGAATTGAAGCATAGTCTACATGAAAAGACAAACAGGGGTGACTCAAACTGCAATTTGTTATCTCGCGGTTTTCGATACGAGAACGCAAAGGTCGGAGTTCGTGGGTGTAATAAAATCAGCTGTTGATGGAAGGAACTCGCGCCGCGCACTTGCTAAATAATCGTATACGAGATTTATGTACGTCGCGCGCAGGTTATGAAAAAAATTTGTGTCGAGGGCCAAAAGTCACATGATTTATAAAAATGCTAATTGATTTCACAGGCTGGGATTAATTTTAATTGCCGATAAATCGTACAGGATTGAATGAAGAAACATTTTTCTTGCGATTAGCGATTCGCAACGAAGTCGGACTTGCGTATGCAAGCATAGATCTTAACGGCGGCTGGGAGACAAGTTTTTTCGAAAACAAACAGCCGCCTGATGGCGCTGCGATCGCGTCTGACGTCATTGGAGTACCGGCGCGTGATAAGAACTTTGCGACAGTGCAGCCAGATCGCGCGTAAAAGTTACCCCCTCTCTAGTCTCTTACCCGCCCGTCACACAATCATAGTAGCGCGTGTCCGTGAGCGAGCGACGCTCGGACATCTTCGGAAAGATCCGAGTGCGGTCGAACTGTCCCGACCGTGCCTTCGGCAGCTACACCAAACTTGGACGCTGAGCACGTTCATGTGCGGCCAACCGAACAAAGGCTTCGAGGGAAAAAGCAATCTGACCACGACTCGCGCGTGACGTAACCTAACGGCACGCGCGAGGCTTTTAGATGATTTCAATACTTATTTAGCTGTCGATTCTCTGCGTTATTAATGTATACAAAAAAATGTATCGCGCATTCTGAACGCTTATTTTTTTAGCTTATACGTTAATTCAAATATAATAATAAATCTAAATTACAACTTATTTATCTTCTAAAAAATTTTTTACGCTTTACTCACACCCGTCCTTATGCCAAATAAATTATAATTCAGAAAAGTAAGCGAAAATATATTTATATTCGTATTATTATATTAATTCTCATACTTCCATCAAGCGATAAAGTATTATCCCCAAACACAAGTCAATCATCCATACGACCGCTAATCGTAAGTGCCAGAAAGTGTATTTTTGACACAAGTGATAAGACGATCCCGTTGGTAGCGTTCCTGGATTCGGTCTGCAGGGGCGCAGGATCGTTCCTCACGCTTAGCGCTTTTTTTTAAATCATGATTACTAATTTTTTTAATTATTATTATGTATTCCTCAGAGGTACGGCTTCCCCTTTTTACCATCCCCTCCTTTTTATTCCTTCCATTCCTTCCGACATTCACAATCCTTCCAAGCTCCCTACATTCCTTCCAGAGTTCCCCCGCAGAGTGTTGAACCACAGCTACTCTTTCCTAATGCACTACTGTATCGCATTTGCACGAGGGCCCAGGGGAACTGCGGAAAACCTGGGCCGATACAGGCGGCTATATTTGGCTGAGTTTCAGTTGTATTAAACATCAGAAACTCAGGCAAACTGCCTCCCGCTCAAAGGTTGACGCGCAAACCAGTGCACGGGCAAGCGGTCACCGCTCCAAGTATTGGCAGCCCTCCAATGCTGCTTACCTTCAGTGACCGCCGAGCCCGCACACCGACCGCGCGTCTACCTCTGTCGGTCATGATTACTATTAATTCTTATTTGATTAGTTATTTTTATTAGTTATCATATTTATTTTAATTAGTTATCTTTTAGTGTCGAAAAATTTATCGCACACTCTAACCGCTTATTTTATTAGTTTTTACGTTAATTTAAATATAATAATAAATCTAAGATACAACTTATTTATCTGCTAAAAAATTGTTTGCGCTTTACTCACACCCGTCCCATGCCAAATAAATTGTAATTCATAAAAGTAAGCGGAAATATATTTATCTTCGTATTATTATATTCATTCTCATATACTTTCATCAAGCGATAAAGTATTATCTCTAAAAACAATCATTCATCCGGCCGCGAATCGTGAGTACCAGAAAGTGAACATACATTGACACAAAAAATTAAAGGAGCAAGAAAAGTTGAACTTCGTCAAAAATGGTCGTACAAAAAAAAAGGATTTTGAAGCTTCAAGTTTCTAGTTTTAGTTCCGACAATGACTTTTTTGCTGAGAATCACTGATTGCGCGGGCGGAAGAAATATCACGGCAAAAAAAATGTTGCAAACTTTTACGTTTTTCAAAGTTCTGTACGGGTTTTGGCGATTTTTTTCGGACTTGACCAATATCAAGGTCATTGAGCCCATTCAATTCACTTCAATTTGATTTTTTTTTATCTCCTTACGACCATTTTACGCGGAGATATCGGCCTTTGAATGAAAAGACATCCTTTTGTCTTCAGTCATCGATATCTCAGGAACTAATGGTCGGACGGGAATTCGTCCGGCAGTTTTGGAAACGTGAATACATACACTACAAGCGCTGATTATTATTGTAGGTTAAACAAAAATTATTTTTGCCATCAGTTTTACAAAAGTACAAAAAAACGATGTTTTCTTGGTTTTTATAAAATCCACCGCTACTTTGCAAATATTGCGATAAACACTAATGTTTATGGACGGTCATTCGGCTCAATATGTCCTCAAGAGCCATGCAAAATTCCAAATTGATCCGTTCATCGGTCTTTCTTGCCCGATTGACCAATATATGAAAAAAAATTGAAGGAGCAAGTTTCCTCTTTCTCAGACATCATTTCATGATTATTAAGGATGTTGAGTACCTATGAAACATGTTAATGTTAATTGTTCAATAAATAGCTTCTTAATCGTCATGACATTTTTACATGACCTCCTGAATACTTCATGTAAAAACATACCAAATTTTCAGAATTCTATCATCATTACTTCAACCTCCTCAAGGGTTGAAATAAAAAATGATAAGAAAATTCTGAAAATTTGGTATGTGTTTGTATGAAGTAGTTAAGAGGTCATGTTAAAATTTCACGACGATTAGGAGGCTCGTTATTAAAAAATTAACATTTGGTTAAGAACAATTTTTACAAGAAATTTAAAAAACTGCATCAATGAACTTCATTTTGTTTCCATTTCTTTCAGTATATTGTAGATATAACAAAATTGAGAAGTTAAAAAAAAACTTATTGCAAAGTTACATCAGTTTCCATAAGACAACATTTAATTTGTGCAGGTTAATTGTTCAATAACGAGTTTCCTAATTATCGTGAAATTTTTACATGACCTCTGAAATACTTCATACAAAAACGTACCAAATTTTCAGAATTTTATTATCACTTGCGATTTGGGACAACATCCTTAAGAGGAAACAAAAACTTTTCACTACTTTTCGTACAATTGGGTATTGAGTACACATTAAATGTTGGAAAAGAACCCTGAAAATCATATAGGCTAAAAATTTTCGATTTTTTTTTTAATAACGAAAATGTTGAAACTTTTTTTTTTATAAAAAATCTATTTCGATTAAAATTTTTTTTTTAATGTTGACATTTTTTTTCGATTCAACATTGTACCGTCAGCATTAGAATTACCCAAAACGTACGTAGAATTACCCAAAGCGTACCTCCACGTGGTACGCAGTATTGTGGTGGTACGGTATTGAGTACGCATTAAATGTTGGAAAAAAACCTTGAAAATCATATTGACTAAAAATTTTCGAAAAAACATTTTTTAATAAAAAAAAATTGAAATTTTTTTTTATAAAAAAGTCAGTTTCGAATTTTTTTTTTAAATGTTGACATTTTTTTCAAGTCAACATTGTACCGCCAGCATTAGAATTACCCAAAGCGTACCTCCACGTGGTACGCTTTGGGTAATTCTAATGCTGGCGGTACAATGTTGACTTGAAAAAAAACCCAACATTTAAAACAAAAAATTCGAAATTGATTTTTTTATAAAAAATTTTTTTTTCGAAAATTTTTAGTCAGGATGATTTTCAACGTTTTTTCCCAACATTTAATGCGTACTCAATACCCAATTGCACGAAAAATAATGAAAAGTTTTTTTTCCTCTTAATAATCATGAAATGATGTCTGAAAAGGAGGAAACTTGCTCCTTTAATTTTTTTTCAAATTTTGGTCAATCGGGCAAGAAAGACCGATAATCGGATCAACTTGGAATTTTGCATGGCTCTTGGGGACATATTGAGCTGAATGACCGTCCATCAAAATTAGTGTTTATCGAAATATTTGCAAAGTAGCGGTGGATTTCATAAAAGCAAAGAAAACATCGTTCTTTTCTACTTTTCTAAAACTAATGGCAAAAACAAAAAATAAATTTTTACTACAATAATAATCAGCGCTTGTAGAGTATGTATTCACGTTTCCAAACTCCGTTCGAATTCCCGTACGACCATTAGTTCCTGACATGTCTCAGCAAAAAATGGTCGACGGAGAAAAAAAAGCAAATTAAAGTGAATTGAATGGGCTCAATGACCTTGGTATTGGTCAAGTCCGAAAAAATCTCCAAAACCCGTGCAGAATTTTGAAAAACGTAAAAATTTGCAAAATTTTTTTTGCCGTGGTATTTCTTCCGACCGCGCAATCAGTGATTCTCAAAAAAAAAAAATCATTGTCGGAACTAAAACTAGAAACTCGAAGCTTCAAAATACATTTTTTTTGTACGACCATTTTTGACGAAGTTCAACTTTTCTTGCTCCTTTAATTTTTTGTGTCAATGTATGTTCACTTTCTGGTACTTACGAGTCGCGGCCGGATGGATGATTGTTTTTGGGGATAATATTTTACCGCTTGATGAAATTATATGAGAATGAATATAATAATATGAAGATAAATATATTTCCGCTTACTTTTATGAATTACAATTTATTTGGCATAGGACGGGTGTGAGTAAAGCGCAAACAATTTTTTAGAAGATAAACAAGTTGTATTTTAGATTTATTATTATATTAAAATTAACATAAAAACTAATAAAATAAGCGGTTAGAGTGCGCGCTAAATTTTTCGACACTTAAAGATAACTAATTAAAATAAATATGATAACTAATAAAAATAACTAATCAAATAAGAATTAATAGTAATCATGATTTAAAAAAAAAGCGCTGAGCGTGAGGAACGATCTTGCGCCCCTGCGGACCGAAGTCAGGAACGCTACCAACGGGACCATCCTATCGCTTGTGTTAAAAATGCGCTTTCTGCCACTCACGATTGGCGGCCGGATGGATGATTGATTTGTTTTTGGGGATAATGCTTTATCGCTTGATGAAAGTATGAGAATTAATATAATAATACGAATATAAATATATTTTCGCTTACTTTTCTGAATTATAATTTATTTGACATAAGGACGGGTGTGAGTAAAGCGTAAACAATTTTTTAGAAGATAAATAAGTTGTGATTTAGATTTATTATTATATTTGAATTAATGTATAAACTAAAAAAATAAGCGTTCAGAGTGCGCGATACATTTTTTTGTATACATTAATAACGCAGAGAATCAAGAGCTAAATAAGCATTGAAATCATCTAAAAGCCTCGCGCGTGCCGTTAGGTGACGTCACGCGCGAGTCGTGCTCAGATTGCTTTTTCCCTCGAAGCCTTTGTTCGGCTTGGCCGCACGTGAACGTGCCATTGCAGTCTTCGAGCCTCGAAGACTGCAATGGAGGACGCTGGCTCGGATATGAACGGCGACGTGGAGGACTCGTCGAGACGTTGGTACGAAAATCTGAGTTGCTTGTCGAAGGTGAAGAGCGTGGTGAACGCTAAGCAAGGACTCGGTGATGAGACAAGCATGAACACGCCTAGGACAAACATGAGCACGCCTGGGCAGTCGCCGGTTATAAATATAATACCGGAGGCTCGAATGCTCGCGCCCGGTACATCCGGGGTATCGCCTACGACGACGAAAAATGATAACTGGATCTCAACAAAGAACGCGGCCACCGGCCACTTCCAATCAGTGTAGCCAGGGCGCGTAAAAGTTACCCCCTCTCTAGTCTCTTACGCGCCCATCAATCATAGTAGCGCGTGTCCGTGAGCGAGCGACGCTCGGACATCTTCGGAAAGAGCCGAGTGCGGTCGAAGTGTCCCGAGCGCGCCTTCGGCAGCTACACGAATACATGGACGCTGAGCACGTTCATGTGCAGCCAAGCCGAAACGAAGGCTTCGAGGGAAAAAGCAATCTGAACACGACTCGCGCGTGACGTCACCCGACGTCACGCGCGAGGCTTTTAGATGATTTCGATGGTTATTTAGCTCTTAATTCTCTGCGTTATTAATGTATACAAAAAAATGTATCGCGCACTCTGATCGCTTATTTTTTTAGTTTATACGTTAATTAAAATATAATAATAAAACTAAATTACAACTTATTTATCTTCTAAATAATTGTTTACGCTTTACTCACATCCGTCCTTATGCCAAATAAATTATAATTCATAAAAGTATTCGGAAATATATTTATATTCGTATTATTATATTCATTCTCATATACTTTCATCAAGCGATAAAGTATTATCTCCAAAAACAATCATCCATCCGGCCGCGAATTGTAAGTACCAGAAAGTGAACATACATTGACACAAAAAATTAAAGGAGCAATAAAAGTTGACAATTTTTTTCGTTTGTTTCGAAAGACTGTAACTTCGTCAAAAATGGTCGTCGGGTGACGTCACGCGCGAATCGTACTCAGATTGCTTTTTCCCTCGAAGCCTTCTTCGGCTTGGCCGCACATGACGTGCTCAGCGTCCATGTATTCGTGTAGCTGCCGAAGGCGCGGTCGGGACACTTCGACCACACTCGGCTTTTTCCTAAGATGTCCGAGCGTCGCTCGCTCACGGACACGCGCTACTATGATTGTGTGATGGGCGCGTAAGAGACTAGAGAGGGGGTAACGTTTACGCGCGATTTGGCTGCGCTGCTTTGCGTCTATGCAAGCCTGAATTCTTTGATTACACGCAATTACATGTACCGCTTCGATATATGAATGTCAGTGTAAACGACTGAAATAAGATAGCACAAGTAAAATAAGTCGCCAAGGTAATCATGGACACTTTTTTAAGGACGTCTTTTCGATTTATCCAATTAAGCTTCATTTTCCTATGTATATGAAGAACTCTGCTGTTTTTGGAGGTTAAACACTCCAATGACCCTTGCATTACTACTCAACAATTTTGACTCAGTATCATAATTGGAAATACCATGCGAGAATGGAAAATGTCTATGCGCTCAGTTCATCTTCACCCCCACATGGCCAGCCATCGCCCGTAATAAAAAGTTCCAAATCCAAAGATCTACGCCCTTGGTGCAAATTTTCCAGAGGCGGCTGCAAAAATGCCTGACATCAAAGTGACGCCTCTAGGGGCGGGCCAAGACGTCGGCAGAAGTTGTATCCTAGTAACGATGGGAGGAAAAAACATAATGCTCGATTGCGGTATGCACATGGGTTTCAACGACGAGAGAAGGTTTCCAGACTTTTCTTACATAGTGCCGGAGGGGCCGGTCACCAACCACATAGACTGCGTCATTATTTCACACTTTCATCTTGATCACTGCGGCGCGTTGCCTTATTTTACCGAAATGGTAAGATCCACTCTTGGCACATTCTGCTTCGTGAAATGCATTACGGTGCTTATAATTCTGACGTTTCGTGCAGATAGGTTACACGGGCCCGATCTACATGACTCATCCCACAAAAGCCATAGCGCCCATACTTCTGGAGGACATGAGGAAAGTGGCGGTCGAGCGAAAGGGCGAGAGCAATTTCTTCACCTCTCAAATGGTCAAAGATTGTATGAAAAAGGTCATTGCGGTGACTCTCCATCAGTCGGTCATGGTGGACTCGGAGCTTGAGATAAAAGCTTATTACGCTGGTCACGTACTCGGCGCGGCGATGTTTTGGGTACGAGTGGGCTCGCAGTCTATAGTCTACACCGGCGATTACAACATGACACCCGATCGTCATTTGGGTGCCGCTTGGATCGACAAGTGCCGACCGGACTTACTCATCTCCGAGTCGACTTACGCGACAACGATACGCGACTCGAAACGATGCCGCGAGCGTGATTTCCTGAAAAAGGTAAACTCTTATGCCCTCCCATGGCTATTACGCATGGGGAAAACCGGGTAATCTCGGGCAATTTCTATCCTTGGAAATTCCGATCCTGAAAATGATGTGGAATTTTTTCAGAATTTACCTTTTGGAGGATTTAGGAAAAATGAAACCGACTCGAAAAAACAAACTGAAATGTATGAAAACAAATATTTCTGTATATTTGTAATATTTATATTATTCTTCATTATATACAAAAAAAAGTTATGTCAGTGCCAAACATTGAAAATTTCAAAACCGAAAAATTAATTTACTTTAAAACTCCATACATCTGCATTCGATTTGTCGGTACACAACCAGCCATTTATTATTCTAGATATGATACATACACTAGACATTGTAGGGTTTATATTTATTTTTCATTCATTGAAAAACAAATTTCTGCTTATAATAAAGAACCGAATCTGTATTTGCTGTTAATGTATGTTTTTTAACTTTACAGTGATTTAATTTTTTTCCGAACATCAGTTACTTTCCACATTTTATTTTAATATTTAACATTTTCATATATTTGATCTTAGAAAAATCTTGTTCTTCATTTGACTATCTCCCTGAAATATTTACAAAGTCTGTGTGGAAAATAATATGCGCCACAACCATGCGTTTGTTTGTAACGTCGCTCGTCGTTGGCGAATCGACGTTCGTCAGGATGACTATTCGGACGCGAGTCTAGACTTTGCAAAAAATAAGTTGTTTCTGCCGATTGTACAAATTGCTCGTTGACTATGGTCAGTTGATAATAACTAAGCATTGTTTGCAATTTACTTTCGACCCTCCAGGTACACGAGTGCATAGACAAAGGTGGCAAAGTTCTGATCCCGGTTTTCGCTCTTGGGCGGGCCCAAGAGCTCTGCATCCTTCTCGAGACTTACTGGGAAAGAATGAATCTCAAAGCGCCCGTTTACTTCGCGCTCGGACTGACCGAGAAGGCCAACAATTATTACAAGATGTTCATAACGTGGACGAATCAAAAGATAAAGAAGACCTTCGTCCAGCGAAACATGTTCGACTTCAAGCACATAAAGCCTTTCGACAGAGCTCACATTGACAATCCAGGATCAATGGTAGTTTTCGCCACACCGGGAATGCTTCACGCCGGACTTTCGTTGCAGATATTCAAAAAATGGGCACCCAACGAATCCAACATGGTGATAATGCCGGGTTTTTGCGTTCAAGGTACGGTCGGCCACAAAGTACTCGGCGGGGCTAAGAGAATCGAATTTGAAAATCGTCAGATCGTCGAGGTCAAGATGGCCGTTGAATACATGTCTTTCTCGGCTCACGCCGACGCCAAAGGTATAATGCAACTGATACAGTACTGCGAACCCAAAAACGTTTTACTCGTGCACGGCGAATTCGCCAAGATGGAATTTCTCAAGGAGAAGATCAAACAGGAATTCGGCATCAATTGTTACAATCCGGCGAACGGCGAGACCTGCGTCATCACAACGACCTCCAAAGTTCCGGTGGACGCGTCGCTCGCGTTGCTCAAAGCCGAAGCTAAGAGATACTCGGCTCTTCCACCCGATCCAAAACGTCGAAGACTTCTTCACGGTGTGCTCATGCTCAAAGAAGACTGGGCTTGCCTCGTCGACACGGACGAGGTTGATACTGTTCTTTTTTCTCCAACATAACGCTCGCCCCAACTATCGTTAAACTTCAATTGTTCGCGAATCATTCTAGCGAAATATTGACGACTTGCTTATTTTTCATTAAAACGGCTTTGCCACCAGTTACAATTGAACTATAAGGACAATGCAAACTGCTGGAAACTCCCTGCATTATTTTTCTTCAAGATTTACAAATATCGATGTTATTACGTACACTTATTGTATACCAGTTATGATGACAATCGCATGTGTAGTTTTCTTACGGTTCCCAAAATGTCCAACGATTTTTTAAAATGTCACCGTACCTTACCATGCGTTTAGAACGTTCCTTCTAGAATTTCATGCTTGATATTAGAAAATATCTGTCTGGGCTTGATTAACACGCATTTGAGAAGCAGGCACACAAAATCGGTCTTGTCCATACTAACTCTACTTTTTGCTTTTATTCTTATTCTTCGAGGACACTTTTATTAATTCCTGAAATATTTTGAATCAAATTCGGCTCCAAACTCCTCAAAATTGGTTGAAAACTGCCTTTTCAAGCGAAAAGGCAGTTTTCACGCACGAAGAAACCAAAAATTTGACGTAGTGTGGATAGGTCCGATATCGTTCGTGATTTACAAAGTGATTTAAAAAAATGTCAAGCTTTTGGAATGCGCATCATTAAGCTTTTGTAACACGCGTCCACGTTTCACATCGTAACTTCGAGTAGAATCCTTCGATCTTGAAAATTGAAGATCATTTATATACATATATTATCGCGGGTACTACAATCTAATAAAAAAAATACATTTTTATCAATATCCTCGCAAATTCAAGCACGAGGTTTCTGAAAACGGTTTTTTTTGCAGCGGATATATTTATTGAAAAGTGAATAATTCTAGTACATGCGATCGCGTCTATGTTCAGAAACAAAATGAAAGAAGGGTCAGCTAAGTCGGCTGATAATAGCAGCGGTTGTCGCGGCAAACGTTACGAGAAAAAAATACTAAGCTTCTCGAAATTTCGAATTTGGACAATTATTGACACGTAGAAGGAAAATACGAAAAGCCGTTTTTTTCTCAAAAAATATTGGAGCATCCCCTCAAATTGCTCATCAACCAATCGTCTCTTATTATCACGTCCACAGGTTGCCAAAGCCGCCGGAATTTCAAAGCACGTAGTACGTTTCACATCGACCGTACAAGTGAGGGATCCAGGACCCGCGCCATCGACGACCCTGAAACTCTTGCAACCGTTGAAAGAAAGGCTGACCGGTTGGACGGTCCAATTGACCGACGGCTCGATTTCCGTTGAGTCGGTTCTGGTCAAGGTTGAGGGCGACGAGGACGACAAGAAAAGTGTGTACGTCTCGTGGACCAATCAGGACGAGGATTTGGGCAGTTACATTCTCGGTTTTCTTCAGACTATGTTGAATTAAATCGAATCGAATCATACACGCGAAGCGGTAAAGGTCGTTCTGTGATAACCATTGTAAATACGTAACAGTTTAATTATCCTACTTGTCAAATACATTTTTTTCGAACCTACACACACCCACACACGTTTCATCGCGTTCTTCGTCAGTCGAACCCGCCTTGGGAAACCGTTCGCGCATGATTGCGTGTTTATCTTCCGGGAACAAATGGGGCACGTTTTTGAGGCGACGATTATCCGGCGACTATCGCAGATGAAAAAAAATAAAAGGAAATGCTCTGGAATTCACTCGATGATCCACGAATGTTCTTCGCGATGCGGATTTTCGGGTTAATAACGTTCAATTTGTTGCAATAAATGTATAGGGTACATGCATTTATTTCATCGTATTTTAACTATATATTGCAACTGTTGTAAGATTACTAGGTGTTAAGGCTGACCAATAATTTCAATGGATCTTACATAAACGCTGTGTGTGTCGTCGGGCGATATCATTTTCTCAACCTTCCCTCACACCTTTATTTCTTACTTTTTCTTAACGGAGATTCGATCGATGAATTCAATTTTACTGACGAGATAACATTGACTCGGTCGCTATGGTGCGCCCCGAAAATAATGCCGTTCAACAATATCTTCATATCCGCAGGGTTCTCTCTTTCTCACACACACACACACACACTTCGTCGTCAAATGATATATTCATTTTACTTGTTTATTGATTTATTCATCCGTAATCTCCGAACCGCCGTGTCTCACCTTAACCCGAAGCGAAACAAATTAGTTCACAATTTACCCCTTATTCTGTATATTTATAAAATGTATATAAAATAAGTACGGTACAGAATGAACGAACTTTCACTTTCTTTTTATAGCAGCAGGACGATTATTCTGTCCCACAAGGCTCGGTGAACATTCAGGAGAATACGACTTTCATGATTAATGCCATGTTTCCTTTTAACTTTCGTTGCAACGTTGCAATTCTCGTCTTTTTCCCCACTGCATTAAAAAAACGACGAACGTTGACGATCAATGCTCGTTCACCAAAGCCTTGCGACAATTTTCGTGTATTTTTTTTGAAACTGTACGCTTTCTCTTTCCTTCTTTCTTATGATTCATTTAAACATGAGACACCTCGTCGAAGTACGCTGTCGTACGGTAATTTTAATGACGCCGCAAACTCATTCTCCGTCCGTCAAGCTTCGAGCATGCGACGGTAAAATTCGAACGTAATATACAATTGAACAAACCCGTGCGTATTTGTCGTTTTATTTCATTAATTTGATATGAATTGTCGCGGTATTTCTGTCCGGATTCGTTAGTGCAAAGTGTGATCTAACGGTTATACGCGCGAATTTAATGTTACAAGTTCATCGTTTGCATTCGCGTTGCTACTAGAAAACTCAAATTTCGTGAATTTGGTGGACTTTTGTTTCGTTTCTGCTCATTTTTTCCCCTTGATTTTGTTCCGTCAACACAGGGACGCACAAACCTGCTTTATTGCACATGTGATTCGACAACTATATTCTCGCCCTCCCGGTTTTTGTCTCTCGTATGGGAACCCATGCGATTCCCGGTCAGTGACAGGTTCGTCACAATTTCAGTCCCCAATTTGTTTCGTTCGGCCGTCATCGTCGCAGCGTACCAGAAGAGATTTCGATCATGGCCGCTTCGAGGAATTTCCATTCCAACGTTAATAATCTATTCGGAAATCACGCGAAAGGTAGCAAGAGTGCCGCGTAGTTTTAAACAGCTACTGGAAATAGAATGAAGCAGCATCGCGAGTATTTATCGTAAACTCGACAATGCGAGAAAAAAAATGCCCAACAGGTGATCATTTATGTCGATGGATCAACCAAATATCGGAGACCTTTGATGAAGGATGTGTGAGACAAAGAAAAACTTGGTGAAACTTTAATATTATACGTTTCAATTGTTCCTCGTGTATGAAATCAATAATAAATGATTCGATTGACAAAAACATGATTCGATTGTACAGTACTCTTGACTACCTTTTCAACGAACGTGATACCCGAAACAACAGTTTCATCTTGTTTGTTTTTGTTCGTTCGTCAAAGCGATTATTTAGACAATTAAAAAATATCGCTGCACACTACCCCGGAGCAGGTGGCTTACCCTCAACTGTTTTGTATAAAAAAAAAAAAAGAACGCAAATTCCTTCGTGTATATGATATTTTCTCGTATAAAATGTGCAAATAAAAGTTCGTCAATGTTTGTATCTTCTTTTATGGTTCGCTCGCCGGTCTTAGAAATCAATGTATTCGTGATACATCTGTTTTGTTTACCTTTTGCGCCGCCCTTTAATAATCTCGTTTACTAACTGACGCGTTTGCCGCAGCCCCGCTCCATTCCTCCATTTTACTCTTCTCTCTCTCTCTCTCTCTCTCTCTCTCTCTCTCTCTCTCTCTCTCTCTCTCTCTCTCTCTCTCTCTCTCTCTCTCTCTAATCCTTTATATTTCTTCCGCATAATAAAATATGTATTTTTTGTTTGTTCCTACCGTCTATAATAAACATTATTCATAATATTTCATTATTATATTAGTCTTCTCAGTAGCAAAGTCACCGCAACACGTGAGTCCACAGCGTTTGACTGTATGTGCTCTCTATTAAACACTATAACTTTTCTCTCCTCTCTTTTCCTCCCGTTCGATAAACGACAATCCGTTAGCGCAGTTTGTTCCTGAACATTATTTTTTTCCTGAACCACCCTGAAAAAGAAACAATGCAACGGTAATTTTTATACACAAGGCATATATACATATACATATAGAGTAATCATACTACTTTTGTTCGTTACATCATATCCAGACGAAAGAAAAACAAGTCAACTCGAAAGCATCGAAATCGACGGGAAATGTATGCGGATCAGCGCGATCGGACTAACCAAAGATGCACAAATCTACCGCTGACAATGCAACATTTTCCCTCGATCGGGACAAGAAATATTATGCAAGCGAAGTGTCAACGTGAAAATACCAGGTGAGATAGGACAACTTTAAACCAAATGCAATATTTGGCGAAAGTGACAAAAAAAGGCGTTTATGAATTAAAGCTATGACAAAACTACTTGCAATATTTATCTAGTCTTAAATTGTACCTCTAATAAACAGTGCAGTCATATAACGCATTTCAGAAGCTTGGGCGTCGCTCGAAGGCTTTAAAGGCAGTGTTATTCGATATGCATGCAATGTTTCATAGATTACGTTGGGGGAATTCGTCAAAAATCTCGATTGGAATACTTGCATGTTATTTTTTTTAATACCGAATTAGTTTGGCGAGTGAGTATTCAACGAA
Source organism: Ophion costatus (assembly GCA_951751655.1). Classification (NCBI taxonomy): domain Eukaryota; kingdom Metazoa; phylum Arthropoda; class Insecta; order Hymenoptera; family Ichneumonidae; genus Ophion; species Ophion costatus. Next base: position 30,567,930 of record OX632356.1, read on the forward strand.
TTGCAGCCCTGAACTCCGAAAATGTTCAACACCATTGTATTGTGATGGGTGGGCGAGGATTTGTTAGGATCGAGAGTTAACTTTCTTGTCTGAACGAAAGTAATGGGAAGGGAGACCTTTATGTGCGTACCAGTTTATACGATGTGTATACGCTCTCTTCCCCTATATATATATATATATATATATATATATATATATATGATAAACCGTACTGGAAAAATCAACTCTTATCGTTTCAAACAATAATATAATTTTACAAAACTCATATATGTGATAAAGCATTGAAAACTGTTCGACGCGTATTTTGTTTTATCGGCGAAAAAACGATTTTAAGGGGGGGCGAAACTACCGCTCAAAGAAAGGCGTGTCCAGGGGTGATTTTGCAGTTTCACCCACAAGCAGTGAAAAACCAAAATTCTTCTAATGTAAAGCGATGAAAAACCCATCATAGAAGTATTGAAAAAAAATTGAGAGGTGCCTTCCTTGGAGGGGTGGTTTTCCCCAAAATCGTTTTTCGCAGATAAAAAAGAATACGTGGCGGATAGTTTTCAATGCTTTATCACATATATGTGTTTCAACAAAATCGAAGGCGAACACTGGAGTGATGTTCCTTCTAAGCAGTAGCGTTCGATAACTTTCTTCCTATCCCTTTTACACGTGAAATTCGCTCCTCACGTTCAATCTCGAATAACTCAACTAATGGAAATGTTTCAAATACAATCGGAGATTCTTAAAGCTAAATCGTACAGGTTTTAATCTCAATTTCGATATAATCTTTAGACAAGTTGTTGCCATTTAAAAAAAACGATTTTTAATACTGCAAAAATCAGCATCAAGAATCTTCAACCGGATTTAGTAAACCGGAATTAGTTGGTCAGTTGAAGTTTGAACGTAACATGCGAATTTTGTACAATTTTTCATCAAATAGGGAAGAAATTGTTGACCCCTGGACTTGAGGTAAAAAGCCCATTTTTGGTATATTTTTCTGCCTAACATACTATTGTTCGAAGGGACGAGTTGTACTTTTTCTTGACACACCCTAATGTATGTATATCGATATCACTGCGTGCCATCTATTCACCGATCATTTACTACGATCTACAATCTTTTTTTGACCTTTTCCAACTATGCGACATTCTTAAGGATGATTTTCACTATCGATCGCGATTGTATGTACACGTATTGCGTAAGAACGACAAGTGCATCCATCGCAGAGGGACAAAAAAATCGTCGTTTCATGACACGAAGCGCGGTACGATGAATGACCGATAAGATGATATTTACAAACGACTAGCCCGATCCCTCAGCGACTTACAGAGCTACACGCGTTTCGGAATTCGCTCGATCCGTATTTCCTTCCCCCCCCCCCCCCCCCCACTAAAGCGTGAGCAACAAAAAAGTGACTACTCCGGTCTGTGGAAGACTAATTTGGTAATGAAAAAAAACTGCTGTGTGGCGATGAAGATTGATGAATGAAGCAAACGACTTTACGATGCACGAATCATGTTACACCGCAAGCAAATGTTCTCAAAATGTTCAAAGCCACCCTTTCTCTCTCCGGCTCACTCAACGTAGGAACGATGGTACGGTTTCTCACAAGCGCAACTCGCGTTGCGTCATTGTTAAAGAAAAGAAAAACATATAGATTTTGCCTCCTTTCGATGAAATAAAAATGATTAACATGAGTTGGGACGGTCAAGATGCAAGACATTCAGTATGCGCGCTATGTCCATTGAAGATATAGATACAGAAGAGTAATAATAAACCAACTATTTCATTCTAAACACTAACGTAACGAAATGTGCGTATGCGGCGATGAAAATGCAGACGGTCTGATATTAAAAAAAAAACAAATTTCTTCGTTTCAAGGAGAACGGCTTGAAAATTTCGCGAGTGGCTTGGCCGTTAAGCAAAACTCGATAAAGCGTAAAAAAAACACTCAACGACACTGAATCAAAACGTTATAAAAGTAAATAAGAACTAAAATATAGTTCAAACGTAAATTATGAATGAATAATCCAAAGAATGATTGTATGCGATACGATGAAAAACAACAAAAACTACCAAGGCCTCCATACAGCCTTTTTTTTGCTTTGCGCACGATGTCAATAAACATGACGAAGAATTTACATATCGGAAACAAAGTATTGTCTCGGTTATTAGCGTACCTGCAAATCTGCGCCGCTTTTTCGCAGGTTTCACATTGGACTGTCGAAACAACGAAAATTACAACAGACAATTATTTTCATCTTCGTTACTTAATCTCCTTCACGATGGACAAATAAACTTTCGATTAAAAACGCCATCCTCGCGTAACCCCAATGGATGAAAAACAGTTGTAATTTTGCGAATCCTAATATTGCATACCTGCCTGCTAACCTAAGAGCACTTGCTCCAGTCACAAGTTCTTTACCCAAATGAAGCTACGAAAATAAAGTGAAGGCTAAACAACGGAGCGACGGTATTGGAAATATTGCGACCATCGTTATCGTTCCACCAGCGGCCTCTTTCCAATGTATTCCATCGAAAGAACAAATAACGATCGCTCCGCGGGAACAAAAGGATCTCACGGCTGAATGATGAACGTCATGCCCACCGAAGTGGTCGCAACGAAGAGATAAATAAATCTCGCGACTGTTTTGCCGAGTTTCCGATGACGACGTAACGCAAACTCAATAAAAGTATATATATAGCCGACTGTATGCGGCACAGGTTTTTCACAGTTTCCCTGTGCCCTCGCGCAAATGTGACACGACATCGCTTTGAGAAAAGAAAGGGCTGTGGGCCCCATCCATCTGTGGGGCACTGGGAATAGTGAAGTGATCAGTGCGGAATAAAACTGATGCCGGATGGCAAAACCCACCCACAAGGGAACATTGTAAATAACAATAAGTGAATCGCGAAACTAATAATTTCGTTTTTACTTATCTACCATCAAGAACGAACTGCCGAAATGACACTAGCGACGAAAAAACTAGCAGCCGTTTTTTGGTTGCCGAATTTCAACTACAGCGGCGACTTGTTCTCGGACCGGCTAGCTACGACGGTGATAGTGGATGTCGGAGGAAAGAATAAAACGTAATCTACGAGTACTACGTAATCCTGCTCGGGAAAATCGCTGATAAACGACGTCTAAGTTTGGAGTAGGTGTGATTGAAATGTGTCTTCGCATTATCGAAGCTCAGAGTGCGTCCCTCGGGAGTTTTGTCGAAGGACCGAGTTTGAGTTACTCGAAAATGCCATTTCAAAGCCCTCTTCAGATACGTACGATCTTCCATTTTTTTTTATCTTCTTCGTGTTACCGTCAACGCACTACTATGATTAAAATGCATGTTTCGCGGAAGAATAATTCATAGATGGACTGATAAAGAAACATGAATTGCGTACATCCAAAATTATGGGCAAATGGGAAAAGAATATTTTTCGCGAATGTCGAAAGATACTGTTCATTCAACAAATTTTTCAATCAATTTTTGCAGGCTATTATCACCCGATACTTCTCTGCAAACGCGACTTTCAGTATTTCGAATACAAGCTCTCAATATACGGAACAAATCTCGCATGCGTGTACGCTCATTGAGACGTACAATAAAAATACCCATTGAAACTAAGTTTTGGAAATAATGCGCCAAAAGCATCCCTAAGAAATCAGGTGTCTTGCATTGCTTACATAAGGAAAACAAAAGCAGAATTCCGCAATACTCGTGGCTGAGACAAGACGGTGTAAAAACCGAAACTACTTCAGATACAGTGCGGAAGGTTTGCAAGGAAAAGTAAAAAAAAAATCGAGGCTGTGGAAATGTATGACGATAGTTTTTGTTTTGTTTCGTTTAAGTTTTTTTTTCGTATCTCTATGGTTTTACCTTCCTCTTTTTCTTGTGCTTTTTCTGTTGCTGGCCGTTCGAGGGGTTCCAACTAGCCTGTGTCTTGTGTTCTGCCTCGTGACAGTATTTTGAATTTGTTTCAGTGGTTAAGGAGCTCTCGTCGTGTTCTCGCTGGGATTGTTCGAAACTCGCGGTGTCGTCGCTTACCGAATTGTTTTCGTTATCTGCATTCTTTAGCAGGGTCTTTTCTAGCGCAGCTATCAGAGTGTCTGTCGCTCTCGTTGGCTGCGTATATATATATATGAATGTATATGTTTATATATATATGTGTGTGCGCGCGCGCGCGCGCGCGTGTGTGTGTGTGTGTGTGTGTGTTTGCTGTATATGTGTGTGTGTATGTTTGCTGTATGTGTGTACACAGTGGGCGAACGTTATGGGCATTTATCTTTACGAATTTTCGGTCGAGACGAAAAGTTACAGATCTTAACCAAAGAGGTCTCTACGGATGTCCATGGTAGTAAAAAAATCATCGCGTGTCCATACTTTTCACTGATTGTGTGTGCGTGCGTGTGTGAGTGTTTATATTCAGGTGTATCGTATGGTCGAGTTATTGGGTATTACCGAGCGAAGAAGTTACGCAGGGCCTAAGACACGGCAAGTTTCTCTTTCGCGAGTTGCAATTTTATTTTTATTTCACAATAAAAGAATACGGAAATTTTCGGTGCTCGAAGAAAAATATACAAACGAAACGAGACTCGAGAAACTTGCTGTCCCTACGAGCCCACTGCAAAATGTGTACTTTGCGGTAAGACTACTCCGAGCGGTCAGTATCATCGTGTAACCAAAAATACCAAGACGTCGGAAGGGAAGGAGAACATTACTCTAAAAAAATTCCACCGGAGTTGCACGGAAAGGCAATTGTTTTTCTTTTTTCTCATTGAATTCGTTAGACGAAGCGAGGAAGATGCGCACGCCTATGACTCGCACAACACAGCTTATGCGTCCATCGATTGCAGAAACTCGGTAAAAACCAAACCATGTACAGCTATCTCTCTCCCCCTCTCTCTCGCTCTCTCTCAGATACGTATTTCAAGCGGGAACGTTATTGCAGCGGATTAAAAGCTTTTCTCAATTCGCTCATAAAAAATAGGCTTGTAAAAGTAAAACATTGATACGATGCTGATTGTGTGAAAATCGCGCGAAAGATCCCAAAAATATGTATCTAGCTCGATTATTCATTGTTTGCTCTTTTGCTTTTTTTTTAACTTGAATATATGTGTGTGTAAGTTTATATGAACGATGAAACCTCATGATCACGTTTCGCGCCCCTCATGCCGTTCGACGATCAACAAAATGGTCATACGCGAGCCAAGCTTATACTAACCTCGGATTTTGAAGAATCGGTAGTAGCCGGGCCGTTTGCGATCGATTGATCGGAGGTGTCGCTGCCTCCTCGAATCTCCGCCTGAAACGATAAACGGTATATTCCTTTGTGCTAAGAAAAACGCAGGGAAATTGTAGCTTTGATGGAAGAACAAGTTCATTGGTGATCGGTGTGAAATAACGAAAATATTGCATTCCATCGCGAGCGTCACGCAAACGTACGTTAAGCTGCGATACTTCGTTTTGTATTTGTGCCGTCGTGTCCTTGTTGGTCCGTGATATTATATTTTGTTCGTCCGCCAAAGTCTCGATTTCTAGACTGTCGATTTCCGATCCGACCTCCAGTAATTCCGCATCGCGATTTACCCTCGCATTGGTCGCCTATGAAAGAAAAATAACGACATGAGGAGAGACACTTAATGGGCCGGGTTAGAGAAAAATGAACGACGAGCAAATGGAAGAGAAATAAGGTCAAGTTTATCACGGAATACAAGTACAATACAAGTTTATCACGGAAAACACGTTTTCTGTATGTTGGAAAAATAATAATTTTTATGCAGCCTGAACAGAGGTCCCAAACTTTTTCGGTCTGCGTTGCGAAATGTTTCGGACAGCGTCGCGACGCTCCAGTGATCTTTCTCCGCGGCGCCCAAGGGCGTCGCGACGCCCAGTTTGGGAACCTCTGGCTTGAATCATACTTACAGTTACATCATCTGAAAGAACTGATTCTTTCAAATACTTCGAAATACTTCAATCTAAAAAATACTTTAAATACTCAAAGAGTCAATACAGTCCGTTTGAAAGGAAAATTCGAATGTTTGAAAGTCAGTCAATACTGTCCGTTTGAAAGGAACGTCGTATTATCTCAAGTTATACTTGACGAATAAAGACCCTGCACCAAACTTCAGGGTATTTATGCTTCTTACTTATCAAATCTTGATAAGTTTTTTCTCACCGATCAAAGATTCAGAAAAAAAGCTTCGTGCCGTTTTCACGCCAACTCCAGGCGCACAGATAAACAAAAATAATAAAAAATTGTTAGATATTGTGTCAGCATCGTATTTTTACCCTATCGGCTTTATATAAGACTGAGAAAAAAAAAAACGAATGTACGGACATTACAGTTTTGTTATATTAGTGCAGATGTTCGGATCGGACTGTTATATTCCGAAGATAAATGTGAGAAAACAATTTCGAGACACATCACATATAGCTCTCGCGAAGGTATTCCACTCCAACAGATTTATATGTAAAAGAACTCGGAAACATGAGGACTAAAACGTACCTCAAGTTAAGGGATTAAGCTACTGTGGAAATTTAAAAAAATCGCCGATTTTTGAGGCAGCTCAACTTGAATAGGAATGTCCAACAGATGGTGCAGCAGGTTGAAGGTAAACTTATCATTACGACGATAGAAATGCTAGTAAACATTTAAGTGAGTTTTCCTCGAAACCATGTTTTTCAAAACGCTGTACACGATTTCTCGACATCTAATAAACGGATTGACATGAAATTCGGTACACTTATTCAGTGTAATAGTACATTAGTCTTGACCGACGTTTTTATTCTCAACACTTTTCTAAATTACTTGTTAACAGTAACGTCATTTTTCCTCGGAAAGTCGAAAAAATATCGTCTTGAAGTTTGCATCATTGAAAAGCAACGATAACATTATTTTTTCGTAATGCCCGATTCTCGTTGGCACATTTAGGCTGCGGAAATCACGGAAACATTTTTCCTTCTATTAAAGATTCGTAACTTAAGTCTGCAAAAAAAGATTTTAGATAATACGAATAAAGAAATAAAAAAGTTTCAACAAAATCGGAGGAGGACACCAAAGTGATGTTCCCTGTCAGCCAATATTATCTATTTTACGAAAAAAAAACAACTCGTTTTCTTTTGTTCCAAGTCAACCGGGTGGCCAAAATCAAGTACTTCGTTGAGCCCCTCACGTTCGTAGGCCCTTCACGAGATTGTTTCACTTCTTTAATTATTAATATTTTTCAATTAAATTTAGTGCACAACTTTGGTAATGCACATGCAAATAAAAGGCCCAAAAGACTTTTCAACGACCTTACTTATTCCTTCAATATTTTTTTAACAACCTTGATTTTCAGGTCACCACAGTAGCCTAACCCCTTAAACCAAATCGGGTGTGGGGCCTTATGCAAATTATTACTAAAAAACAAGACGTCTGACGTACCGCGTGCATTTGTTCCGAAGCGCAAAATTCACGACTTGAAGTTTCCTTGACCCCGCGTTTATTTGCTTCTTCGAGCGCCAGAATTTCGGCCTGCGACTTCTGTCGCATATCTTTCTCCTCCGCCAATCTTGCCTCGAGGTCCGTAATCTTTTGTTGCAACTGCACGAAACGAAAAGCAAAAACAACTAGCGTTAAACTTCCTTATGATTTAGAGTTGGCGTCGTGAGAAAAAGGAAAAAGGGCGAGAGAAACGAACGAGCGAGAAGTTAGTAGCGAGTGCCTAGCGTTAAGGTAGTCCTCTCGACAGGGTTCAATTTATAGGATTTTCATAATATTTTTTGAGCTTCGCTAAATATATTGATAATCGTCTTTGTAAAATTTCCGGGTCATCGACCTTATTACAGAGAAAAAAAAATATCAAAATTCCATCCTTTTGTGAAAGAATCCCGAGACGACATACGAAATCCCAATTTCCGGTCGCTACGAAAGTGTACACAATAGTGAGAATCCGTCAGATTCTTAAAAATTATTCAGATTTACATACTCAACACTTGTAGTAATCCAATGCTCTCAGAAAAAAATACAATTATTGATATTGTTTTGACAGATCGACGAACTTTGACGAAGGTTCAATAATTATCGCGCCGTTTTAGGGTCACGGCGCTTACGTTATTTTTTTTAACTATGGCAATCCTCATTACGAGAAATACGATGTGATCAACTGTCACCCGTTAAGGGCGGGTTCCATTAGTCGAAACGCCTTGAAACGTATTTTGGGACCTCTTATAGGCCATTGGGGGCTAAATGGGCGAGGAAAAAGATCGTTGCGTCGCGACGATACAAAATTCAGACCGATCTATCTTTTCATAGGTATATTAGGGCTTCGGAAAAAACTCTTACCTATTCAGACAACAGTATTAAGTATTAGAAAAAAAAGTTCGTGCCAAATTTGTGCTCGCTCACGCGGCTTTAAGTGATGCTCAATATTATTTCTCAATAATTATATAATTCATTTTTAATTATTAATAAAAAAATTAATTTATTAATAAAAAATTAATAAAATAAAAACTAAAAATGAATAAATTAAATTAAAATAAAAAAAATGAATAAATTAAAAATAAAATAAAAATGAATAAATTAAAAAATTAATTAATAATGAAAAAATTAATTTCAATAGTCAATAATTAATTTTTCTTAAATTCGGATGGAGATTCTTGCATGTTATTATAGTTTGCATCGTTGGATCGCAACGGAAGTTTCATAGCTCATTTTCTTTCGGCAATTTTTTTTCTCCAAAATCACTCTAACGTTTTTCAAAGTCTCTCTTTGTGATTTTCAGCTTTAATATATAAAAAAAAGATTCTTGTTGACGATGAAAATAAGGAAATAAAAAAAAATGAAAAGATCTTTCGTTGCGTTCCAACGATGCAAACTTCACCATCGTATTCTTGCCGCTAACCTTTTCAACTTTTCATTTCTAAAGTCTTGATGTCATTATTTTCACAAAAATATTTCACTATTTGTAAAATGCGTTTTGGTACTTTCCACGGAAATATGTACATTTTTCACAGAGTTGTAATTCACGTAGGCATAATTATACCGAGTTAGAAAAAGAGCTTTTCGAAGCTGTAAGAGCGAGCTTCGAGAATCTTCAACCAGATCTGACAGATATTAGTTAGTTTTTTCAATAATTCAAATTTGAACGTAACGAGCAAGTTTCGGGCGTAAATCAAAGAAGGATAAAAATATCGAGCTCGACCACTCGAACTTGACTCAGAGAGTTCAAATTTGGCATGCGTTTTTTTTTATACTCGATAGTATTATTTGAGATGGTAAAGTTGAATTATATGTGTGTGTATTTTGAGTGAAACATTCAATTTTGTTGAAATAGCGTTGATAACATTTTTGAAACGAGACTCTCAAACGCGTTCTCGTTCATCCGACAATAATAAATCGAAATGTCGAGTCGCTAATGATCGTGCCTCCTTAATATTAAGCCACCAAGATGATTTTACCGTCACCTACAAAAGCGCAATTTTTCGACAACGAGCAATACACCAAATCGGTAGCATCGTATGGACTCTGTCTCCACACGCCACACAACATTTTCGGCACGCCACTCGAGACTGCTCGTGTTACGTGCTCACCTTCTCATTGGCCGATAAACTTTTTTGCAACTCGTCCAGTTCTATCCTAAGATCCGCGATCTCGGTGTCCTTCTGCCGGAGCTGAGATTCCCATCGCGTTTCTTCAGTCTCCATGTGGCTCTGTAGATTCATCAGCATACCCTCCTACGATTCATATTGTTACGTACAGGCTATCTGATATACGGACTAACGGCAACCGTTAGTCTGGATATCAATCGGTTGGTCATTAACGTTAAGGGGGTACCCTTACAGTGACATAATATGTGGAGACTTTAGGACTCGACTGTAGGAAAGCTGCTTACGCGATGCACTTTGCGTGATTATGTCTATTAGTGTTGTTAATGTTCATTCGCATGCTCTTCATATTTTGTTTTCGAATTTTATAGATATCCCTGTTAAGGCCTTATTTACCTTTGAATAGAAAAGTATGGTTCTTTTTTAAATTAGCTCAAATGATGTATGAACACGCCGAAAATGATACGGTCCGGAGAAAAATGGTTTTAGAGCTTTGAGGGTGCGGCCAGACGAGCGTAATTTGCGTCGCGTAATTTACGTTTAACTGAAATTCGATTAGGCGGCCAGACATACGTATGTTTTTCAGTTGCTTTTGAACTAGGCGACACAAATTACATTGCGTAATTTTTCTTGCTTCAATCTACGCAACGCAAACGTTGCTTCAAATTACGTGACGCAAATTATCCTCGTCTGGCCTCGCCCTAAGGGATCATCACAGTGTAGAATTGTCAAAAAAACGATTTTTGTGTATGCGTTATCTGATAGTATAGACGGTTATAAACATGGACTTGACATCGCCGATTGATCGTACGTAGACAATTTATAGGAAAACTCTGCACTCGAAACTTTAAACGCGTTTTTTCAAAACGCTCTACACTCTCAAAAGAAGCATTTCCAAGCTATCCGTCTCAAATTTTGAAACAACATTCTTCACGCCATTCTTTATCGTGCTATGGAAGCTTTTTTTAATCTTCATTTTTTTTAACGAAAAACTGTCGCAAAAATAGTCTAAATACAATACTTTTTTTTTGAGCACCGCCATTTTGTCAATTTTAATTTTGAAAAACCTCTATAGCGAGATGGCGGCTTTCACACTGATACTTTACTTTATTTACTTTACTTTACTTTTTACAATTTTTTTTTCAGATAATATTTACGGCCACAACTTTGTATACCGTAATTCCTTTTTTTCAGACATTTTCAGGCGTTAAAAAAATGTTTGAAAATTAAAGTACGAACCGTTTCATCTATTATTTGCCTGTACTGCAACGCCGTGGTCCGCAAATTTTCGTTACGTTTCTCGAGTTCGCTGATCCCTTCGGACGTTGGCCGTTTCCGCAATTCCGTCAATACGCCATCGACCTGGGCCTCGAAAGCTTCGAGCCAACGATCGTACGATTTCTCCGAAACTTCAACTTCCGGGAATATCCTTTGCAACAGTGATCTAGTGAATTCTTGTCCGTCCACTTTTACCTTCTCTATTGTCTCCTGAAAAAGGAACAACAGTCTCGCTTGATACGTGATTTACACCTCCGGAGTTCCCGTTGAGCGACAACTCTTTCTTATACTCATCAGTACACACGGTTGACCTTTGGAATCGGCGGAAGTTATTACGGAGAGTGACTTACATCGTTGGACTTTCCGGTATTTGTTTTAGCGCGGGATTCGGCAGCCGAAAGAGCTTCCATCACTTTCCAGTTCTTAGTACGTAACTCCTACGATCAATTACAATCGTCAGAAAAAAAATCGTTTTTGTTTTCTTTTTTAAGGATATTGTTTAACGATGCGAGAATAAGATGAGTTACGGATTAGCAGCGAGATTGGAAAAGTGATGGAAACAGATTGTTAGCCACATATCGGAGAATAATATAGTGACGAGTGGCGTTTAATGAAATTTTAAAAAAACTTCCTCGTCAGTTTCGAATCACGTACATTATTGGCGGAAAGTATGGCTACACGTTGAGGATTTTTACAAAATATACGGCTACACTCGAGGCTACGTTATTGCGAAAATTATCTTATTTGTACATTCGTAGTATTTTTTTGCATAGAGTGAAATACCCTATAGCGCTGTAATTGGAGAACTCGAGAGTTCGAAATAGTGTATCTAAAGAAAAAAATATTTGAGAAATTTTGTTTTGATGGCTGCTGGTCGGAAAACCGCGAAAAGTATTGGGAGTACAAATAAGTCTCCCACGTTCGACAAAAGATGGCCCCACCAGAAGGTTATGGTTGAAATTGTCAGATGTAAAACGTCATATCGTAAGGTTAGACATCTGGCGAGACCATAACCTTGAAATATTAGCGATTTTGTATCAGCATCACATAATTTTTTTTCGTGCGAAAATGTCGAGAGATTCGTGCTAAACGCAAGAAGAACTTGCACTTACATTAGGAGTTACTCAACAAGCAATTTCAATTTGAATAAAACACAAAGTACCGTTCTTTCGCAATACATGCCCAATTTTTGATTAAAAAAACGGCGGACACTTATTTGTACTCCTCACATGCCCATACTTTCCGTTAACGTATAATACGAAGTTTACGCACGAACGCGCCAAGTCGACGAACATGCGTCAAAGAAATTTCAATTACGTCACGAATGCGTCGAAAATCTTTTACGGAGAGGCAAATAGGTTAGAAACATTCGTTGCGCGTAAAATGCACTTACGTTGTTCTTGGAACGCTGCGCTTCGAGATCATCCTCCAGCCTCTTTGCGTCGTTGCTCTGTTTGTCGACTTGAATCTGTAGATTATCGACAAGCGCGCGAACTTGACCAAGCTCCGATTCCCTGTTGGCAAGTTCTCCTTTCAACGCGACGAGTTGGTTCTCCTTCTGTTCCAATCTGTGCGAAAAAAAAACAGGTGGCCGATAAATATACGGTTGACGGAGCACCACGATGATCGTACTTACAAGTTCGTATGCTCCAGCAACTTATCCTCGACACCGTTCTCCCGACCCTCGGCAGCTGGACGTTCCGTACTGACTGCCAATTGCGAGGCGAGGGATTCGTTCTCCTCGCGCAGCTGTTTCAGTTCCTTCTGAAGTTCCGCGAACTTGCCGAGCTACGCCAGGGAAAATAATATCCTGTACTATTGAACAAGCAGTCCACAGATCGAAATGAAACAAAAAACCTCCATTTTTCTAACGCAAAGCAATAAAAAAGATGGGTTTGAAGTTTGCATCGTTGGAATGACACGATATTTTTTGGCTTCCTTCTTCTTGTTAGCACAAAAAACCATATTTTTTAGATTTGGGTTGTAGATCGCTAAATCAGCAGCCTAAAAGACGATCGCACGATTCGTATAGCTTAAATCTTCCAAAAAAAATTTGGGCAATACAGTAAAAAAAATATATGTCGTTGCGTTCCAACGGTGCAAACTACATCATCAAAAAAGCCCCTGTAGAAGTATTGAAAAAAAAAATGAATTGAGAGGTGACACGCTTTTTTTTCAAGGGGTGGTTTCTTTTCTTAAAACCGTTCTTTTGCCAATTAAAAAAATTACGTGTCAGAAAGTGTTCAACGCTTTATCACACATATGTGTTTCAACAAAGCCGAAGGCGGACACGCTTGTGATGTTCCTTGGAAGCCAAAGTAAAGATAAATATCAAGAACTTGTAATATTTTTCAAAAACGTAACAAAGTGTATATATTACCGGAAATGTATTAAACTCGGCATTGCATATAATTCCTAGGAAATATATATACTCCCGACAATGCTCAGGATAGGTATTAATGTCTAAAATTCGGCATAGCAGTGATTGCGGGGTACGAAAGGGAGGAGAGGCACCGGCAGCGTGGGGCGCGTGGGTCTTTTTAGTGTTATGTACACTAAATGTACTAAATACTAAAGGGCATTGCTGTGAAGCCTATTCTAGCGTCTGAGATGAATTTCCGGTGCTTGTTTGGGTTTGTTTGTTCTGGCCAAATAAACCCAAACAAACTCACCGGTGTTTATCTATTTCATACACTTCCTTGAGCCCGTTAGTAAGTTGATAAAATGCCTAGGAATTGTAAACATCTCCTAGAATTGACAAGCATTAATAAAATATTCCAAACTTTCCTCAATTAGTTGCGCATTTTATAAATTTCCTAGGAGTTATATATAATACCTGTATTTTAAACATTTCCGGTAACATATACGTATATTTCACGTCCACAGCCAAGCCTTTGTCACTGACGGGTCTATTTTTTTCCCTTTAGAACCCCACAACGCACCTGTGCCGAGATCCTGTCGTTCTCTTCCTGCAGCCGCGTCACGTGCAGCTGAACATCGGTAATTTTTCGATCGCCGTTTTGCAGAGCTTCGTTCTCGGTCTTCGCGATCTGATTCGCCGTAGCCGTGGACGATTCGTGCTCGAGTTTCGTTATTTTATTCGTAGCTTCGGCCAGTTGTTGAACAACGTTCTCGTTCTCGTTTATCTTATCCTGAAGGTCTTTCTGGACCCTTTCGAGGGCGACCTGCGTCTGCACCAAATCGTATCTATCCTCGCGGAGGAAATCGGCCAATTTCGTCCTCTCCGACTGATAGTACTTAAGTTGTTCCTCCTTCTCGTTCATAGCGGCGTGCAGAGCCGTTATCTCGACCGCCTCGGATTTCGCCTCGTTCCTCGACGACGAAAGATCGCCTCGCAGCTTCATAACCTCCGCCTGCACCTTGCCCAGTTCGCTCTTCAAACCGGCGTTCTCGTTCGCCTCGGTCTTGGCCATTTTGAGCTCAGCCTGAAGCGAGTGTACCTGCTTTTGCAATTCTTGCTCGTGACGATGAGCGCTCTTGAGTCTGTGGTCGAAATCGCTGTGGGCTCGGTGAGATTCCTGAACAGAAAAATAACGTTCGGAACAGCTGCAAAACTGATCAGGAGAAGGATATTGTTCGGTGATGTTGATGTTGATTAAATGTTGATAGTAGCTTGACAATTACATTCTCTATGGGAGTACGTATCCGTTTTTTTAAATTAAATGTTAACCTTTTTTTTATAAACAATTTACTGTTCATTTTTTGCGCGAAAAATCAATTTATTTCTTCCAAAGTGCGCCCTTTTTCAAAATTTGACTTTAAAAAATCCCTACGTAGCCCCATAGCTAATAAAATATAGATTAAATTTTTTTTATTCTTTGTGCCAGCTCTTATACTTTACGAGAAAACCGCCCTCCCGTGAAGCTATTTGTAAAAAAAACACGTTTTTCAACAGGGGCTCTGTCGCTGCCATTTTGTATGAAAATTATAATACATTTTTTTATACTTTAATACTTATGTGTTAAATAAACCCTCTCAAAATATGGAGTGGACGAATTAACCAAGAAAGGGAGAATGTAAAAATAATACCGAATGTAGGAATGTAAGGAGTAGATAATAAGTGAAGAGTATGTATGCAAAATTGTCATATCTCGTAACAAGCTTTGCGAAAAAGTTGTGCAAGTAAAACTCGATACTACTAAACCCCTCTCAAAAGAAATCCTATTTCTTTTTTTCATACACCCAAAATAAATTGTCAAAGTTAGGCCTTATTTTCTGCCGCTAGAGTGGTGTTATCCCTTAAAGGTCGGGTTTCGCAGATATAAAAAAATACGTGTCGCCTATATTTACCCACTCTCCAAGCATGCCAAATTTGTAACAAATAAATGTTCGACTGAGTTAGCACTGCCTTAGAATCGGGCTGATAATTCTATATGCAAGCATATATTATTCCAACCGAAACGTCCTCTGAACTTGTTTTCGATTATTATCGCAATTACCTACATGGTGTTAGAGTTTGCGTCATTGCAACGCAACGATAAGTAATCTTTTTATATTGCCAAAGCATTTTTTTGCGGATTTGTGATACAAAAGTGACTTAATCATCTTTCAGGATCGTTATTGAAAATCTACATCATAAGTTGGCAAGAAAATATTTTCGATAATACGGAAAATCGAAGAAAAAAGAATTTTCGTCGAATTTCAATTATGCAAACTTCAACACCGTATTATCTACACTAATTTAATAAAAATGTAGTGTCTGTCTCTGATTTCATTTTCTTCAACCTGAATCGTGCTGATAGAGTTAGAGTACGATGCTGCGATGATGACTATTCATTTTGGAAACTTTGTCCTAGCGAAGTCGAGCTTTGAATCTTTTAAGTAGAACCTGAGAAAATGTGTACCCTTTAGCGTTCATAGGGACGATCCTCAGTAAATACTCAATATAAAAGTTTCCTTGGCTTACATCATCATCTGACAAAATTTTTCAACATTTTTGCTGGTTATGTGATCATGGATATGAGTTAAGCTGTGGAGAAAACGGGTTCTTTTAACGACATGGAAAACGTATTTTTCACGATCATTTCACTATAGTAACCCTTGATGCGGTATGACCCAAAAAACATTCTCGGCATACACATGAACCAAGTTTCCAGCATACATGCAAGCGAAGGCGTGGGTAGACGCTGGTACGATATAAGTATAATAATAAGTACAACAAAAAAATGTAAAGTTATTTATATGTATTTAATGAAACTTGACTATCAATAAAGTATACTTGGTATACTTTATTAGTGTCTCACATTATTCACTTTTGTCTCATTGCAAGTATAATACGAAATGATTTGAATATCGAGAAACACCAAACGTAATCTCGCAGTATGACTTTAAAGTTTGCATCGTTGGAATGCAACGATTTTTATTTATTTTTCATTTGTTCATTTCTATGTTTATCCAAAGCTTTTGCCAATTGAGGTCGTATACTTTTTATGAGAATCGCAAAAACGTTCGATTTTTACTTTTTGATGATTCTTCTTGACCGCAACGAAAATACTTCTGTATGAAGTTTCTCCTAACTTTTATGGTCTCGATCGCCGGGAGTTTCACTTTGTGGGCTGGCTATTACTTTAATGCTCGATTACCTTTGATCGGAGCGACGCTGATTGTAAAATTTCGTATCTGAATTTTTAACATATTTACGGGCGGTTTTATACTACCTGCCCGGTGGAATTTGAATATCTGATCTCTAGTCTTAAGGGGTGAGGCTACTGCGAAAATGACGAATACTCGTTCGGCGCTCGAGGCAACTCAAATTGAAGGAGAAGGCTCGACGTGTGGATGTTGGAGGGCAACGAAAATTCATTTTTCTTTTATTTTTATCATGATCAAAAACCTTATGCCAATTTGTGTTATAAATTGTCAATTAGAATCCGGAAAAATTAGCAATTTAACAATACTTTTTCCATTGGTTATTAACAATAATATATTTCCGCGAGAATCTATAAAAAACCGTTTTTTTCTTAATTATTGAAACACGATAACAAAAAGACTCAGTCAAGTCTTGACCGGTATTATCAATTTTGATAAGTAACTCAAAAAACTCGTTTTTTTTCGTTTCAGATCAACCGGGTGGCCAAAATCGAATACACCGTTAAGCCCCTCGTGTTCAAAGATCCTTCACGAGATTCTTTGCAACTTCATTGAGTATTAATATTCTTCAATGTACATACAAATAAATGTCCAACCGATTTTTTCATCTTACTTATTCCTTGAAAATGAAATTTCAATAAAGAACCCTGATTTTCGTTTCATCGCAGTAGCCTAACCCCCTAATGAAACACCTGATAGTATTCGAGATGGACAAAAAAATTAACCAAGTTATGGCACACGTCTCTCAGATATCGTAACATGTAAGGTAGTCCCATCGCAGGCTTCAATTCATAGGATTTTTATAATTTTTTTTTGAGCTTCACTAAATAAATTAATAATTGTCTCTGTAAAATTTCACGGTCGGTTATCGACCTTATCACAGAAAAAAATATATAAAAATTGCGTACTTTTGTGAAGGAATCCCGAGACGACATACAAAAACCCAATTTCCGGTCGCTACAAAAGTGTATACAATAGTGAGAATCCGTCGGATTCTTAAAAATTACTCAGTTTACATACTCAACATTTGTAGTGATCCAATGCTCTCAGAAACAATACGCTTATTGACCTAATTTTCATGTAATATCAAGTTTAATTCGAACTTCCGGTATTGGATTTATTACCACTTCCTACGACAAAGAGACGTGACAGCAAGGCAACAGCTGACTGTAGGCGTAACCTCATCTCACTCATTCGAACTTCCACACATATTTCATTTTTAACCGACATATTTCGCCGACCCAAATTTTCCACGCTTTTTTACCAGTCGTGGCCCGAATTCAATGCTTTGCATTTCCCGCAGCTGACATTGTTTTGACAGATCGACGTTGAAAAGCATGGAAAATTTTAGTTATTACAAATGACTTTTTGCATATGTTAAAAATATAAATTGTACAAGTCTCAAGTATGACCAGTGGTATGACTAGTGTGAAGCGATAGGACTACCTTGAGGTTTCGGGGATAATAAGCGCAACGAACCTCGAGTTGTCTGGCCATATCCTGCATGCGTTCGCCAGCTTCTTTGAAGTGTTGCAGCTGTCCTTCCGAGTGCATGAATTGATCCTCCAACATGGCCAACTGTTGTCTCAACATTTCGATCTCGGCGGTGCTGCTCTCGCAGGTTGCTTGCAATTCCTGTGTTATGCCGATATTCACGTTTTGCAGTTCCTGTATTTCGATGTGCTTCTGGGCCAATTGGCTCTTGAGAGCGTTCTCGTTTTCTCGCATTTGACCAAACTGCACCTCGAGTTGTTTCCTCTGGGCAATGAGTTCTTGCTGCATCTGGCCCTGTGCCTGTCCCTGTTCCTCCTGCATCTTGTGTATTATAGCGGCGTCCTCGTTCACCTTGACCTGCAGTTGTTCGATCTGTCGGGCGAAGCCTTGTTTCTCGGCGGTGTGAGTCTCGAGGATGTGCTGCATCCGAGTTTGGAGTGTCTGAGCCTCGGTAATTTTGGCGTTAAGTGCCTCCTCGAGTTGTTTGATCTGGCTAGTCGAGCGCGATCGTTCCGCGTTCAATTCGGCGCGAAGCTCCTTCAGCTTGTTTTGGAACGTGAGGCTGGCCTCGTGCTCCTCGCTGAGGGCTTTCTCCTTCTCGGCCAGTTGTTTCTTCAATTTAATCACCGGGTCGGTGCGACCTTCGGTCCATTCGGAATGCTCCGAGGGATTGTCCTGCTGTTTGTTCAGCAATTGATCGATGAGTATTTGGATCTCGGAGCGACTGAGCTCGGCTTTTTGCACCAGTGGCATCAGCAACGAGACGTTTATGCCGTCCCTGTCACCGCCAATTTGCGCCAATATGTCGTTCTTCTTCTTGCCTTTCTTGCTCTCCTTGATCACCGTTTGTACCGGATCCTTCGTTTCCTTGGTCGTGAACGGAGCTGCGTTAGTCGCAGCGGAGGCGGTTGACGGAGCAGCAGCGGCGGCTACGATCGCGCTACCGGCAGCAGCGGCAGCGACCGGCACCTCTTTTCCAACTTCCTTCCCATCTTTCGTTACTTCCTTCGCTACCTGTTGCTGTTGAGGCGCGCTCGCACTCTCCGAAACCGTCTCCTTCTTGTCGTCTCTCAACTCGTCCTTCTTCTTCGCGGACTCTTTCACGCCCTTCCGCGTCTTCGAGGGTGTCTCCTTCGGTGACTTGTTGATTATCGGCTCCGACTGCACGGCCTGCTGAAGGCCCGATGCCTCCTTCTGCAATATAACGAGGATTCTTTAGTTTCGCTACCTTTGACCCCGAAATTCGATCCAGTCAGAGTTATATGGAAGGAGTAAAAGAAACAAGGCAGGAGAATCGGGCCGTGCTCGACTGCGACGATCTCCCGTGTCAAGCAGCTTTAGCATGGGCCGATACTTGAACGGGCGAAGTTTCCACTAAGCTCCGATTTCTTCTAGCACACGAGACTTTCGAGTATCGAGTGCTAGACTCAATGGCAACAATAAACTCGAGCACCTTCCGAATCACTGAATTTCGCTCGTTTTGTTACTATAGACAAATGACTTTTTTCAACCAAGATCGCGAGATTGCGCTACATATTCGTTACAACTCTCGTGACACATTCCAGTACCTCAGCAATGTTAAAACCCCGTTAGTATGCAAAACCTCGTCCGTGCACAAAACTTCGGTTTCGAAGAAAAAAGAAGAAAAATAAAAGTCAATACAACGCTTCGTTCATCGTGACTCACGCTTTGACTGCGAATTAATTCGAGGCTGTCCTTCGGTTGGATGCGATCGAAATGATTCACCTCCGTAACCAGATTTTCGGGCTCGCTCGGCTCCGGCACGACCACCGACGGGTCATCCTTGTTTACGAGTATGGGCTTTACCTTTTCGACCTTGTTCCTTTTCTTCGAGCCTTTGCCAACTTCCTGAATATTGTTAATACCCAAACAGACAAGACAAAGAAAACATGATTCCCCGTGCCCGGTATCGAGAAGACCTTGCTCAACGAGCGCGATTAAAGCGACGAACGTCTTTCGCGATTTTCACGTCGAGGGTCAATAAAAGTGCTTTTTATTTCGGGCCTTGCTGTTTGTCGGAGTTATCGAATTGACTCCGATAAACGCGCCAGATTCGGTGAGTTTGTCGGTTTTTAATATACGGCATGCACAAATCGCCACAAACGCAATATACACAAGTACGGTTTTTTGTTGTTGCATATAATAAACACGTTTACTTGTCACCTCGGAGATGTTTCTACTTAGAGTTCTTGACAAACATGCATACCTGAAATTGATAAAATTTCGGATATCATTCGATGTTGATCATTGGACGAAAAATCTTCGATTTATAATTCGGGCTTTCGTTAAAGGAATAACACCACTCTAGGATTTTGGAAAAAATGGTTTTAAAAATAAATACTTTGGGGTCATGAAACATCAACGTAGATGGACATGGTATGGCGCAGGCATGGCAGATTAAAGGTAAACAAACATTTCAAGGATTTAAGTGCTTTTAGAACTTTAAACGCGTTTTTCTCGAAACTACTTTTTTCAAAGTGGGAGGACGGATTACGCATGGATCGATTTGAAATTTTGATAGTAGCTTCCCAATTATATTCTCTATGGGAGTACGTAGCCGTTTTTTGATTAAATGTAAACTTATTTTTATAAACAATTTACTGCTCCGTTTTCGGGCAAAAAATCGATTTACCTCCTTCAAAGTGCGCCTTTTTTTCAAAATTTTATTTTTTAAAAATCCCTACGTAGTCCCATAGCTAATAATATATAGATTATAATTTTTTTTTGGTTTTCGTTCCAGGTCGTACACTTTACGCGAAAATCGCGAAATTTGTATTAAAAAAAAAAAACGTTTTTCAAGATGGGCTCTATCGCTGCCATTTTGTGTGGAAATTATACATTTTTTTTATACTTTAATATGTGTTAAATAAACCTTCTCAAAAGAAATTCTATTCCATTTTTCATACTGCCAAAGTAAATTGTCAAAGTTAGGCTTTATTTTTTGCCGCTAGAGTGGTGTTATCCCTTAATGAATTGGGAATTTTTCAATGTTCAAATTCGTGTTCCGTCGAAATCTGCCGCTGTTCGGCTCTCGCTGTCCCTCTCCCTCGTCAATCTGCGGCGATAGTGCGAGGCGCAAAGCAACAAGCAACAATACCATTGCCTTCTTCCATCTTCGCAACAAGCGTATTTATAGCATAAAAACTGATCTCACATATTTAATCTCGAGACATGTGAATCGGGGTTTGACATTACGATCGTAAAGAATTTCGGCACCGTCCGAAAGTTGAATGAATACGTACGTGAGGAAGATAGAGAGACACAAAGAGAGAAAGAGAGATAGCGAGAGAGAGACACACAAACAGAGAAAAAGAGGTCGCAGGAGGGAGAGACACAAGGAAAGCGGGACAGATAGAGAGAAACCGTCGATAGAAAAGTCGCTGATAACATCATCCGTGAATTGCGAAACAGCTTCTTTTTTTTTCTCTCTTTCTGTACCTCCTTTTTCGTCGACGAGCGCGTGTCGCGTGTCAACGCCAACTGTAAAACAGATTTCTGTTGGCTCAGTAATTTCTATTTCCCCTCGTACATTTACGACCACTCACCAAGGCATGACCGGACGTTGAAGCAAAAAAAAGAATGACCGGTGATTCGAATGGAAACTAGAGAATTTTCTTTCAGAAAAAGTCGTTTCGTGCCTCACGAAATTTTTGACATTGCCGAGCCGGATCTAGAAAACAATCGACGAGCCGTCGATTCCTGAGATCGACATATATATTTGCCTTTCAATGATTGCACGCGAAAGCGATAAAAGAAGACAAAAACATGCGGTGTTCGGGCGAATTTCGCTCAAGCGTGAATGATGAATTTTCTTTTTTATGGTCGGCACTCTCGATCCCATATTTGTTCGTGCGAAAAAAAAAGTAAATGAGACGATCACGCTGTGATCAGCTGGTCACGTTATACGGAGATGCACACCGCGCGTTTCTCGTCTTTAGGGGATTAAGATAATGCGCAGCAAGGTGACTCGGAGCATTCTGTTCATACATTGAAAACATATTTTCGCGTGTACACGTGTAGATGCGACCGGCATGTGCGGCATTTGATACGCACCCGATGTACCATATTTCATGCGTGAAACGAGCGAGCCATTTGTGTCGGTTAGTAACGCACACTACCGGCGAAAGGTATATGGACACCCACGCGGTTTTTCGACCAGAAGCACTCGTAGAAACAATATTTCCAAAACGTTACTTTTTTTAACCAAATTTTTTTCATATCTTCAGTGAATCTTTTGCCTCCCATTATCAAAAACAGTGAGTCAATTTTTATAGGCAAATTGAACGTGAACCTTTGTTTCGAGTCCCCCTGAGAAGAAATCTCTGTCATTTCCTGGAAAACGATACGGGACTTTGCAAGAGTAGGATAAGCGCCATTAATGAAACAAGTTCAAAGTATTCGAGCGACTAAAAAAGGTACTAGGAAATGTGAAAAAAAAATTAATGTAACGGAGCTTGCTTTTTCTATCACTCGAATACTACGTTGAAGTTTGCATCGTTGGAATGCAATGGTTTTTTCAAATTTCTATTATAATTCGCCATTACGTTATATATGATTTCTTTTTATAATTCTTTTTTATACTTCGCCATTTTTTGAATACCTTATAACTTTTATAATACGCTATGATATTATATAATTTCTGTAATATCTAAATATATTTTTATTTTTATTATAATTCAAAAACTTCTTCGCAACTTGAAGTCCTGACTGCGTAATGAAAATAAGTAAAAACGATCGAATTATCTTCATCGCCAGAATTAGCCGAACAAAAGTGTTATCACTGAAAAAGAATTGACTTTCATGCGTTCCAACGATGCGAACTTCAAGATGGTAATACTACCTCAAACATCTCTTTGCCTATTTTTTGGCGAAGATCCATAACTCTTAGTCCCGACCGTAAATTTGTGAAGTGCTCTTGTACTGTTCGCCTGTGGCCTCCACGCAAGCTATTGATACTCTTGTATTTCTGTCGGAAGCAAATAATACGTTTGCAACTACAAACAAAACAGATCGGTGGACATTCCCGAAAGAACTGATCCCGTGAAGAAGACAAACTACGAGTATCCTTCAATTGGTCTGCCTCCTGTTGAGGCCACTCCGCGTTATTGTGAAAAGTTCGAAATCCTACCGTGGGCAGTTGTTCCGCGGGTAGAACGAGCGGTGTTTCTTCGAAGTGAACGGCACTGGCGTGCTCCGTTCTCTCCTCCTTTTCTTCTTTCTTCTCCTTGGCTCTCTTTCCCGTCTTATTTTTGTGCTTCTTCTCCTTGCCCTTCTCCTTCTTACCTGCAGAGCAAACACGTTTACCAACGGCGCTTGCATAGAGCACGGCTCGTAGCGCGACATTCGAGCGCCGAAGGATCCGACTTACCGATGAGGAGATGATCGTCCGGAAGTTTGCGCTGTTCCGCAATGGCCTCCTCGTAAGACTTTTCCTTCATGGCGAACATGTAGACTAGGATTACGATTACCACGGACAGCCCGGCGCCGCCGCCGACCCAAGCCAAACCGACGTTGAGATCCATGGTCCTCTCCTACGATATTTGCGTCGTCTGCGAACGAACAAAGAGAACGTACAAATTCTCGATGCATTGAAAAACTCGTAAAGGGTAAATGTGTCAAACTGGAGGATGTTTTCGCGAGGGAGCGCTACTTCCGGGCGTTCGATCGAAAACGAAAGTTCTTCCACGTACGCACGGGATGAACTGACATATGGTGAAAGAAAAAACTCAGTGTGCTCATCGGAGAGTGTAACAATAGCGAATAGAGTCCCGTTGGAAATTTGGCCGCGGAGACGAGACGGTTGTGCGGGAAAATTGCGCGCCGGTAAATCACGCGAAAAGTGAACTTCAAAGGAGCGCCGCTTTTCCGAAAACCGGACGATAACTCGTACCGTGAAAATTCCCTTACGCGAGAGTTCCGAAATAGAAAAGAGTCGAGAAACTTGTACCGTTCTTCGTACGAAACTACCGACTGTGTATCACTTGAGGAAACGTGAGAAAAAAAAGTAAGAAGAAAGTTTTCTCCGTGGAAAACACTACCTCGCGCGCCTCGAGAGTGTGTACGAGGAAATTACGGTTTAAATCGTTCAATTGAGCGCGTCTACCTCTTCTCGATCAACGCTCGTGACAATACGTACGTCTCGTACCGCTAACGAATTCTTTCCACAAGCGGTATTACAATTTTTTTTTTCCACACACCGCAGCCTCGACGAATATAACTTTTAGCACGAGAAATTATGGCTGCCCGGCCACCCAAAGCAACCCGTGGAGCACAAGTGTACGAGGCGTGTATAAGCCACGCCTATTTAAGAAACGCGCGTTCACCGATTGGTCCGGAGATTGTGCCACGTACGCAGCCACTTGCAGATTTCGGGAATGCCAATCGTTCCCAGTCTCCCTCTCCCTATACCATTTGATCTCCGTCGCTCCCTAATTCGCGATTTCGCGTTGTCGAATATTTATCAACGAGCGGGTCGTTTGATCAATATTTATTGAAAGAAACGGCCTCGGTTGGAATTCGTTGGTGTATCGTCGGGGGATTCAGGGACGATTCATTCGAAGTGATTTTACTACGAATGCCTTTTATTCCCACCCTCCCCTTCGGCCGGCAAGCCGATAGCAGCGCGCTGTTGTCGCTCCACGTGTACTAACAACTCCGACCTTACGCCATTGAACTTCCTTCGCAACCTCCGCGAAGTTGGCCTACGAAATTTTTCATTCGAGATGATTTTTACATCGTCGTGGGTTCTCTGCGGGTAATACAGCGAGAGAAAGAGCGAGCGGGGAGAAAGATAGCGAAAGTACCACGTGATGGATACAGATGGATATATCGACGTATTCGTTATCCGGCGTGATTTTAGACACATCGAATTTCCCCGAACACACGGCACAGGCAGAACCAGAACGTTAACGTCTGGGCTCACAAGAGTTCGTACTCTCTCGCGTAGAGTTGTGTGGTTTAAGTGAGAAAAAAGGAATAAAAAATGTAGATTATCCGGTTTTGCGCTAACGAACGTCGAAGATATCGCGCGTGTAATAGACTCTCGTACGTTTTGATCTTCGTTGAAGTTTCGTTTCAATTGACAATTCCTGTGTTCCGTGATCTCTCTCTCTCTCTCTCTCTCTCTCTCTCTCTCTCTCTCTCTCTCTCTCGCTCTCTCTCTCTCCCTCTGTCTATTCATCTGGGAGTTTTTCGCGACGAGCTTTCCTACGATAAAATCATGCACCGAAACGATTAATCGGTGTGTGGTCAGGTGGAAAGACTTTTATACGTGAGACGGTTTCTGTGGAATAATTTTTTATTCGCCAATGACAGCTTCGCGTTTGACAGGAGAGTGCCGGAGATCGCGACGTAAATAACGCGTTCTCTCCCTCTCTTCCCCCCTTCTCTCTTTCTTTCGCTCGCTGCTCCCTCTTATCTCAAAACGTCACGTATCGGTCCGATATCCATTTTTATTCCGGGCTAGGATAATGATTGTCAATCGCACGTTTTATATCATTTGCGTGCGTCGCATCGCGATAAACATCCCCATCAAGATCTGAGCAAGATCGAAGGTTGTCACCAATTCTTTTTTAACGATATACTTTTCAAGCCATTTTTTTTTTCGTTTTCGATCGAACATTCGTACAATACGACGTAGATATGACGGGGATTCGCTTCGTACGGCTAATCCATCCCGGTTCGATATCACATCGTGTAATTCTTGCATCGCGACCGCATATATTTTTATCCTCGAAGAATCAATGAACTTTTTTTTTCATTCGACAAACGTCGGGTCGCGCATTTTCACGTTTGCCTGTATGCACATTGGTGACTGATTCGCGTTGCTCACTTGGGAACAATAAAGATGTGCGATTTTGCATTATTTTTTATTTATAGATGCAGAAGATGCTCATTTGTTGCACAGAGTGTATTTTTATTCAGCGCAGATTTTGTCATTGTTCGTGTCCGCACTCGAAATGCCCATAGCACTGCTTGAAATTATTTTTATGCATTTGGATTTTTTTGAGTCGGGAATGAGTTTGAAATTATTAAGATGTATTGAGATGTTAAGGTTCTCGGTAAATGCATATGCGTTCTATTTGAAAAAAGGGATAAGGTTCCGAAAAGCCTTCCCCCCCTCTTCCGATCGAGTTGAAATTTTGTACAAACCTTTTAATATTTTAAGACAACCCCTAAAGGAATTTTTAGCGACTCGCAATAGTTTTCGAGATATTGAATTTTAAAGTTTTTTTAAACGTTTGTCAACCACATCTATATCTGCTATGTCTCCGTTCATACCTATAGATGTGATCGCACGCTCTGTTTTGTCCAAACAAAAATACCCAAACAAACCCAAATCCAAAAACTATCGTGCGTCGCCAATATTCCATTTAGGGGTTGTCTTAAAATATTAAAACAAAGGTTTGTGCAAAATTTCAGCTTGATCAGAGGGGGGGGGGGAGGGTTTGGAAGCTTACGCGAAAAAAGAATTAAGTATACTTTTCTTTGAGCTTTCCATTTACCAATTGCTGTGCCAATTAGTCTAGGTATGTCGCTTCTTAATAATATTTTAGCTAAGCTTGGAAAAAGTACTAAACGGAGCAAGGGATCTTTACCTTTAGCAACTGCCTTGTACACGCTTCAGTCGCTTACCACTGATTATCTGTTTATAAAAATATTTGGACATTTTTTTCAGCCTCATTCTTTTTAAGAAAAAACGCAATTTGATTTGTCCATTACAGTCTCTGCTAAATATTGTTATTACATTTATGGACAATATGGTATGGAAATAGACAAATAAATATCATCTATAGAGAACATCCATGTAATCTATTGTTGTATGGGTAAAATGATAAATTTGCAAAACTGTTGCATTCCATGAGCGCATTGTAATGACAGGAACGACACCTAGCTTGTGGCTGGAAAAGTGAGAAATTTTTGTGAATTTTTTCTGAGAAAACGGATCCAAGTTTTCGATTTTTATTTTGTTTTTTATCAAAGTATATCGTTTCGAGGATCCTTTACAATTTTTGTATTAAAAAATGTTTATAAATGTGGTGGATACAGTGGTTGATGCAGACAGCTGTTTGAAAAATGTCTCGTGCAGTGACCACTGCTGCTCTGAAACAAACCATCCAAAAAAAAATCAAACTGATTTACTCATTGCATTAAATTATCTAGTGCTCGGACAAAGGTTTTAACAAAATATTGATTTCAACTCTCCGTTAGTTCATTTTCCACTAAAAAGAAGCTCCATTTTCGTTGACAAAGGTAAAAAAAACCATGCTTAGGAAAAATCTTCATTTAAGTACTGCTTTTTGATATGTAGAACAAGCTTGCAAAATTTGACGGTAATTGGTGCAGTGATTTTGGACATATCGTGATCACCAATTTCGGAAAAGTTATTTCGAGAAAAATAATTTAAGTTCGCTGGTTCGCGAAACTTACCTATAAACGCCGAAGCTCCTATTTCAAAGGGAAGGTCTTGAAGTTTTCAGAGAATATTTTTTTGTTATATTATAAAAATCCGTAAAAAACAAAAAAAAATAATGAGGTTGAAGTTTGCATCGCTGGAATGCAACGAAAATGTTCTTTTATTTTCGTTTTTCTCCATTTTTATTGTTATCCAAAATCATTTTTGGTAGATTTAGGTCTTAAGTCTCTAATGGGGATTTTGGAAATAATCAAAGTAGCTTTGGTTTGCCAATGAAAAAATTGACAATTGGAAAAAAATTATTTTCGCTGCATTCCAATGATGCAAACTTCAACATGATAAAAAATATATTTTCCTACATTTCGAAGATGTAAGCCCTTAAGGATGTATAAGATAAGCAAGCTGTGATGAAAGTGGCAGGAACAAGTGGCGTAATATGTAGACCGAACCTTAAATTTCCAATTAAAGTATTTGTGCCTTGATAACTCTTCCACCTGTATCCATTAATATTCAACTTCATTAGGACAAAGTTCTTGAGAAAAATTTAGTGCGTTCCAATTAATTGCACTAAAATTATACAGCGAATGATAAAAAACCTTTCTAACAAGTTTCTTTCATATATACATCGCTTACATAAAAATTTCAAAACACTGTGTATCATTTTTGCATTATGCTTTTATGTCCCATAAAAAGGGATGCAAAACTATGGCAAATTCAAAGCATTAAAACTCTTCAACGGGTATGTGAACTGATGCCAGATTTTGCATATAGGCTTAGAATAAATCAGGCAAAATTGCATTCAGCCTTCATCTCCAAGATTCCTGTAGAATTTCCATTGATGCCTGATAATCATTTTCCAAAATAGCAAACAGTCGCACCGGCAGTTGAGGTCTAGCATTCCCAGGGCCGGGCTCAATTTTTCTGAATTCTTTTTCTGCGAGCTAGGTGGTTCAATAGTTGAAAACTATAACAACTATTTTTTTTACATCTCTCCTTTCCATATGTTTCACGTTGGATATGTATTTCATTGCCCAAGCGAGGCTTCTTATTCCCGAAATGTAAGCGGTAATGCGAATGGTGTATTTTCAGAATAAAACAGCGAAAGCATGAACATAATGCGTAAGTTGCGCATGGGGAGCGCCGTGGGTGGGATGGGCTCGAGTACTGCGGGCAGTATAGACGACACGGCTGGCGCTGCAAATCCGCAACACACCGCCCTCGGTCTAATGCATCTGAAGAAACTCTTCGCCGAGTATACTCATCCTCCTCACGAATATTCCGAGGCTGAACGGGACGACAAACTCTACAACATGTTGCCTCTCTTTTGCAAGGTGAATATCCAAATACTTTGCAAAATAACAAGTGTTATCTTCTATCGAAACTTGGTAACCAAACAAAAGATTGAGAAATTTAAAGGATTTCGTTAACGGATTATACTTCAAGGATTTTGGTAACGCATCACACTTCATTGCATTCCAACAATGAAGTTTGCATAGTTGGAACTGAGGTCGTACATCTCTAATAAGAATACACGAAACCGTTTGCATTGTTGGAATGTAATGACTTTTTTTTCTTTATTTTCCACTCCTTTATTTTAATCATTATCCGAAGCCTTTTTTACAAATTGAGGTCGTACGTCTCTAATAAGATTACGTAAAATCGTTTAAGTGATTCTGACAGTGCGAATCTGACAAATAAATTTTGTGCAATTAAATAAAAAGTTCGTTGCATCACAACAATGCGGGCGTTAACGTTATCGCGTCACACCTAGTTCGCGGCTGGAAGAACGAGGAATTTTCGTGAGATTTTTCTGGGAAAACGTGTAGAGGTTTTCAATTTTTCTTTAACGTTAAACGGTACCGTTTTAGATATATTTTATTGTTTATAAATGTGTGACGGTAAGCTTTGCTGCTTGGAAACAAATCAACCGAAATAAAAAAATCAACCGCTTTCAGTTTTTTGGATGAAAGTATCCAGTGCTTGGACGAAGGATTTTGAAAAATGTTGATTTTCTGACAAAATGGTCTCAGTCGAAAGTGGAGGCATCGATTTTCGGCGATAATGCGCTATTTTCGTTGATGAAAAGAATAAATTTTGCATCGAAATGAAAATTCTTTCGTTAAAGCACTGCTTTTCGATATGTAAAAAAAGCTTGTACAATATGAAGTTGATCGGTGGGGTGATTTTTTAGATATCTTGGTCACCGATCTTGTAAAAGTAATTTTGAGAAAAAAGCGTTTAAAGTTCGCCGGTTCGCGGAACCTATTTATAACCGCCCATAACTTTCTTGATTTCGAACAAGCCGCCTTCAAATTTTTCAAGAATATTTCTGAAATGTTATATTTTGAGAATCCATCGAAAACCGAAAACTGATATTGTCAAATATGTCAACTAGGTGTAGCCCCTAAGGCTTAGTGATCGTTAAATATTCTTTCACCATAGTCGTAAATTCCATATTATCGAACGATTGTCTTAAGAGAAATGATTACGGTAGCGAAAAGTTCAAGCGATTTCGTGATTTCAGGTGTTCGGCACGAGTCCTTCGACCGACATGAACGAAAAATTTTGGGACATCCTTGCGTTCACGCAACAAGTATCGAAGCTGATGGTTACGGAGATACGGCGAAGAGCGAGCAATCAGAGCACGGAAACGGCGAGTTGCGCGATAGTGAAATTTTTGGAAATTGAAAACAGCGAGGAGTCGAGTAACGGCTGGATGTTGTTGTCGGCACTCAATCTCTTGGCCGCCGGTGATACGACTCTCATACAGGTGAATTGTTGTCAAAAGAGCATTTTTGAATTCGTGTCAAGGGCATTGACGATTTAGGATTTCCGTTTTTGTCTTTTTTCTTATCACATAAGCAAAAATGCAATTAAAAACATGTCTTCTCACAAAAGTCATCGTTCAATGTCAAATATTTGAATTCACAGGCGATGACGAGCGCATCCGTACCCTCGACGTTAGTGAAATGTCTCTACCTGTTTTTCGACCTGCCCGAAATGAGCGAAAGCGAAGCCGACGAAACCGACGTGAACAGTGAATTTACACCTCGAGAACGCCGAATATTGTTGCAAAAGATTTTTGTACAGGTACAATTGATCGACCGATTGATCAACGAGATCTTTTCACACTCGTCATTTCTTTTTTCGTTCGCAGTGCTCCGACTCATCTTCGTCCGTAGAAGACGATAACGCGGGAGTAAGAGAGATTAAACGGTATATTTCTTTTCGTCAGGTATTGGTGAGACTCTGCAGTCATACGTATCCAGCTGATGAACTAGCGCGAAAAGATGACTTGACGTTGTTGTTTTCGGCAATAACCAGTTGGTGTCCTCAGTACAATGTAATGTGGCGTAAAAGCGCGGCCGAAGTTCTCATGACGCTCTCACGGCATGGACTCACGACTAATGTAGTCTCCTACATTCACGGTTCGTTGCTTCTATTCGATGTTTCTTGTCTCATACCTCTTGTTCAATCGTTTTTTATTTTCACATTGATGCAAGGGCCGGATTTATGTTATGATTTAACCAATATCCTTGCTCACGTTCTTTTGTAATGTTCATTTGTCCTCTCTTCAATGGCCCTTCAGGTTTCATGATCCATTTCTTCAACTTTTACCCCGCACGCAACTTCAACGTACCACGGTTCTGAGACGTTTTATAATCCACTTGCCGAATTGCATTTACACGAAGGGCACAGGGAAACTGGGGAGAAGCTGTGCCGATATAGGCCACAATTTTCACTATACTCTCGCTTCGACATCAATATATTGGGAGCACAAATAAGTTTCCGCCGTTTGACAAAAGATGGCCCCACCAGAAGGTTATGGTTGAAATTGTCAGATGTAAAACGTCATATCCTAAGGTTGGACATCTGGCAAGACCATAACCTTGAAATATTAGCGATTTTGTGTCAGCGTAACTGAATTTTCTTCGAGCGAAAATGTCGAGTTTTGAGCCGAGTAAGGGTCATTTGCGGGAACTTTTGATTTACTTCTTTAATTTGAAGAAATCTGCAGCTGAGGCGCATCGATTGCTTGTAGAAGCATATGGTGAGGCTGCTTTGAGTGAGAGAAGTTGTCGTGAGTGGTTTCAAAAGTTTAAGAACGGTGAGTTTGACGTCGAAGACAAAGAACGCCAAACGCAAGAAGAACTTGCACTTACATTAGGAGTGACTCAACAAGCAATTCCAATTTTAATAAAACATAAAGTACCGTTCTTTCACAATAAATGCCCAATTTCGGAAAAAAAAAACGGCCGAGACTTATTTGTACGCCTAATATTGCATAGCTTTCGTCTTGTTTCATCGCAGACAAGGGATGCATCGCTCTCTGCATCGACAACATGCAACGAGTTCCGGGTCTGGCGCCGCTCGAAGTCGTCGAAATGTTCGTGACTGTGTTTTGCTTTCTCAAGGACTCGAGCGAAGTTTCACAAACGCTTCTTGATGACTTTCGCGTGTGTCAAGGCTATACGTTTCTCTCGGAATTTTTGTTGAAGTGAGTGTCACGCAAAAATACACGCGACAATATTCGTATCTCCGTTTTTCTTCAATTCGAAGTCTCAATAATGGTAGCCTCCACACTACGTCATTATTCCGTCACATTCGAAAACTCATTTGTAGGGGGAAAAGTTTCTCGGAGTGAGACTAGATGTGTTATCAACAAGGACATTTTTTCAGGCACGCACCCTCGAAACTCGAGCAAGACGAGAGAGGAGAGGCGCAGGACGCTATCAGAAATTTAGTCCTGATGCTCGCGTCACTCACTATGTGCGGTCACATTGAGTTGAAGCCGACACAGGCGAGCATGGGCTCGTTGTTTCAGATGCTTGGCTTTACGCTGCCACAACCGAGCAACCGAGGTAAACATTTAAATTGTTACTCCAATGCGTCGGCTTGACTCACGGTCCGAGTAATATCGCTCCATTCGCTACATTTTATTTATAACTCTAAAAAGGTTAGTTAGTTTCACTTCGAATGCAGTCATTATAGGCTAATTTGCTTAAATATTGACGTCACAGTGGCGTCACAAATGTGAATAAAAAAAAATTAAAATCCGATTTTTTCAAAACAGCATTTTTTGTGTTATGACAGTTTTTTAGTGGATGAGCGATATGGAATCCAATGGCCAAAGAATTACAAAATGCTGCCTATTCAACCGTCTGCGTCGATTATTCGATACGAATACGACTCGTTTCACTGGGATGCACGGAAAAAAAATTGTTTTTTAATCGCACTTACGTTTCTTCTCGCGCCCAGGTGGCAGCGTTCGGAACATCCAAGCTTTCACGGTGTTGCAATCAGTATTCGTCAAGTCGAATTCACCGTTGCTGTGCTGCACGATACTCGACGCCATATCCAGCGTGTATCACAGCGACAACGCGAATTACTTTATACTCGAAGGGGAAAACACACTGTCGCAATTCGCGGAGAAGATACACTTGAAGAATCCCGAGATACAAGAAAAGTTCTTCCAACTGCTGGAATTCATCGTTTTCCAGTTAAACTTTGTGCCTTGCAAGGAACTCATATCCCTCTCGATATTGTTGAAATCGAACAATTCCGTCAATTGCAGCATCATGTGTATGGAAACGCTGCTTAACGTACTGAGGTAGGCCTGTCACTCGAAAGTACAGAAAAATACAGATTTTTGGTCCTCATTGGGCGTTATGGTCAATGGAAAATCTTGTTTACTTTTAGGCACAATATTATATTCAAGGACGTGTACAGGGAGGTCGGTATGTTGGAGGTCTTTGTGACGTGTCTTCATCGTTACGCTACCTTGCTGAAAGACAAACAAGCCGCTATGGATCAGGGAATGGGTAAGTCCGGTCGAAAAAAAGTCCTTAGGACGACCCTATAAGATAGACAGGCTCATATACAGACAGACCCTATAAGATAGACATACCCTGTAAGAAGAAAATGATTTTGGGCAGGACGAAAACGACCCAGGTCCACGGATTGAGGGTTAAAACCCATTATCTCCCAATCTAAATAGTCGACTGTTCTGAAATTTCACTCAAAGCTGCATGATGATATGAACAATGTCTGGTTACAATTTGAACAAAATCTATAGAAATCAAGAGTGCGCGCTCGTTCTACTATGAGGACCACTCCAGAGAACCAAACAGTAGGTGTAACTTGAACATTTTTTTTTAGCTTCAAAGCAACTACAACGTCTATTTAAAGAACGTTATTGGAGGTACTTTACGGTGTACGAAATAATGAAACATTCTTTTTCGTGCAAAATGGCGGCGCTCAAGTCTTGTAAGCTTTAGGATTTTTGCCGGAGGAGCCACAGGGCTCGAAGCAAATGTAGATCGCGAACAAAATCCATAATGATTAAAAATCCGCATGGTGATGGAGAAATCCGTAGGAGTTTTTTGAATGTTTTTTTTTTCATAGAAACGACAACCGTTCTGAAAACGTTGAATTATGAGGGAAAAATATCCCGAGTAGTTGTTTATGACAGAAGAAGTTTCCAACGAAACGAGAAGTTCCTACGTACTTCTGTGGCAACCGCAGCTTAAAAGACACTGCAAAAATTAAAAGTGCATTGGATAAGACTTGTTCAACTTGTACTGCAACCAGATTGAAAAAAGTTTGTCGAAAAAGACGCGTTCCAAGTTTTGCGTTGCTATTGCTCGAACTTAAGGGGTTAGGCTGTGACGAACCGAAAATGGGGAATGTTAAAAAAAATGAATCGTGAAGAAATAAGCGAGATGACTGAAAAAACGCTTGTACATTTATTTATATGTACATTAGCAAAGTTGTGTACCGAATTTCATAGAAAAGTATTAATAATTAAAGGAGTTATGAACAATCTCGTGAAGGACCTTTGAACGTGAGTGGCTCAACGGTGTTCTCGATTTTCGCCGACCGGTTAAAACAATGAAAAATACGTTTTTTTTTCTTGAAATAGATAATATTGACTGAGACTTGACCGAGCATTTTTTTGTTATCGTGTTTTTATCATGAGAAAAAAGTTACTCTTCAATTTTAGTTGCCTCGATTTTTCGAGATTTTTACAGTAGCCTAACCCCATAACAGTAAAAAATGTATTCAACCATTCAACAGTTGAAAATGCAACTTTTCGCTCTCAGACCAATTGCCGTTTACTTTCACGATCCCAAAATATGAATAACATCTAGAAGAAAGAAAACCGTCTTTCTGATTCTTTGGGAGTAGTGTCACACTCCTCAAATCTTACCATTTGAAATCGTTGTGAAGTATTT
This sequence comes from Ophion costatus, assembly GCA_951751655.1. NCBI lineage: Eukaryota > Metazoa > Arthropoda > Insecta > Hymenoptera > Ichneumonidae > Ophion > Ophion costatus. The sequence continues at coordinate 30,602,555 of OX632356.1, forward strand.
GGAAGTAGTGCCCAACGACCTTACTGCCACAAATCTTCAAGATTATTAACGCAAAAAGTGAAAAGTCGTTTCAAATGATTCTATGATTCCTTAATTATCGAGGCAAAATTTGAGTTGACGGTACAATTCTGTTTCTTCAATTATTACAACTAGAGTACAAAATGTGTCCGGAGCAAGAACGTCTCGGTGGTCTCGTTATGGACGCTTTGACAACTCTGCTGGCTGCAAACGTTCAGAACGCCAAGGTCTTCAGGGAATGCGGTGGCGCCCGATGCGCTCACAATCTCGTGCCCTACATTGACTGCAGATTCGCAGCTCTTGGAATCGTTCGAGAACTGATACTCAGTGCTGGCGGTGACGACGACATGGCCACCCTGCTTGGTGTCATGCATTCCGCTCCGTCGAACGCCCTACTGCTTAAAACCCACATACTCAAGGTATCTCCATAAATGCGCATGAAAGCGTAATCCTTTGGTATACAAATCTTGAGGGATCATCACAGTGTAACGGGTCGAAAAATAGCTGATTTTCGCGATTTTTCGCCAATGGCTAAAATACGCTAATCATTCTGATTTTTTATGTTGAATCAAAGCACTCATGAAGAACAGATAATCATTTTTTAAACGTTTATTTTTATTTTTTCAACATTTTCTTAACGGTTGAAAATGTATTCGAAAAAACGGAGTCCTCACCGTGTACACGATTGTGGCCGTAAATATTATCGGAAACAAAATTTGTAAAAAGATGATTAATCAGTATGAAAGTCGCTATCTTGCTATGGAGGTTTAAAAAAATCAAAATTGACAGAATGGCGGCGGTTTGAAAAGAATGTATCGAATTTAACCTATTTTTCGAGTTTTTCGTTAAAAAAATATGAAGATTAAAAAAAGCTTCCATAGCAAGATAAAGAATGGCGTAAAGAATGTTGTCATAATTTGAGACGGGTAGCTTGAAAACTCTTCTGGAAATGTTACACTGTGACGATCCCTTAAATGATTCGTGAAAATATCATTTACCGAGTAATCTTTACCAAAATCATTGCGGTTAGTGTCGAACTATTCAATTCGAAAAAAATTAATAACAATTTTTTTTATTAGACAATGTTCTACCATGTTTTGAACACTGATAAATGTTTCACGAGAAGTATCAATATTTTTTTATGTTTATGAATCACTGTTGTTCAAGGGTTAACAACACCATGTTAGGCCGAGAATTAATATTTGGATTGTGAAGTTAATTTTTAAGAAATGTGTGGACTTCTTTCAAAATTCACCATTGGTTGTTCAAAATTTACAAGAAACAAGGACAATCATTTTTTTCACGACGTTTTTTCTATATGAAATAGCGGCACTCTAGCAGTCTGTTCAAAGCCATCCCTTTCGCCGAAGCCTTACACGGTGGGATTTTTGGGATTGAACCTGGCGCAAAATACTGAAACGTTTCTTAATGCAGATGTTAAACACTTTAAAAGTATTGAGGACTTTGAAGGAATCTTCTTGAAGAAATGAGACACACTGGCTTTTTTTTATTAAAAAATGTTGCAAACATTTTTGGTACTTCCTTCAAAAAGTTACCAAAAAATGTTTTGTAATGACTTTAAGCTAATCGAACGTTTATTTAAAAATTCCAAAATGCCACCGTAAAAGTGTATTTAAAAGAACGCAGTTTCGAAAAAAAATGCGCTCAAAATTAAGGGTAGCGATGTTTATTATTAATAGAAAAGTCAAATCATATCGTCGTCAAAACTTATTTCCAGGTCTCATTTAGAGTGAAAACCAATAAGATATTACTTAGTGTTCTTGAGACCGTAAACTAAGCGTTTATATTTTAAAGGATCGATTTTTCCGACCCACCATGATGATGTTACCCTTCAAAGGATTAGACTGCTGTCATGACCCAAGAACAAGGTTTACATAAAAAAATTAATTCTGAACGAATAAGAAAGATGTTTGAAAAATCGTTTGGCCATTTATTTCTATGTACATTAACAAAGGTGTGTCCAAATTTCATAAAACATATTAATAAATAAAGAAGTTTCAAAAAACCTCTTGAAGAATCTTTGAACGTGAGGGGCTCAACGGTGTACCTCGATTTTGACCACTCAGTTGTTCTGAAATAAAAGAGTTTTTTTTTCTGAAAATCGATAATATTGAATAAGTCTTGACCGAGCATTTTTTATCGTCTTTCAAGCTTAAAAAAAATGTTGATTTTATTTTCGGTTTTTCGAGAAAGAATGACCTGATTATTAACAACCAATGATAGCCTTCAACTTGCGATTCCGCACCATATGTTGGACCTTCCTCTTCCATTTCAGTTGCTTTAAGGAGGCACGATCATTACTACGAATCCAACTTTCGGATTCGAAATTCTTATATGATTTTGACGAATACTTTATGCTCCTATTGCCAAAATTTGAGCTATTTTAACCGTTTAGTTTTTTCGCAATAAAACTGCAAAGTCGAGCACTTTGAGTTACCGAGGCACGTCGTCTTATGAAGACGGTCAACCGGAAGTGCGGTGATCGTGGTTTTTCTGCTCACGTATCCAACTAAACCTGTTGGAAAACTGAACTTCGATAGATAAGATATAATAAATATTGTAAAAAATATAGAAAATCAATCTTCACCGTGTAGTTAAAGCACTGCATAACAAGAAAGTTTCAATTTCTGGTTGAAAATGGCCAGAACGACGAAATAGCTCCCACAGACTTAGCAACGTCGCGAGTAACAGCTGATGCGTTTGGCAAACATAACCCAGCTTTGTTTTGAAATTAATTTGAATAGAAGCCGCCACAAAATATGCAAACAACAATTTATGGAGTTTTATCATTTATCACGTATCAATAATATGTATAATTATATTCTGCCTATCGTGTTAATTCCGCTGAGATAATTCAAGCCTATTTTAATAGATTTCCGGCTGATTTTTTTGTTGTCTTTTTAGTCCGCTTTTGCCGTGGATATGTTAATATTATTATTACGAAGATTACTACCGAGTCGTTGACAATATAATTTTTCAGATTATTTATACAAATAATCAACATAAGTAAACATCAATCAATCGCAAACTTCGAAAAAATCATAAAGCTTTCACATATTATAAACGGTCTTTTATTTTCCTTTCGAACGAAGTCGCTTCTCGCCTGTCTCCGGGAGTCTCATCGTACACGCACCGTATTTCGGAAAGTCGGTGGTTTCGTGTACGTGATGTCGGTCCTGGTGTCGCTCGAGGCGCAGTTGGGGCCTTATCCACCGAAGAACATGAACGAGCCCTGCAACGACGTTGTTCAGCGTAACCCCCAGGATGAGGCTCAACTTTTGACTCTCCTGCACGTCGTTTTCCACACGATATGCACCGCGATGAGATTCGAGCCAGCGAACGCAAAGTTCTTTCATCTCGAGGTAAAGCGATTCGATAACATAATTCGACTTTTCACCCGTAGATGGAGCATCCCGCGATTCTACCGTATATTCTGTCGCAGATTTGTCAATCGAGTTTGTGCGACACGCTGCGTCTGCTCGGTTGTTTTTCAAGCAACACGAAACTCCTCGAGTCGCATGTACAACCGTCGATGAATTATCACGCATCTTTGCTGAGCCTTTTCACCGGCAGCGTTCTCGATCCTGTTTTTCCGAGCGACATTCCACCCACGCTCAGTTACGCCTGTCTATTGTTGCGTCTGCTGTACGACGTCGCGCTCGATGCTTTCGACAAGCCGAACCTGGCTGCGGTCGGTATCAGGTCACCCTGTCACAAACAATCGAGCGTCGAGGTAACTATCCGCTCGCTTGGTTCACTCTGTTCGAGTGATGCTTGACACCCTCACCCTCATTCATTGTTGCATTGCCCACCTCCACCTCCATCATCAGACCAGCTTCATGGTACCATATTATTGCGTTGTCACCGAAGTTACCTAGGTATGCCAAATTTCAGCTCAATCGGATGTCAGCAAGTGCTTGAAAAATGGATGACAAATTTTGAACCGAAAAGACAGCCACAGTAATGGGTATAAAATCATGTGCGAATTTAACAATTTTTTTCGTATGAAAAAGTGATTCACTCATAAAATTAATTACACATCTATTTCGTATGAATATCAAGCTATTAGAACTTTTTTGTTTTTCGATGTACGAAATGGCCGACTACTAATATTTTCTTTTATCTTTCTTTTAGGAAGATAAAAGAAACAATTTTTTACCTAGAACAAAAAAACAAAAATTCTCGCCAATCTGCATTAGAATACCTAGAGAAGTACGTACGGAATAAAAGAAATATTGTTTTATTCAAAAGATGTAGGTATTTGAACTTAAGAGATGAATTTTCAGTGAAAAATTTCGTTCAAACTGCTCATAAAATGAAAAGTTTTCGATTAATCAGAAATTCCGTACGTACTTCTCTGCGAAATGCAATTAGGAACATAACTTTTAAATTTGAAGTAAATCGAGTGAAAAATGTTGAAGTTATTTGTCACGCCAATTGGAAAAAGTTGTTTCGAGAAGTTTCGAGTAGTCGGCCATTTTGTATATCGAAATGAAAAAATATATTTTCTAACAGCTTGATATTCATACTAAACAGATGTGTAATTAATTTGAGGAGTGAATCACTTTTTCATACGAAGAAAAATTGTTAAATTCGCACATGATTTTATTGAACAAATTGAATAAATTGAATAAATTTGCACAAAAATTTAACTTGTAAAAATGCGCTCGTAGAATTAAACTCGTTAGTTGTAAATCTGCTCTCATCTCATTCGACCACTTATAGTAGTAGTAGTAGTAGTAAGTTTTATTTGCATCGCCTTTTCGGCTTTGTACAATGCTGTTACACCGTGTAATATTGCTCTCTTACAATCTAACTTATATCTTTCCTGTCTTCCTATTTTTAACTCGCGTCACATACTCATTCTCTCTCTCTCTCTCTCTCTCTCTCTCTCTCTCTCTCTCTCTCTCTCTCTCTCTCTCTCTCTCTCTCTCTCCCTCTCTCTCTCTCTCTCTCTCTCTCTCTCTCTCTCTCTCTCTTATTACCACCGTTTCTCTTTTCTTACACTCTATTGCCCTAAAAAATTTACACATATTTGCATCTATCTCCCCTCTCAGCAACCCTATTAACTTATCTACTAGTCCCCCCTCATTTCTCGTTTGAATATTCTACAAGTCCATTCATCTTCCCCCTTTTTCCATCCCTTCCTATATTTCCACACCTTATCCTCGCCATTGTTTCCTCATCCTTTTCTTTAATATCTTTTGCCGCCCGATGCTTCCACGGAGCTTCGTCGTTTTCTACTATCGTATTATATAACCTATTGCGTGTCGATATTTGAATCTCTCCTTTTTCTCTCTCTGTGGTCTTTCTTTTCAAGCTTTTCAATCCCTTGTCTATCAAATTTTCTATTATTTTTATTTCTTTTCCCTCTTTTATCGTATATATTAATGTCTCAATTTCTAATTCTCTTGATACTTTAGAAAAGTTTTTTTCCCCATTTCAAAGGCTTCCTCTTCGAGATGCCCCTTATTTATTCTCTCAAACAAATATTCGGCCATCTATTACGTTCCATTTTTATCACTAACTGTATATACCTCAACGCTCTCTCCCTAATTTTATATTCGAATATTGGTATTCCTCATCCTAACTCTGTTCTCCACATACGTATCTGGGGGTTCTTCTGATTATTTCTAACGCCCGACCACTTGTATTTTTGTCTTTCGCTTATTTCAACTTATTTTTATTCCCTCGATTCTAGCAACAAAGATCTATCGACTCGCCGGGCAGCGGTAAGCGTTCTTCGGTAAATTCTCTGAATCTGAATCCTCCGAGTCCCGAGCCGGTGATCGTGCATCCGGGAATCGTCGTTGGAATGTTGCATCTTCTGCCATCGATCAGTTACCAAAAGAATCCCGAGACGGCTCTGGCTCTGCAGATTTACGTGGCCGAAGTGATCAAGAGTTTGGTGCGATCGGAGAGAAATCAGCAGGTCATGTGCGACGCTGGTATGGCCGGAGAATTGTTGATGGTTGGAAGAGTCGCCCTTCAGGACGAGACGCATCCGTTGCATCAGCCACTCCAATACATAATCGAACGTCTCGCCGCCCAATCATTGGAGCCGAGGGATTTGAGGTGAAAGAATGGAACGAATCGTTGCGTGAACGCGAAGTGTCGCGTTGAAAGATCGCCACCTCTAAGACCAGTTTTATTCATGCAGGGAATTTTTGCGCCTCGGTGATCCTCTCTGCTGTATCTCATTGGACGACATTGAGCCGAACAAACCCAGAGGTGGTCCTGTACCGCTTACCCGCATCAAGACTCTCGTCTCGATGACGACTCCCAAGGACTTTCGGGCCCACGGTTCCTGCACTCTGCCGCCATTCGTCGAGTTGGACATGAGCGCCGAGGGTTTTGCCTGCCTCTATCTACCCAGTGTCGCACCTCAGAGCACAACTCCGCCTACCGTCGTCGTCGCTGATAACAGCGTCCTCGGAGGAATCGGATCCGGTATGCATTTTTTTTAACGAAAAGCAAGTCTTCGTCTCGGTATCGCAGACCTTGAGAAAGCTCGAGGCGACACTGGTGGAAGCACGAGACTGCGAAGTTTCAGCCTTCTGGTTGATTCTCAGCGAGTTCGTTTGTTTTTTTTGGTACACTAAATAACTCTCGATGCCTGATATAAACTGCTTACGCGTCTAAAATCTAAAGATTCCTCAACGACAATAAAAACAGCGGGTGCCGGATGTCTAAAGAAAATATTAATGACAAAACTTAGGAAAAAGTGACCAGTGGAAGAATTTTCGTAGCCGCGAATTTTCAGAGAATGTTAAAATGCCTAAATCTACTAAACTAGCGCGAATTTTTTTATTTCCCTTTATCGTTGGGTATAATAATTGAGTGTGACTTATTTTTATTGAGCGCTACGATAATTTACGAATGACTCGGAAGGGCGAGAGGAATACTTTAACGGTACTCTCCACTCTCCCCGGGTAAAAAAAAAAACATAAATTAAGGCCGATAGAAAGTTTTGAGCGGTGGGCCGAGAAAAAGTCCTGCGTAACGATCATAATTCCAGATGTTTCATTTCTCTAAAGCAACGAAACAACAAAATCGCTAATTAATATAAGCGTGGCTACCGTATCCTCCATGAACGCGAAAGAAACAGTCGTAACTTTTATGAATCACCCTATAATCTTTTACGAGAATATTCTTCAGACTTCCATTCGCAAGATTCTTGACTAGAAGACTGTCTTGAAACAAGATCAAGATCGCCGCTATGTTTGTGCGTGGGAAATCGTTACTGTGCCAGTGAAAGAAAAAAGAGTCCACGTTTGCCGATGGATTCCATCATTTTCGAACTGATAATGATTTCGATCGATGATGTCTAATTTTGTCCCCAGGCGATCGACTTTTTCCACCGCAGACAGGTCTCACTTACAGCACGTGGATATGCGTCGACAAGTTCAGCGATCCTCGAACCGATCCTCACTGCGTACGATTGTTGACGCTCGTTCGTAGTCCACCCTCGTCCCGGGATCTCATTTGTTTCGCGGCTGTTTTGAGCGCTCGCGACAAAGCGATAATCGTCTCGACGCAGGAAACTCCGTTGCCACAGAGTCAGTTGATTAAATCGAGTAATTAAAATTTCTCATCGCCGAATAACATTACGTTGCACTGTTCGTTAATAATCTCGATGGAACTATATCTCTGTCATTGCGGGAACAAATATACAATGATAAGCAGATATCGGTGAGTGGGAACCCGAGGGGACTGGGGAGAGCGGTGCGAGAGTCTGGTGTCCCGATCTACTTCACGAGGGACAATGGCATCACATCGCTATCGTGTTGAACCGGGCCGTTCTAAAAAATTCGAGTTTCTCGCTTTATCTGGATGGCCAACATATTCAAAGTCAAAAGGTATTGTATTTTCGCTCATGTTGTAAATATCCACGTCCAAAAAAATCGGTTCAGGAGTTCGGTTACTACGAGGACACAAAATGAGGGTTATTAAAAAGAAAATTATTTTGAAGGAATAAGATGATTGAAAAGTCGTTTGGACATTTATTTGCATGTATAATAAAGACATTTCATGAAACAATTCAATATTGACTGAACTGAAACAAAAGAAAAGAGATTTTTTTCTTAAAATAGATAATATTGGCGAACACTTGACCGAGTTTTTTTTAATCGTGATTCAATCATCAAGAAAATGTTGATCTTATTTTCGATTTTTCGAGAAAAATTACATAATTATTGTTAATAACTAATAAATACAAATAAAATATACATAAATGACTACATGAGTAACTTATAAACTAATAAACTAATATATATATATATATATAATAACCAAAGATGAAAAAAACTGTTAAGATTTCTGATAGAACAACGTCGGTCAAGACTAGACTACTATTACAAATGAATAAGTGTAGCAAATTTATGGGGTTGAAGCAAGTTAGAATGCGACGAAAATTCTTTTTAATTTCCTCGTTGTCATTATTGTCCAAAATTGTAATTGGCAAATTTGTTGTAGATCGCTAAATAAGAATGCCAAAAAATGTTTGCGTGATTTTCGCAGCTGAAAATCTGCCGAAGAAAATTTGGAGAAATAAAACACATTTTCGTTGCATTCCAACGACGCAAACTTCAACGTCATGGAAATTTCAGGTCAATCCGTTCATTACATGTCGAGCGATCGTGTACACTGTTTTGAAAAATATAGTTTCGAGAAAAACGAGATGAAAGTTTTACTAGCAGTTCTATCCTAACCATAAGTTTACCTTCGATCTGCGATTCCTGCACCATACGTTGGAACTTCCCCTGCAATTTGAGTTGCCTCAATCGACTATCGTTTTTTTCGAATTTTTCACAGTAGCCTAACGTCTCAACATCGACGATTCCGCGATTTTTGCACAAGAAAATTATTCTCCTTTCTCTCAGCTGCACTACATAACTCAAACGCCCGGTGGAGCAGCGACGAATTTAACAGTAGCATCCCCGGTCTACGGATACGTCGGTACGCCACCGTGCTGGAGACGCTACTCGAGGCTCGCTTGGAAACAAGGACCGTGTCATCTCGTCGAGGAAGTATTCAATTCTCAGAACATATCGTGCCTCTTCAAGCTCGGGCCTCATTACATGGGTAGCTTGCAGGCACCTCAGTATATAGGTAAGCTCAATCGAATCGACGATAAGTACACCCTCCATAAGCGATTATCTCGTTAAGGGATAACGCCACTCTAGCGGCAGAAAATAATGCCTAACTATGACAATTTATTTTGGGAGTATGAAAAAAGGAATAGGATTTCTTTTGACAGGGTTTGTTTAACACGGAAGGACGGTTTTCTCGTGAAGTATAAGACCTGGAACAAAAACCAAAAAAAAATTATGATCTATATATTATTAGCTATAGGACTACGTAGTAATCTTTTCAATGAAATTTTGAAAAAAATGACGCGCTTTGAAAGAAATAAATCGATTTTTTTGCCGAAAAAATAAGCAGTAAATTGTTTATAGAAAGAAAGTTTACATTTAATCAAAAACGTCTACGTACTCGCATAGAGAATGTAATTGTGAAGCTACATCAAAATTTCAAATCAATCCATGTAAAGGTGTTCGAGTAATCCGTTTTTCCAGTTCGAAAAAGTAGATTCGAGAAAAACGCGTTTAAGGAGCTATACCAGTGCGAACGCTGAAAATTCGGGTGATTTTCGGGAATTTTTTGGAAGAAAAGTACTCAATGAAATGTTTCGGCAAATTAAGAATATTTTTGGCTATTTTGATCTATATTACATAATTTTTTCATAGAAAAATATTGAGATGCAAACAATTTATGCGCTGCCTTCGGAGGCGCAAAAAAAAGTTCCTCCACTGCTGACATGATTCCAGCCGATTGAGTAGCTGAAACCGAAAAAGGAAAAAATGTCGTTAAACTGGAAGGTATTTCCTGTATAATGACGTAGGATTTTCGAAAAATATCAAAATCTAACAAAATGGCGTAATTATGAAAAAAGTCTGTTTGCTTGCCTATAAAATGGTCGTTTTTTTCAATGCAAAATCGTCAATCTCCATCCAATCAAAAATTTCCTACGTCATTGTAGAGTAAATATATTCAAGAGTACTCACTTCAAATTTCAAGTCAATCGGATAATTCCTCTTTGACTTACAATGTCAGCAAATTTGAAAAATCTCATTTCGAGAGAAACGCATTTAAAAATTTAACTATCGATTGTATACCTTTGAGCGGTTGCTCTTTAGAAGGCTGCCATTCGGGGAGAATTAGCGATACGGCCTTGAAATTTTTACAGGATATTCTTGAAAGTGTAAACTGCCGAAAAAGACAAAAAAAATCGATTTTTTGCAAGTGTCACACTGGTATAGCCCCTTTGAAGTTTTACGAGCACTAAAATCCTTAAAATGTTTGTTTACCTTTAATCTGCGATGCCTGCACCATACATTTGTACATCTACGTTGTTGTTTTATGACCCCAAAGTATTTTTTAAGCAAAAGAAAAACGCTTTTTCCAAAATCCTAGAGTGGTGGTATCCCTTAATTTTCTTGTTCTCTGAGTTTCGACGGGAGTAGCTTACCCCACTCGTGCCTGCTGGTAACGAGATGATGACTAAACCTCTATTACGCTTGTCTCGTGCGTACTATGTATTATATACCAACCGTACGTACACAACTTCATTGGTACGCACCATGGTACCGGTACTTACGTATATTTCTTACCCCTCGGCCGGAGTGAGAGAAAAAAGAATATTCTCTTTTTATTGTCCGTCTTCCGTGGCAGAGTGGGGTACGCCATTACTCTACTCTGTATAACTTGAGCCCCGGATCCACGAAAGTTATAGCGGGAGCGCTAAGTGAATAAATGACACCTATTGTGGCTCAGCGTCAAATGTAGACGAAGAGTCTCAAATCGACCGTCGTGAACGGGACGAAATTAAAAAAAAATAAACAAAAGCTTTGTACCATAATAAGAAAGAAAACACAAATCTCTCAATATATACGTATATTACGTAATTGCAGGACCGGAACCCTTGCCCGCACTCTTGTCCGAGGAGAAGGTAGTTTTCGGTTTGAACGCCAAGGCAATGTCCCAGCTGACGCTCGCAAAAATACGTAAAGTCTACAGCCGCGCTGATAACAAGTCCATAGCGAAGCAGGTAAACCGAGCAAACTTTTTTTGCCACGCACACACGTATATGTATTTTGAGTTATTAATTCGGCTGACTCGTTTACTCAACGACGAATTATTTTGGCAGCTTGGCATGTCGTCGCACGAGAACGCCACACCGATCCGGGTACTGCACAATTCAGCTGGACATTTGAGCGGACCAGCGAGAGCTCTCGGGGGTGTAGTGGTCGGTTACCTTGGAGTTCGTGTCTTCGGACCTCGTCCCGTTGCGACGATGATCGACAACGTCGGTGGATGCTCCGTTCTACTCGGTGGGATTATAAATTTATTATTAGAAGTACAAATAAGTCTCCGCCGTTTTTTTTTTTTTTTTTATAAAAAATTGGGCATTTATTGTGAAAGAACGGTACTTTATGTTTTATTCAAATTGAAATCTTTGAGTCAGTCCTATTGTAAGTGCTAGTTCTTTTTGCGTTTGGCACGAATCTCCCTCCAATAATGCTTCCAATTCCGCGTCTTCGTACACTTTCGGCCTTCCGCTACGTTCTTTGTCTTCGACGTCAAACTCACCGTTCTTAAACTTTTGAAACCACTCACTTCTCTCACCTGAAGCAGCCTCACCATATGCTTCTACAAGCAATCGCTAATCGCTAAAAATTGCTAATATTTCAAGGTTATGGTCTTGCCAGATGTCCGACCTTAGGATATGACGTTTTACAATTTCAAACATACCCTCCTGGTGGGGTCATCATTTGCCAAACGGCGGAGACTTATTTTTACTCCTAATAACCTTTCGGCAAATCTGGTACTTCGGATCAACTCTTCGTTGACACACTTATATTTTGCCACGATTTTGACACACTGGGTCAATTTGACCCGGATAGTACATCATCCACCTGCCATTAACAACCCTTCGGTCGGTTGTTATTGAAGAAAATCAGGGATACACTCCGAATATTTCTTAATATGTGTGCATAGTTGAAATTCGGAAAATATTAAATTGTTTCGCTGTAAAAAATTATTGATTTTTCAATTTTGGAAAGGTGAGCATTATATTTAAAATTCGTTCGGGTGACAATGACCCCAGTGTGTCAACGTAGGGTTAATTGCACTTTGGATAATCGTGCTCGAAGAAAACAAGGAAGGGGCACAACAAGAAAGCACGATTATCCAAAGTGGATTTTCCCGTTTTGCGTCTTATAAGTTGGTCGTACCTGGCTATCAATCGTGATGATTTCATTGACGCAGAAGTTTGGGGCAGGGGCTCTGAAACCTCCCATGATTGAGATGGTACATTTACCTAGAGGCCCAAAATTCGCCATATTACGATTTTTCTACGTAACGGTCCGTGAAGAAGAAACCCGTTTTTTTTACACAAAGGTACATATATTGAGAACCTTAAAAAAAAAAGAAAAATAACAAAAACATGGCCGCGAGGCAGATAAAGTTTTTTTCGCGACGTTTGGCGGTGGACTCTCGCCAGCTTAAACGGTCCATTCTAATTCTCAAAAGCAAACGGGTTATTCAAGTTAACTATAAATACGAGTCGTTGACGAACGTCGATTTTTAAAATCATTTATTTTAACAACGCGGCGATGTATTGAAACGAGCATACAAAATCTATGAAATAAGTCGTCATTTTTATGTAATTATTAAAAAATGAAGATCGATTTAAAAAAAAAAGTGAGATCGTGGACGACGCGATATACATTTACAACGATAAAAAAAGCAGTCTCTTTTTCTTCTTCTTTAAACGATAGAAATATATATGTAGAATATTTTCCCAAAGTTTCAAGGCGATTTTCGAAACACTTCAAACATTACAGCCCGTCAACGCTGAGTCTCACCGTGCGGATTCGGAGTGGGCGTAAACTTCAAACACGTTTATCTCGAAATTGGCGTGCAAGATTACTCAAAAATCATTAAGCCGCCTGAGTTGAAACTTTGTAGAAATATTGATACTGCTCCCTTCTACTTGACGAGAATGGTTTTTGAAAAATTAGAAAAAAAAACTACGTTTTTTTAATCCAAATTTTACAAATATTTCGCGTGAAATATTGATTTTTGAAAAAATACGTGCCATTCTCTCAAATTTGCATTTTCTACAATTTAATTACCGTCAAATAGAAACTAGACATGTTCCAACGAAACAAAATTTTGGATTTTTTTTGCAAATCAAAGTTACGGGAAGCTAGACTGCACGCCGATTCGTGGCTCCCGCGCCAACTTTGCTTTAACACGCTGCCACATTTCCGTCATTTTTACGATGAATGAATTTAAACAAATTTCGTATACTTAAATATTCTATTCAGGAGGTACGACCATTACTACGAATCCAACTTTCGGATTTGAAATTTTTATATGATTTTAACGAGCACTTTATGCGCCTATTGCCGAAATTTGAGCTATTTCGACCGTTTAGTTTTTTCGCAATAAAAATTCCTCTTATGGAGACGGTCAACCTGAAGTGCGGTGATCGTGGTTTTTCTGCTCACGTATCCAACTAAACCCGTTGGAAAACTGAAATTCGATAGATTAGATATAATAGATGTTGTAAAAAATAAGAAAATCAATCTTTACCGTGTAGTTAAAGCACTACGTTACAAGAAAGTTTCAATTTCCCGTTGAAAATGGTCAGAACATAACCCAGCTTTGTTTTGAAATTAATTTGAATAGAAGCCGCCGCAAAATATGCAGACAACAATTTATCGAGTTTTATCATATATCACGTATGAATTCATTATATGTATAATTATATTCTGCCTATCGTTTTAATTCGACTGAGGTAATTCAAGCCTATTTTAATAAGTTTCCGGCTGATTTTTGTTGCCTCTTTTTGTCCGTTTTTATAGTGAATATGTTAATATCATTATTACGAACATTACTACAGAGTCGTTGACAATCTAATTTTCGAGTTTTTGTTTGTTCAAGTGCAATAAATTCATCATTTACCACAACATTTGGCACATTATAATCGATAATACGAATAATCAATATAAGTAAACGTCAATCAGAGCAGCTGTGGGTAAAATAAATGTAGACTCTTCTTTGACCCTGTGTAAGTGATCATACCTCCTTAAAGTATACCTATAGTATGATAAATGTAGAATCATTATTCCTAAGTTTAAGGAGTCCCTCAAAATTGCACAGTTTTTTCCCGTCTGAATGTACATCTCGCCTCAAAGTTTGAACTATGGTGCTGCAACCGCTTGCCCGGCCGACTGTTCGAAGCTGTAGCTCATTCAATGTTGGTAATATTTCGAAGAAATTTTCAGGGATTATAGCTGAAAGGTGATACTATCGAATAAAACTATTTCTGGAAAATCCAACTTTTCACCCACCTAGGTATACGTAGCCCGTTAATGTACGCTCCCTAATACCTTTGCGGGTTTTTCATCACAGGCTTGATAGCAATGGCTCAGGATGTGGAATCCTTGTACGCTGCGGTGAAAGCTCTCGTGTGCGTGGTCCGCTCGAATCAAGCGGCTCAATTGGAAATGGATCGCCGACGCGGCTATCAGACTCTTGCTATGTTGCTGAGACGAAAATGTCCACTTTTGAACAGCCACATACTCCATTTGACCTTCAGCCTGGTGGGAACCGTCGACAGCGGACGAGAAACCAGCGCGATACCAAACGTCACGGCCTTTCAGGATCTTCTCTGCGATTTGCAGGTCCGTCACGATAACTCCTCGTATTTATTTCGAAACGTACATCTTCGGTAATATGAGGAAATTTTTATTTCTTGTCGAATCGCGTTTTTACCACCAGGTCTGGCACGAAGCGCCCGGAGAACTTTTGCGCTCGCTGCTCGAACATTTGTACGAACTCATCGCCGAATGCAGCGAGAAACGCACGAATTTACGCTTGATGAGGGATTTGCAATTGGTTCACAAGCTGTTGCACATATTGGGCGACGTTAAACAAAACTCGACGAGACAAGTTCTCCTGGCACTGTTGAACATTCTTTTGGGACAACCTCGACAAGCCGATCTCTTGTGGTACGTCACACTTTTCGGGATCGAACGTCCCTACCCCCCCCCCCTCCCTAGCCCAATAAATAATTGCGTAAAAGTTATGACAAAGTAGTTCAGCTCTTAGATTTTTAAACGCATCTCGCAATTGTATTAATTCTAATGATAAAATAACCAGGAATTCTCGGTAACGAAACGTTATTTGATTAAAAATATTTGGGAATATTCAGGTTCGGGCAATTTATCGTCGCGACATTGCCACTTACGCCGGAGAGGCACTTGATCCTGCGTGAAAATGAAGGACCAAAAGAGGGCGAGGGCGAGAGTATCCTCCTGAGGAATCGCTGTCTGCAGCTGCTGCATTCCTTGCTTTTCAACGGCTCGAAAGTCAACGTCAGGTAAGAGACTCCTTCATTTCAGATTGTTGAGGATTCCTTTTACGAATCCGAATATCTAACGATTGATACATGCTAGTAAACTGGTAAAATTCCAAGCTAACAAGGAACATCACTTAAGTGTCCGCCGTCGATTTTTCTTGAAACTCATATATGCGATGAAACATTGAAAACTTGTAAAACTTGAAAAACGGTAAAAAAAATGACGGAGTAAAAAAATAGACGAATATAGTTATAGACTATATAGACTATATAGACGAATTTTCGTTGCATTCCAACGTTGGAAACGTCAGCACCATCATTCCGTGAGGACAGAACAATAAAGACAGGGAATCAACGAATGTTCGAAGAAAATATCAACGATAAAACTTGGAAAACTGTTACTAGCCGAATAATTTTCGTATCCGCGACATTTTCGATGAAAAATGTAAAAATGTGTAAATCTACTAAATTTGCGCAGAATTTCTAATTCCAGTTTACAGTTGGATATAATAATTGATTGTGACGTATTCTTATTAACCACCACTGTAATTTCCCGATGAGTCAGAAGGGCCCTGCTTATGCCCTCACAAAATACGGCCTTCCGCGAGAGGAATACCTTAAGCGAAAACGATCGATCACGATAACTTGCGTATTTTCAAATATGCGTTTCTTGTGCAGCATGAGCGAAGAGGTGGCGAAAATTCTTGGGCTCGATTGGGTTCTGTTGTTCCTTCAACCTGGTTTGCACAGTACGACCGTTGTTTGGGGATTGAGAATACTCGTGGCTGTATGCTCGGTCCAATCGATATTGCAAAAATTCAAGGAAGGCACGAGTAATGGTGGATGGTTGCGTCATACCGATCACAATAAAATGGCTATGGCCCTCGGTAAGTATACCATTCAATCGAACCCTCGACCAATGAATTTTTATTCAAATTTCCGTTAACGGATCATCGCAGTGTAACGGGTCGGCAAATAGCCGATTTTCGCGATATTCTTTGGATGGTTAAAATACGCTAATCAGTCTGATCTTTTTTATGTCAAATCAAAGCACTCATAAAGAACAGAAAATACATTTTTAAACGTTTATTTTGATCTTTTTTACATTTTCTAACGGTTGAAAGTGTCTTCGAAAAAAAGGAGTCCTCACGGTCCGTTGTGGCTGTAAATATTATTTTTTTATTGATCTGTATTTGGATAAATTGATTTTTTTTAAATCAAAGTAACAAAATGGCGGCGGTTTAGAAAAATATCGAATATAGCCTATGATTTCGACAGTATTTCGTTAAAAAATATGAAGTTTGAAAAAAAGCTTCCATAGCAAGATGAAGAATGGCGTGAAGAATGTTGTGTCAAAAGTTGAGACGGATAGCTTAAAAACTCTTTGAGCGTGTACACCGTTTTGAAAAAAGACATTTCGAAAAAAAGGTTATCGGATAACACAAAAAAGATCTATTTTTTGAAAATTTTACGCTGCGGTGATCCCTTAAGACAGAGTGTCACACCGACCAAGAGGCAATAAGTGCGGGAGAGATGGCTGATTTTCAATTCTCCAGTGGTTTCCGAGACGGCTGATATTTTTTTATCAGAATTTTGTTCCCGAAATCTATGCTAGATATCGGGACAAAACCTCTTGAGCTCGATTCATCCATATCTCTACACAAGAAACATCTTTCTTAGATAATAAAAATATCGCGAAGCCTAACGGGGCCCATTCTCAATTCGCAAAATGGCAGGTTGTCATCAACAAATACCTGGCGGTGAGATCAAGACCCCGGAGCTTCACGTGCCCGGATTCCAACATCTCGGTTGGTTGCTCCCTCAGCACGTTGACCTCGTACCAGAGCTTTACTTCCTGTTCATCGCACTGATGATGGGTCAACCCATAAAATTGCTGCCAGCAGACTCCAAAGTCAGTATAATGTGAAGAAGAAAATACGCTCTGCCGCTCGAACCTGCCTAACTGGTAATTCGTTCGTTCTGTTCGTTCAGTTGGATCTCGACAATGTATGGAACTTCATGTTTGGCGTTCCCGCCAATCATTTGCCCTCTTCCTTTGGTGGGAAAATAAATCTCTGTCCCGACGCTGTTGTCACGCTTTTAGCGATGGTCCGCACAATGCTGAATACTCATGCCAACAAGTAAGCGAAGTGCTTCAATTGACGATCGAACGTCTTTTATCCGTCGGACATATTAACTTATTCGATTGTTTATTTGATTGCAGCCCAGACGCCTTGCCAGAATGGTTAAAAGATTATCCAGTCACGATAATACAATTTCTTTTCTTCCTATATCACAATTTTACAGATTTTATGCAACTATTTATGTCCGCCGAGGTGTTGGGCGCGCTCGCCGGAAGTCTCTTTCCAAAACCCGCGAGCGGTAGCCAGGATAGTAGCGGAGCAAGTACACCCGCCGATGAGGTAAAGCAACCAATTTATTAGAAGCAATGATTTAATTTAAATACGTATACTCGTTTTGATTTTCATCCAATGGAAATAAAAATGTATTATGATTAATTATCGACATTTTGACGTTCTGCCCTGTAAAAAATGGGTGAACCCTGTGCCGACAATTGGATGGGTGAACACTTAGCACTGGCTTGTACGCTGAACTATTGCAGTCAGTTTTATTCAGTTTCGAATAATCAGCACGACTGAGACTCAATCAAAACATAGTCGCGGGTATCGGAAGAAGTTTTCCTCAGTTTCCCTGTGCCGTCGTGCACGTGCGATAGAGATATTGCATTAGGAGAGTGAGACAAGTGAGCGGTGGAAGTTGAAGGAATGGAACAGGGAACCAAACTGCCACTTTCTCCCGCTAGAGGGTATATTGTATTATAACGTAAACAGAACATGACGTTTAGTGACATTCGTTTGGGTTATGCCCGTGTTTCTGCGACTACTGTTCAATTTTCTTTAAATAATTCATTTGTAGTTAATCAATTGTGAAGAATGCATCAGAGTTGTGCAATCGGATGTAGAAACAAAGACGTTCATTTATTTCCTAAAAACGAAAAACTTCGCAAGCAATGGAAAATTGCTATGGTTCGAAAGCACTCTACAGCCACAAAACATTCAAGTCTATATTCTGATTATTTTAGATCTGCAGACTACAGAAATGAAGGATTTGTTACAGCTACCGAGCTACGATAAACCAATGTTTCAGGAGCCCGTATTGGTTAGATCCCCCTCCAAGGATATCGGTCTAACGAATCACCTGGCAAGAAAATTCGTGATGGATTTTCTGCGTGTCATTGTCGTGGATTCGCTCTCGCTGCCCGTCTCGGCAAAATCTCCACCAGCCATCGACCTCGTTTTGGAAGCCTGGCCCGAGCACGCCTCGACTTCTCAACAGACTCGTTATCAAACCGAGATCTTGTCGATTCTCATGGAACATCTGTTGGCTGCGGATGTGCTGATCGGCGAGCAAGCGGCGCTACCAGTTGTCCCGGGTGGATCCGCCAATAACATTCCCAATAACGTTTGCTACGTTTCCGCACGAATAGTCGACAAATTGTGGCAGGGTGAGTAAGCCAGATCGAGAGCAAATTCAGATGACATTCGATGCATAAACGGTCGTCGCGAAAGCTCAGGAAAGAAACGTACGACGTTGAAATTGTCGTTCCAAGACCGTTCTAACAGATTAATTTGTTTCAGGCGCTCTGACAAAGGATCCCCACGAAGTCTTCGATTTCATCGTGAAACTGATCGGCCAAGCCAAACGACGACCCGGCGCAGTGAGTATCGAGGGACTCCATCATTGTCTCAACAGAACTATACTCTTTCTATTGTCTCGATCTACGGATTCGATAACCGATCAAACCGCCGTATTGGACGCTCTGCACAAACTCACGACTCACCGGTACGTCTCGCAGGCGTATGTGATTTCGTTCATTCCAATGATCAGAT
The DNA here is from genome assembly GCA_951751655.1 of Ophion costatus. Lineage (NCBI taxonomy): Eukaryota > Metazoa > Arthropoda > Insecta > Hymenoptera > Ichneumonidae > Ophion > Ophion costatus. The sequence continues at coordinate 30,621,938 of OX632356.1, forward strand.
ATCAATCACGGATATTCTGTCTTTCGTACAGACTGCTGGTTTTCGGTCCGGGGAATCACGAGCTCGAATTCATCAGCTGCTTGACTTACTGCCTCCTTCAACTGACTGCCGACATCAAGATAATGCTTGATTCGAACATGAAAACGACCTGGCACGTTAATCCCCAAGTCGAAGCGAGCGACGAGCGTCTAACATCCCATCAAGGACACAAATTAATGGCCGGTGCTGCCACGAGAGTATGGGAAGAACTGTACGTTCGTAAGAAGCCTGCGATCGAGGAAGTCTTCAAGATAAGTCTTCCAGCGCCGATCGGGAATGAGCGCGCTCCCGATCTCGGAGTCGTGCGCGAACAGGTTCACGAGGCTGCCACCAGACTTTGGCTCAATTACGTCGTGCTGGAGAGAAAAGCCTCCTACAGAGTTCCCTGGGAACTTCACAATCAGATACAGTCGGCAAGTTCACCACTTTTGGCGTCGCAATGAAAACATTTCCTGCAACTCACTTCTCGTTGCTTTCATTCGTGAATCGTGAGTTCGTAAAACGCTTGGGTATTGCAGAAAATACAAAAAGTCACCGGTGGCCTGACGAGACTCGCGAGCCGAACGAAAGTTCGCAAGGAAGAATCCGTGCGCGTGAGGCTGCGACTTCGCCAGAGTACAGTTGCTCAAGGAACGGAACAGCACGTCGCTCTGGTCCGCGAATTGGCCGCCGCTCGCAGGTTGCAGCAACAGCAGACTTATCAGCATACTCAACGCTACGTTTATCAGGTAATGAACATTTTTTTATTTCCACACTCGCAAGCGTGTATAAAAGTATATTAACTGGGTTCGTTTGCTGCGTGGAGTGAGAAAAGAATTAACCGACGTTAACCTACTTTCGCAGGAATGGCTCCAGACGGAAACGGAATTGACGCGCGAACGTGGACTGTGGGGTCCTCCCACGCCTACGAAACTGGACAAGTGGATGTTGGACATGACCGAAGGTCCCTGCAGAATGCGCAAAAAGATGATGAAGAACGACTTGTTCTACATCCAATATCCTTACAGGCCTGAACTCGATCATCCCGATAACGTGAGAAACGAAAAAAAACTTCCTGGTTTTTACAGCTGTATCGAAAAAAAGACAAGATTCACTGAAAACGAATGAAACCCACACGGGTGAACGTACCGAATGCTAAGTATTGGGAGTACAAATAAGTCTCCGCCGTTTGACGAAAGATGGCTCCACCAGGAGGTTATGGTTGAAATTGTCAGATGTAAAACGTCATATCGTAAGGTTGGACATCTGGCGAGACCGTAACCTTGAAATATTAGCGATTTTGTATCAGCATCGCATAATTTTTTTCGTGCGAAAATGTCGAGTTTTGAGCCGAATAAGCGTCATTTGCGGGAACTTTTGATTTACTTCTTTGATTTGAAGAAATCTGCAGCTGAGGCGCATCGATTGCTTGTAGAAGCATACGGTGAGGCTGCTTTAAGTGAGAGAAGTTGTCGTGAGTGGTTTAAAAAGTTTAAGAACGGTGAGTTTGACGTCGAAGACAAAGAACGTAGCGGAAGGCTGAAAGTGTACGAAGACGCGATATTGGAAGCATTATTGGAGGGAGATTCGTGGCAAACGCAAGAAGAACTTGCACTTACATTAGGAATGACTGAACAAGCAATTTCAATTTGAATGAAACATAAAGTACCGTTCTTTCACAATAAATGCTCTGTGTTAAAATTTTTTTTAAACGGCGGAGATTTGTTCGTACTCCTAATACAATGTAAAATGGCCTCTACTGGAACAGAAATATCCCAAATCCGAATTTCCGCCGATTAAGGGATCATCACAGCGTAACGGGCCGAAAAATAGCTGATTTTCGCGATTTTTTTTTTCGATGGTTAAAACACGCTAATCAGTCTGATTCTTAATGTCAAATCAAAGCACTCATCAAGAACAGAAAATAAATTTTTAAACGTTTATTTTTATTCTGTGTACACATTTCGCACGTAAAGACTATCTCGAAAAAAAATAGTTAAAAGATTATTAATCAGTATGAAAGCCGCTATCTTGCTATGACATTTTTTTTTCAAATAAAAACTGACGAAATGGCGCCGGTTTGAAAAACACGTATTGAATTTAGCCTATTTTTTCGTTTTCCGTAAAAAAAAAAGATTAAAAAAAAGCTTCCATAGCAAGATAAAGCATGGCGTGAAGAATGTTGTGTCAAAATTTGAGAGAGCTGAAAATTCTTCCTTTGAGAGTGTACAACGTTTTGAGAAAACACGTCTCGAGAAAAACGCCTTTAAAGTTTCGAGCCCGCGTCAGATCTCACGCCTCTGCTCGAACCACTTGCTCTAAGGAAGGCTGTACCGACCGAAATTATTTGATTTTTGCCCCAAAGGTCGAACAGTGTGTTCATAACCGTCTATACTATCGGATAATGCGAAAAAATCGATTTTTTGAAAATTGTACACTGATGATCCCTCAATTCTATTTTATGTCGAGGCGCCTTTATGCCAAAAATTCTCAACGAGCTTTATTCTCCTTCTGCGCACTAGAAACAACTGAAGTACAAAGTGGCAACGAGCCTGGACAGTAAAGAATACTATCTGAAGCAGCTGGGGAATTCCTCGGGTATGTTCGAGCGTGAACGCGACCCCGTTATCGACGATACGCCGTTGAACCTCAACGAAACATCCACCGAGAGCGAACCACCCATGGTACCCTGTACGCTCGAGCGTCACGCGAGCGAGCCTGATGAACCGGCCGAGGATAACGAGCAGGAAGAGGAGAACAATCAGACCGTTCCGGACAATCAAACTTTGCTGAGATTACTGGAGGAACACGAAAAGGTATAGAAATAAATGTTTTTTTTTCGCTGCTCGTCGCTTGTAACGATACTAATTGCCTATTTTCTTGCACGCTATTCGCGATAACAATATTACAGGTCGTAATTTATTATTTAATAAATAGACATTATTATTGTGCAGTTGTTATTTTTATTACAAAATCGCTGACGAGCTTGCATAAACTCGGGGCCCAAATAACAGGTCGATTTTCAATAATTTTGTCTCGTGAGAGTATTGGCATGATGAGACCGGAATTTTACACACAATTAATTGGTCTCGCAAAATTTGAGTTTTTTCATTGTCAAATATTGACAAACAATGAACTTACTATCATGTAAGAAATTAGGCTACTATGACTATACGAAAATTAGGGTTATTAAAAGAATTAATTTTGAAGGAATAAGTAAGATTATTGAAAAATCGCTTGGGCATTTATTTGTAACAAAAATATTAATCATTCAAGAAATTATAATCAACCTCGTGAAAGACCGTAGCGCAATGGACGACCTGACCCTTCACAAGAGTCATCATTCGGTCAATGATTCGAATTTCCACGAAATCTTTGTTGCAAGTTAAGGTTTAAACCCTAGGCTATAAAACTGGAACCAAAAATTCTGGAAATCAAATGGAAATAAAACTAAAATTCAATTGAAGTTTTTGAAATTTAATGGGAATTTTTGACTGAAATTGAGATTCTTTAAATTAAATTGAAAGTCTTTAAATTAAATTGAAAGTCTTTAAATTAAATTGAAAGTCTTTAAATTAAATTACAGTTCCTGAAATTCGCGAAACGTATATTTTGAAATTTCGAGCTTCTGCAGATCCCTCGACTATGGCGAAGCACTAGTAAACTTCAATGCATTTTTTAAACATCGCAGATAAACCACATGTTCAGATGCGCGAGAATACAAGGGCTCGACACAACCGAAGGTCTCTTGCTATTCGGCAAAGAGCACTTTTACGTTATAGACGGTTTCACGCGCTTGAAATCACGCGAGATACGAGACATCGAGAGTCTGCCCGAGGCCTACGAACCCATTTTACCATCACCAGGATCGCCCAGGCGTTCGAGAGCGATGAGACAATGTTCAAAATTCAATTACGAGGACATTAGGTGAGAATATTATTCACGATGTAAAAAAACTAACCGCCAAATCGTATTTCCTTAATTTGATGCGAAAAAATGTAAGTAACGACTACCTTGCTTCATTTCAACGGCTCGAATACCCATAAATGCCGGTAAAAGATTTTGTCTCAAAGATGAGTTAGTTGAATGTTAGGATAAGGTTTTCCGCCATGTCAGGTCTCGGATTTGGAATTCGCATGCCCGTCCTAAATGTCATTTTTATCGCTGCAGAGAAGTACACAAACGGCGATACCTCCTACAGCCAATGGCCCTGGAAGTATTCAGCGGCGACGGTCGCAATTACCTGCTCGCCTTCCAGCAGAAAGTACGGAACAAGGTTTATCAGAGATTCATGACGTTTGCTACGGCGATCGCCGACAGCGCGCATCAGTCCGTGGCCGGACAAAAAAGAACGGCAAATGTCGAGCAAGCGACTGGGCTGTTGTCGAATCTCATCGGTGAAACTTCCGTGACTCAACGATGGGTCGTTCGTATTTCACTTCTTATGCCACATTTTTGAGCTTACCTTTGAGCTTTACCTTCACCTTTACCTTTGGCCCACATTTTTGAGCTTACCTTTGAGCGTTACCTTCACCTTTACCTTTGAGCCCACATTTTTTAGCTTACCTTCGAGCTTTACCTTTACCTTTTAGCTTATGTTTTAGCTATCCTCAAAATCCACATAATTCGCTAATTTTTTGTCGTAGCGTGGCGAAATATCCAATTTCCAATATCTGATGCATCTCAACACTCTTGCTGGTCGAAGTTACAATGACCTCATGCAGTACCCGATATTTCCCTGGATATTGGCGGATTACGACAGCGAAGAGCTCGACTTGAACGACCCAGCGACATTCCGAGACTTCAGCAAGCCAATGGGAGCCCAGAGTCCCGAGAGACTGTTGCAGTTCAAAAAGCGGTACGCAGTTTCGACTCTACATGGAATGTCTCTATTGTTCGTGGCTTTCGAGACTATTTGTCATTGAATTTATCAGGTACAAAGAATGGGACGATCCACACGGGGAAACTCCACCTTATCATTACGGAACGCATTATTCCTCCGCGATGATTGTGTGCTCTTATTTGGTCCGGATGGAGCCATTTACCCAACACTTTCTCCGACTTCAGGTTCGTTTCCAATTTTTTACCAATGATTTCATTTGATCGACCCGAGCACGTTCTCTTCTAAATTCAAAATAATTGAAAATAATCCTACGTATAAATGCTTCCATTCGAATTGAAATATTCCTTTCACGAACGATAATGAAGTAAAAATACATCCCAGTATGCTGGTAAGAATTTTCGTAGCCGCGATTTTTCAGGGAAAACGTAAAAATTTCTAAATATACTGAATTTGCGCGAAATTTGTTTATTCCAGTTTATTGGGAATGATAATTGATTGTGTTTCACTTTCATTAAGCGCCACTGTACTTTTCCAATGATTTAGAAGGCCCCCGCAAAATACCGTTTTCCGTGAAAGGAATACCTTAAGATGGTTCGGAATAAGTAATTAAAAAATCGTCAAGCGTTTAAACTCCCATTTTTTGTGAAAAAGAGATAGTATGTCAATAACCACGTTGAAATTAAAAAATTGAAGCCACTCCACCGTACCATTTTCGAGATATGAACGTTGAAACTTGGCCTAAAAACGCGCACTCAAATGAAACCTCCGAAAAATTGACCGGAAATGATAACTTTACGTAAAATTTAGTCGTTTGACCCAACAAACAGAACTTCTTATTCGAATCTTCGAATAATACGGAATTCACCTGCAAAAATTGAAGTTGATCAACCGTGTAATTTTTTCACAATAATTTATTCAATTTTGCTATGCGGTATCTGTCTGTCTGTCTCTCTCTCTCTAAATGGTGGTAGGAGCGTCAGCTGCGATTGCTAGGGGAAATTCCTAGACGGCAATTCACACAGAATGCGATATGAATGTCGCCGAATATCAAGGCTGCAGATCATGCTAAATACAATAAAAATTAATAAAAGTAATAACAAAACGAACCATAAAAAAAGAATAAAAATATGTTGATTGTAGATCTTAATTTTTTTAAATTGATCATCACGTATACAGATATTTTTTGCTGAATGCGAGATTTTTTCGCGAAACGACCACTTACACGTAATTGTGCCATGTTTTGACATTTGTCGAGTCGTTGAGAGGTGATGTTTGAATTCTTCTACAGTGAGGTTATGTAGCGTTGTCAACTGCTTAAAACACGAACTCACTAGTAAAGTGGATACTGATCAACCGAGAGTGTTTAATAACCAATGTCAATTGAAAGTATTTATGAAAATCATCATAAATTTCCATTCCAATCGGTATCAAAACAAAAAAATACTTTTTTACGAGATTAAATTCTATTTTTTTAAACATTCGAAGGAAAAAAATAAAAATCGTTTAAATTGTCAGTACGACGTGCGGTTTTTTTCCGAACTTCCTTAAATGCACCAAAAGCTACAATCTTGGTGAAATTTTAGGGTGGGCACTTCGATCTGGCCGATCGAATGTTCAACAGCGTTAAGGAAGCTTGGCTCTCGGCGTCGAAGCACAACATGGCGGATGTCAAAGAACTCATACCGGAATTCTTCTATCTGCCGGAATTTCTCGTAAACTCCAATCACTTCGATCTAGGTTGGTTTCCTTTTACGACACTCCTTTTTAACGACGTTTCGCTCTTTCCCCGAATTTTAAGTCCGGTTGAATGTTTCGCAGGCTCCAAACAGAGCGGTGTCCAGCTTGGCGATATAGTTCTGCCTCCGTGGGCTAGGCAGGATCCTCGCGAATTTATACGAGGTCACAGACTCGCGCTCGAGTGCGATTACGTCTCTCAACATCTGCATCACTGGATCGATCTGATATTCGGTTACAAGCAAAACGGCCCGGCTGCCGTCGAAGCTGTGAATGTTTTTCATCACCTTTTTTACGAGGGGAACGTGGATATTTACAAGTGAGTCACTTTCGTCTCAATGACGGTGGAAAAATAAGTAGCGCGAACGTCTTGTCCATCTAACCGCACGTAAATATATGCGTTGAACATACGTTAAGGCGTCGTCTCACTTTACAATTTTCAAAAAATCGATTTTTTTTACGTTTTTCGAAATTGTACATATCCAAAAGTATCATACTAAAATTTTATGAAGATCGAAGGAGTCTAACTGTACTTTTGTGTGACCTTTACTTTATTACCTAAGCACGTTCATCCGTGCTTAGAAACTACTGAACCGATCCTTATGAAATGTTAACCATATATTATTTACAACTACAGCTATAGCGCATATCAAGGGTTTTTGTTCAATTTTGATATTTACTTTTTTTGTCAAAATGGTGGAAAAATCTCGTTTTTTTGTTTTTTCGAAAATGTTCCACCATTTTGTTATTTTTGCATATATTAAGAATCGTATCATATGCGCTATAGCCATTAACATACTGAACCTAGAACCGATTGATTTTTTTTGTTTCGGATGATCCATCTCCGAGATTTCATCAACAGCACAGACCTACAAGTTTTTTAGGACATTTTTTAAACTACCATTCCCGCCTATAAATAGTGACTTAAATAATTAAGTATTTTTTTAAATGTATTTCGAAAGTGTATTTATTAAGTGTAACAACTTTTATATCAATATCTATAATATAAACCTATCTAAAAAATTCATGAAAATAGCCTTTTTTGGCGTCTGATGTGAGAAGACATCTTAAACAATTTTTTATCTCTGGAGTTTCGTGATGAAAAGATTCAAAAAAAATTGTAAAGACTCAGTATAGTCTATACAATAACATATTTTTTTTTTCGATTTAATATTGGACTGTGGCTAACGCTTCAACCTCCTGAAGAGCATTGCGCATCATGTTTTTGTTTTCAAAAATGATTTCTCATCGCAGCATCGACGACCCTCTGAAGAAGAACGCGACGATCGGCTTCATCAATAACTTTGGCCAGATACCGAAGCAGTTGTTCAAAAAGCCTCATCCTTCGAAAAAAATGACGCAAAGAACGAGCGTCATCGATCCGGGCCCGATAACACCGGGTCTCAGTATCACAACGTCCGATCGATTATTCTTTCACAATTTGGACAACTTGAAGCCCTCGTTACAACCGATCAAAGGTAACAAAATATGAACTCTCGGATATTGTACCGCAAGCCAACCGAACGCTTTTGCATTTACTTTTCGTAGAGTTTTTCTTTAATCTTACGAGAACGCAATGATTCGAAGTTCGCCAATTTGGTTGTACCTCGATCATCACCCTTTCTCAATTATATCGGTTAATCGTCGTTTGTCTTTTTTCTACAGAATTGAAAGGTCCCGTGGGACAGATTCTTCACGTGGACAAAGCAGTGTTGGCGGTGGAACAGAACAAAACTCTCATACCGCCCTCCTTCAACAAATACGTTGCCTGGGGCTTTGCCGATCATTCATTGAGAATAGGAAATTACGACAGCGACAAGGCTATATTCGTTTGCGAGGCCATGATGCAGAGCAGCGGCGAAATTGTCGCGTGCGTTTGTCCATCGTCGAAGTTGATCGTGACCGCTGGAACAAGCTCGGTAAGCTTCACTCGCGTCGTGACGAACTCACGCATCTTTCCACCACGCGGAGAAGTCCATTTAGTCATCTATTTTCACATAGTTGGTGAAAAAAAATGTTTCGCTATGGAAACGTTCGAATGTTCCCACTTCGGTCAACTATACGTTTGCAACCGATTCATTTTCGCACGAATTCCACGCATTTCTCACGATTTTCGAGATATCGTTCTCACATGATTAAGGGGCTACATCTACCTAGAGGTCCGAAAGAAATGACCAAATTCCGATTTTCTTTTCTGGAAAACGGTTGGTGAAAAAGACGCATTTTTAAAAACACAAAGGTACATATATTGAGAGCCTTTAAAAAATCACCAAAAAATACAGAACAGCAACCCAAACATGACCGCCGACGGATGATGAAATTATTTTCGCGACGTTTGGCGGTGGACAATTTCCAGCGTAAACGGTCCGCCTGATATCTAAAAACCAAACGGGTTATTCGAGTTAACAATAAATACGAGTCGTTGACGATGGTCGATTTTTAAAATCATTAATTTTAACAACGTGGCAACGGATTGAAACTCGAGCATATATATATACATTAGACTGGCCCAAAAAAAACTTCCTGATTCGGGCTCTCACCCCTCAAAATATTACTCGATACAAAGGAGCTCGTGAAAGGAGCAGCCTGTAGCTTAATTCTAACAGGTGACCCATGAGGTTTTTTTTATTCCGTTCGATTTGAACGTGATAAATTAACGTTTTCTTTTCCAATGTAAACCATTTTCGATACATGCAATCAATGAGTGGTCCGGACTAATCAGTGTGATTATTACATAAAGTAAACGGATCAATAACCCCAGATTAATGCCTCTGTAATCATGAATTCTTTATTTTCAATTTTGATCAACACGTTTCGAAGATTGAAAAGAAAGGATGCATGATTACAAAGGCTTAAATTGGAGGTTATAAATCCGTCTACGATATATAATAATCCCATTGATTGGTCCGGACCCACTCATTGATTGTATCTATCGAAAATAGTTTGCATTGGAAAAGAAACCTTTCATGAGCTTCTTTGTTTCATTATCGAGTAATATTTTAAGGGTTGAGAGCCCGAATCGGAGATTTTTTTGGACTAGTCTAATATATATATATATACACGAAAAGTATTCAAAAGCGATCTAATATCTGGGTACGTGCTCGTACTACCTTGGATCGATCTGAAGATATACTGCTAAACTGTCTTCCTCGCTCTGTCATCAGCGCCACTATTGCTATTGCCACTATATATGTCGCACACGTGTCTGACACCCCATCAAACCTTGGCGTTGAACAGGTCGTGACAGTGTGGGAATACGCGAAGCGACAATTGTCGATCAAGCAATCGCTCTACGGGCACATAGACGCGGTAACGTGTCTGTCGTCGAGTCCCGCCTACAACGTCATTGTATCGGGATCGCGAGACGGTACGGCAATAATTTGGGATTTGTCGCGATGCTTGTTCGTGCGACAATTACGCGGTCACGCTGGACCAGTGGCTGCGGTCGCTATAAACGATCTAACGGTGAGGTTTTCCACAGAGTTATCCTTACCGAATTTACGATAAAACGAAAGACTGAATAATGATGATTTTCGTTTCCATGCTTTTTTCCCCTCCTTCTTCAGGGTGACATTGCAACGTGCGCCGCAACTTGGCTGCACGTCTGGAGCATAAACGGCGAAGAATTAGCGAGTGTCAATACGTGTGTCGGTCGAGCCGATAGAATGCAGCAGATTCTCTGCGTTGCGTTCAGTCAGACTCACGAATGGGACTCGCAGAATGTCGTGATGACAGGTTCCACGGATGGCGTCGTTCGCGTAAGTACTTGCCATTAGAAAGCAAAATTCGATCATCGAAAGTCTGAAAAGTATTGTTTCTTGGCAAATCATTGGTCGGCGAAGTGACACTTTTTCGAAAGTACTTTTTTCCTCGTGTAAAAAAATGGGTTTCACTAGGTAAGTGCATGTGAAACATATTCATCAGATATGCTCACGAAATATTGAGAGGTTGAAAAACTAACGCGATTTCTATATTTTCCTAATTTTCGTGGGGCTTTGAATTAAAATGGTTGCGTCGAATTTTGCAGATGTGGTCGATGGATTACGTTCAAGTGCCCGCCGAGGATGAGGAGACTCGTGAGATTTCCGCCGAAAACGACCGAAAGCATCAAGCAAGCACCGAGGAGGACAGACACGAGAGCACGAAGAAGAGAGTTCACGAGTTGGTTAAACAAATGAGTATATCTGCCGAAGGATCAGGTACGGTTTCTAGTTTCTTTAGTCTGAGCACGTGGGAAGCCGAGCGATGATGCCTGAGGGGGATTGAAAACTTAAGAACTGTTATAATTTGTTCAGGCCACCGAAGACTCTAAGACTAAGTTAAGATTCTGTACATTAAGGAGGTACATGTACCTACAGGCCCGAATAAGATGGCCAAATTCCATTTTTTGGTGGGGAAACCGTTGGTGACAAAGAAACGCATTTATTTTTAACACAAAAGTTCATATATTGAGAGTCTAAAAAAATCACCAAAAAATACAGAAAAACAACAAAAATATGGCCGCCGGCAGGTTATGAACATTTTTTTTCGCGACGTTTGGCGGTGAACACTCTTCACCTTAAACGGTCCATCCAAAATCGAAAAATCCAACGGATTATTCAAGTTGACAATAAATACGAGTAACTGAAGATCGTCGATTTTTAAAATCGTTTTTTTTAAACAACATGGCGACGAAATTAAATTCGAGCACCCAAAAACTAAGAAAAAAGTAATAATTCTTACGTAACTAAAAAATGAAGATCGATTTAAAAGAAAAAGCGAGATCGTCAACGACCTTCAAATGATTCTCATCGTATCTCCTGTAAATTTGGAAACAATCCATCAAGTCGTTCTCGAGATATCACGTCCACCGACTTTGAAAACAATGCGCTCGCCTGGCCGACTGTTAGAATCTGTAGCTCATTCAATTTTAGGAATATTTCAATTGATTTTTCAGGAAATATAGCTAAAAGGTGATACTATCGAATAAAAATATTTTTGGGAAATGCAATTTTTCGACCCACCTACATAGATGTAGGCCGATAATAATGAAAAAGAAGTCTTTTAACTTAACAGCAGTCGATGCCATTATTAGTTTATTATTCTTCTCAAACGTATATCGAAATTCCGTGAACCGGCAGCTCTAGTCTGACGACAGAAATCGAATGTCTTAGGAATGTTGGCGAAGAGCGGCTCCGAGAGCAGTCTCTCGGAGGCTGAGAACGCGAAGGAAGCTTTGCGTCTTCACGAAGAAAAGGAGGAGTGTTCGGACAACGACGAGTCGAGCAACGGCTCGGGAAACAGAAACTGCAATCGAAACGGACGATCCCCGACCGTTGTACTCAGACGAAAGAGTCGTGGTAATCCGATGTTTAGGAAGAGCGAAGGAGGCGGCCGTGCTGACAGCGACAGCGCACAAATAACGTAAATTCCATTGAAATCGTATCTTCAATGTTCTTTCGTATGCCCGTGAGGCTGTTTACCACCTCGTTCCTCTCATTTCTACCTCACCCTCATAACTGTACTCTTGCCAATTTTCGAAAGAACCCTCTGAAATCCACAGTCTCTTACCCATGCACTAACGTCTCGCATTTGCAAAAACCATTCTTTGTCGTCTCTTCCACGTATCGCGTCACGAAAAAAAATATATATCTTCTTTCTCGTAACAGTGAATCGACGATAAGCAGTACATCCGGCGTGGATTCCGAGGGAGCTTTGAGAACGAGCAAAAGCGACACGAGCTTGACCGACAGTTTCGTGATGGTCAACGAGGCTGATACGAAGCCCCGTAAAATCAATCCGCAAAATATTCTTCGCGATGGTTTCAAGTGGCAGAGGCAACTTGTATTTCGCAGCAAATTAACGATGCACACGGCTTACGACAGAAAAGACAATGCCGAGCCGGCCTCGATCACAGCTCTCGCAGTTTCTCGGTAAGCTTGTTTTTCGCTTGTTTTTCAGGGTAGCACTACTGGTAACTCTTGGACCCGTAAGATGACGCGTTACCAATAACAAAAACCGAGATCGGCAACAAATGAGAGGCGAATAACAATAATTCATCCGTTTCGTTCGAATTTTCCAGTGATCACAGAACCATTTACGTGGGCGATACGAGAGGTCGGGTCTTCTCTTGGAGCGTTTGCGAGCAACCAGGTAGAACCGTTGCGGATCATTGGCTGAAGGACGAAGGTGCCGATTCCTGCGTGGCGTGCTCCGTCAGATTCAACATTTATGAGAGAAAGCATCATTGTCGCAATTGCGGACAAGTATTCTGTTGGAGGTATGTTCGGGGAGAGGAGAATATTAAGTCATTCCTTTAACGAACCCCACTATTTAACAATTAACCGACTTTCGTCTATAATTAAATAAAAATACATCCTAGTATACCGATAACATTTCAAGCCAAGGTACCGAGCTCGTAACGAAAAATTACGCCTCTAAAAATCGTTTCATTTATACGACACTTTATGGAGATGACACGCTGGCCACATTTCTGTCTGACATAAACTGATCTACGCGTGCGGAAAATTCTTAATGATCGGTAACGGCAATACAAGCAGGGGTCACCGAATGTTAAAAAAAACTATTAATGATAAACCTTTAAAAAAGCGCGACCAGCAGAAAAATTTTCGTAGCCGCGTGTTTTCAGTGAAAATGTAAAAATGTCTAAATCTATAAAATTTATTAAATTCAATGTACAAATGTCTAAATGTCTAGTCTAAATTTAATTGAATGTAAAAATGTCTAAATCTATTAAATTCGAGTTTATCGTTGGGTATAATAATTGTAATTTACCAATGATTCAGAAAGGCCCTGCTTACGCCCCCACAAAATACGGCCGTCGGAGAAGGAAATACCGTTAAGGGGGAGATACCTTTAGACGAGGAAAAAAAGCTGATTTTTATGATTTTTTTTAAAAGGACACATTTCTTAAATACAGTCCGACCCCCCAATAAGAACGCAAAAGCCCCCGAGGGGAAGAGTTTAGAGTACTCCGACCAGGCGTGCGCTCCGCGCTGGCTGACTCTTTCTGTCTCTCTCTTTCTTTTCGACATGCGAGGTCCTGAATAAGAACGGCCGCTCGAACGACTTTCAACTTGTAGCCTATGCGCAAGACGTTCTCTGTCGCATTTGTTCTACTTAATGAATAGTTTTTTTTTCAATATTATTCATACATATTCGTCATTGAATAATAGTGGATGGTCACCAACGATATTAGATGTCACAGAAGAAACGAAAAATAGACTGTTGTTTATGAAAAATAGTTTGTTATAAACCCAAACAAAGTCTGTACCGTAAAGCAGTACTAATTCTACCGAAAAAGAAGACATTGAAAAACTCCATTTCTCTGAGACTTTATATTCAATGGAGAAATTCGGCTCCCTTGAAAATATTCCACCTCCAGTTGAACGCCCCATGGATCAAAATGACTCAACACAACGAAAATGATTTTAATAATTTATCTGAATATTTGCCTATTTTGAACGACAATCTTTAAATATACAGACATTACTTGTTATGAATGGAAATAACATTTTTATAATTGAGTCGAAAAATGCATGCGTTCGATTAACAAAAAGGGTCGATTTCGTATTGTATAACAACATTTTTTCATAGTATAAGGAGAATGGTTTAAAACGGAAACGTGCATTAGAATATTTATCTCATTTTTCTCTTCTAAGCTCTCCCTAAGCTGGACGTTCTTATTCAGAAACCCGCACTTGAAATTACTCGAGCTCGGGGTTCGAGTCGGAGTGGGGGAAGCACTCGAGGGAGAAAAAGGGAAAGCGTTCTTATTGGGGGGTCCGACCATTTTTGAGACTTAAGCTATGTTTTATTATTATTCTGGACTGTTACATAGTATTTTTTCGAATTAATCTTTTAAAACGGCAGAGCCACGGCACGCCCCTCTAAACGGATCGCGGCGGATATTGTCAGACGGCGTGAGAAGTCGGCGGGGTTAATAACAAAATACGAACGAAGATTTTCCTTTCGTTAACACTCATGCGCAGAATATAAACCAGGAACAAGGGAGAGACGTGAATATCGATGAAATTGTGCGCTTTGAAACAAAAAGATTGAATTTTCCGAAAAAAAATTGCTACATTTTGCGATAAAAAATACTCCGTATTAATTGTGAAAAATATTTAGGATCTTGTTTTAGACAATAAGGTTAGAAACAGTTAAACCAAATTTCATGAGAATCGGTCGATTAGTTTTTTCAGCCATATGTCACGCCAGTATTGAAAATGCAGTCTAAAAGATCGTGGCATACCTCCGCCATTTTTAACGGTGAATTAAAAAAATACCATGTTACAATAGCCAAAAGTACTAATAAAACATACCCTAATTCTCAAAAAAGGGAAATAATTCTTTCCTTTCAAAAGAAGTCCTAAAAATCAGCTACTTTTTCCTTCCTAAAGATATCTCCCCCCTCGAAATCGAAAGTCAAACAAATTGGCATTGTTAAAACGTTACCGTGTTCTTTCGCAAATGTACCGTACAATGTCTTCGATAACGACCAATTTCTCCAAATGAGAGTTTCCGCATGTAAACGAAGCTTGTGCAACGAGGAAGCAGAAAGGCGTTTTAACAAAATTTTCTTTTTACCCCCTCCCAGATGCAGCAGATTCGAGTCGAAAATATCGCGACTCGGTATTCTGAAACCCGTCAGAGTCTGCCAAGGTTGTTACTCATCGTTACGTAACCAGAGTTCCACCGATAGCAACACTTAATCGACGCTCAGCTGATTTCCGTGAGAATCGTCCGGAGACGAGCACCTTCGCGAACTCGAATCTCGAAGTACGAGCCGCGATACAAAACCAACTGAAAGGAGAAAAGCAAAACGGAAGATAAATGTGCGTACCTCGTGACAACATTTATTCTCGTCTTAGTGATAACTGCCCCCAGCCGAAGAAGGGAAAAACACACACAAACTGTAACCCACGCTGTATACGAATTACGAGAGGGAAAGCGAGGATGCGTGGCGGGATGAAACGCTCATCGGCAATTTTTTGCAAAATCATTGTTTCCTCCGATACACTTCGTTTTCTTTTTTTTTCTTCATAGAAACAAAGAACAGTTAGTAGGATCGCGGAAACGCGTGGAATTCCTGCGATTCGGGGCGGGACTCGCGCTTGACTGATTCGAGTACCTTCTGTACAACAAACCATTGTACAACCAATTCGCGATGATGTCGGGGATGCTCGCGAAGGATAAATTCCGTTGAGCTTTTAGAGCTTTACGGAGTTCGATTATCGATATTATCATTTCGCTGTACAATACAAATCTTGCGAGATAGGGTAATTGCACTAGGCGACAAGTGACAAGGTAGCGGAAAGAGGAGACAAAGTAGCCGGGGACCTCGCGCGAGTCATATATGGATCGTTTAGCCTTGTTTATAAGACCCGCTAAACATTTATCTATCAAATCTGTGATCTGTTTTTACTTTACCGTATATTAATCCGGCAACAATTCGTGTATATTGTATCATTGTTTATTTATTTTGTTGGTTTGGTTTTTTTTTTTGTAATACCTGTTTTTATTTTTCGTGCAACTTTGTCGAGCTGCAGAGTCAGAGTCTTTCCAGAAGCGCTTTTTTCATTTCTTTGACATAGTTCTTCGATCGTTTTAGGTTTTGAATCGTTTTTACTGATTTGAGATTCATCCGTGAAGGAATCGTGACCGCTAGGCCAGCCAAATGTCATCGTACGATAATGTATTCCGTGCTGTGCGTATCGTATACTATTTTTTTCTCTTTTGGAAAAAAATCGCGAATGTTATGTTTTCCGGGAGTTTTGCAGATCTACGGATACGAAGAACAATTGATACTCGGTTGTCGATCAAACGTGATGAGTGTGGGCTTAATTTTTTTTTAATTTTGACTTTACATTGAAGCGTCGTTCAGGGCGCTTCGACGATACAGCCGTGTCAATCATTGAAGAGTCACTGGCGATACGCATTTTGCAATAATGCACTTTGAAAAAAAATGCCACGGCTTCGTGTAAATAGAGCTATGTTATTTGTTGTTTCGTTCCGATACCCTTCGCCATGGGAAGAGATGGGTAACAGATTATTAGAGATGACTGTTAACTCAGATCAAGATGGCTTGGTTTGTTGGACATTTTTGAGAGGCGAACTTCCATGTGGTTCTTTTACGTTTAATTGCAACTCATTTTGCATATAAATTAACTTTTCTTCTAAATATTTGATTTATCTTTATTATTAAATGAGAATAACGATTCGTGTATATTGTATATTTTTTTATTTATTTTGTTGATTTGACTTTTTTTTAAACATTGGATTTTATTTTGTTGAGTTGACTTTTTAAAAACATTTGATCTATCTTTACTATCAAATGAAAATATTCAAACTAAAAACTGACACGAAATAAACAAATTCACTACGATTGTTGAACAATATATACGCTTTAACGTCTATTTCGGTAAATTCATTCAAAGATATTTTCCATATGAATTGTATAAAATAAAAATCCAACAGTAACGAATATCCCGACGGAAAAATCGGAATATTCGCCTCGGAAAATTGCAATAAATTAGGCATATCCGATGTTAACGAGAAATACTTATCTTTTCTCATGTACACTGGAGACTCATTGAACCGCCGAAACGTTAATGAAACCTGTCTGTGGAAACTTTGAGAAAAATCATATTTTAACTCGGTACTTTTTTCGAACGTGACTACAAGGTATATCATTGAGCTTAGAGGGCAAAACCGTTTCTACAATTTCGCAAGGGGAATCTAAACGAAGATGATAACCAGAGCATGTCAATACAGAGAGGGAAATTTAACGATCGATTTCCAAACAACAAAAAACATCCTGTGCCAATAAACCACGAAGTTTGATGTGACCTTTTTTTTCTTCAATTATCTAAATTTGCAATATTGCTATGATCGTTCATGCACGATGTCCTGGTGAGATGTTCGAGACGTCAATTGTTCGAAGGACAAAGTTGTTTCTTTTCGAAAAGACACGAAATTCAAAATTAACTACACTTATCGGGTAACTTCGGACTCAATAGAAATAGTAACTCGATAAACTCATGATGCAAAAAAAAAACAAAGCCACCTGTTCTCACTGCAATTATTTGACATTCGACTCGAACGAAGCAAAGCTGCATGAAAAACGTGTTTTCAGTCATTTTAAAGAAATGGGACTCTACCTAGCTATATTATATAAGTGACTATATTTTTTCTGTATTAAGTGGAAATACTTTCGCCCAGCGCTAGGACTGCTACAACCATTTCTCATTTTTGAATCATACAACATTGTTTTTTAGAACGAGCCGTTTGGTTTTTTTTCCAAACGCGACTACCGTTGAAGTTTATTTAATTTTTTTTAATCGAGCCTCGTCGAATTCAAATGGGTATGCTTGCTGTGGTGTTTTACGTCATTTTATCGTCACTTTCTTATTTCTTCGAGCGTACGGTCGTTTTATTTTTGTCTAGAAAAGGCTCTTGATTACTTAGAGGGTTGTTACGTATTGTTGAAACGGGTCGAGGGTCAAGCGTTGCTCATCGTCGTTCTATCGCAATGTTGGCCTAAACTCTCTCGTTTTATCATCAGCTTATCGATGTTTGTACGACACTACAGCGCTGTAAAAACGTAGAGACAATATAGCGTAATCTACGTGACCGGAAGTATAAATAGACAAACGAAAAACCACGCAAACACACAATAGTCTGATCAATAGAAGAAAATAATGATGTTAAAAGACAGGAAAACTAAATACAACCACATCTGCCAAGGAAGTTCGTTTTGGCGAAATCAGAGATGGCCACGTTCGATTATTCCGCTAAATAATTAATTCGTTATCCGATTGTTTTCCACAATGATTTCTACTGTCGAAGTTGTTTTTTTTTTCATCCGCAGATCCACCTTGCATACACTTTCTCCAAAGTCCGAAGGCAATTAATAAAGTACAAACGGAAGTCGTGAATATTCGAGTTATTACGAATAACGTTTGTCGTCTCCTTTTGGCTTTTTAATTATATTTCTTGCCATTAATATCGAAAAGGAACGCGGCGGATTTGAGTTACAGGCAATTGCGACCGAAATAAATCGTTATTGTTAGAAGATATCGAAAGAATAAACAAACGTTCAAAAACGATAACAATGTGTCCATCTCTGAGCAAAATGCAACGTGTCAATGATTTACTTCGTCGTTCAGACTAGAAGACAAAAAAAACGTATGGATATGTGCGTGCGGGTGCCTGTATGTATGTATTATAAAGCTAAGGACAAAAAATAGTATTACAAAAATGTCAAATACATTTTTTTGCGTGGTCTGTTTTGAATTGTTCAAACAGTACTGAGCTCTTGTCTGTTGGAATTGTAATGTTTCGAAAAAGAAATCGAAGCGTAACGCAATCTTTAGGACCGTTCATTCGTCCGTGATTTATTTTGTTAGAGTTCGTTGCAAGCGCTGCTTGTGTCTAGTGAGTAGTGGTAAAGAAATTGGCTATAAAGTATATACCTACATCCAACGTGTCTCCAACGAAAAGCTCGATCCGAGAAAATTGATTTTGAGAAATCGCCGCGTTTAATTGACGGTCTAAAAAAACATGGCGTGAAAACGCGTTCGATAAATCATGCGCGTCGGGAGAAGTTATAAAGTTTATTTTACGGACAAAAAGAAGCTTATCAATTTTATTCGTGATTTATAAACGAATATTCAGCGTTGCTGTTTCATCGTTCGACCAAGTTCTCGAATTTCTCATCGGATTCGGAGCTTTCGTTGAGACTGCACGGATAACAAACGTTCGCAAGGGAGAAAGACAAAAAGAGAGAAAGAAATTAAAAGCCGGATAAATGTTGTATAAAACTTGTACGAAACAATATTATCGCATAGTCTATGTAGAATAAAGTTTTAAAAATGTAACGTTAGAAATAGAACAAAAACAATATTAACTTAAAACGATACTGTAAGAAATATAGCAGAGTTTTTATTTCGCAATCGCTCGAACAGTGCGGAATAAGATCACGACTCGTTAATTCGTTTGCCGATTGAAATTTCGTTGGGCCGCAGACACTGCATTTTCCCAATCAAGGATAAGTCGCGCGAGTTATTGGAAAATAAATCCGTCAAAACTTTGTTATTTGTTGCATTGACAAAACGGCATTTCTTTCGTTTAATATCAAAATACTGTTTTCATCGTCACTTCGCAGTATTTGAATTGATAGTCAAAGTCGTAATTATAAACAAATTTATGTCGAAAATTAAACGATTAAAGATTGAAAAACAGTTGCAGTTTTTCAAAGCAATCGATAAAAAAAAAAACATCTCGTCATATCCCCTTATTCTAAGCGATTATACTTATAGATGTATTTAAGTCAATGATTCTGCCGTGTCACATTGAATTAATCATTATTTCAACACAAATAGTGGAGCCTCAAAAAATTGGCTGAATTTACCTCGTCTGACAACCCATCCACAATTTAAATTCGCCTAAATCGCAAATTAACAAACGGATGAAGCGTTGAAAAAAAAAACGATTCAAGAACTGCGCTAAAGCGAAAAGCAAAGCAGGAAACATTCGCACCATAACTTTTTTTAGTTCCTAGTCAATATACTCGTGCATTTGGTGCCAGTTCATTGGAAAATTGATTAGTACAATTTTATACTTCATCGACGACCATTTTTTTGCAATTTTTTTTACCAGTATTAGAATGATTTGAACGTACTGATATTGGAATTGTATATAATATTCGAACGAGTACACGTGACTTTCGTAGACATACACACACACACACACACACACACACACACACACACACACACACACACACACACACACACACACACACACACACACACACACACACACACACACACACACACACACACACACACACACACACACACACACACACACACACACACACACACACACACACACACACACACACACACACACACACACACACACACACACACACACACACACACACACACACACACACACACACACACACACACACACACACACACACACACACACACACACACACACACACACACACACACACAC
This sequence comes from Ophion costatus, assembly GCA_951751655.1. Classification (NCBI taxonomy): domain Eukaryota; kingdom Metazoa; phylum Arthropoda; class Insecta; order Hymenoptera; family Ichneumonidae; genus Ophion; species Ophion costatus. The sequence continues at coordinate 30,642,564 of OX632356.1, forward strand.
ACACACACACACACACACACACACACACACACACACACACACACACACACACACACACACACACACACACACACACACACACACACACACACACACACACACACACACACACACACACACACACACACACACACACACACACACACACACACACACACACACACACACACACACACACACACACACACACACACATATAAATATATGCAAAACAGAAATCATTGTATATTCTGTCGTCGGAATAACCGCAGATTTTGCTAAAAAACAGAGATTAGTCGACGAAGCAAGCAGGAATGGAGCAGGAGGGTTCGTCGATGTGCGAAACTACGTCGTGTGTACGAGAACTAAACCTGAAAACGCTGTAACGCCACAAACTTTACGTTCTATTGTCTACGTTCTTTTGTTTGTTTGTTTTTTTTTCGTCGATGCGATCCCGTAAATTCCCAAAGTATTAGACGGAGGTAAGATAATTTGTGCCGATGCGAAAAAGAAGTAAGCTAGACAAGGGGAATGAACAAACGTGTTAGTCCCTAATACAATCATTGATACGATAATAAACTCGAACGCCTGCGCAAGTTTACGGACGGGCATAACGTTTTCACGAGACGATGATCACTTAACTGTAGTTGCTTGTAAGACGACAATATGTATTCCGTCTACCAATGGCGTTGATTGATAAAAGCCCGATACGTTATTCTATCCAGCACTCCGATCGTCACATTAAAAACCGAATTTATTGTAATATGCAGACCGGAAAGGAAGTTACAAAAAAATACGGATAATAAAACAAGGAACAAAGAGAAGCACGCGAGATTTCGAAGTACCGGAAACGGTCCGACCTCAAATTGTATATATTGTAGTACGAGAGAACGAGAACGGTAAGAAGAGTGTTTAAAATTAGCAGCCGGAGCTTTCATCGTCTAAGGGTGCGAGCAGGATAATGTTAGAAAAATGTAAACGTAGAAGTTGTACGGAAACTATGTAGAGCAACCCATGTCTACAAAAACGAAAAACCTTTAATCGCTGGATATGTGCAAAAAGAAGAAGACTACAGGTGTTGTGTGTGAGTGATCGAGTAAGGTCCTTGAAAAGTCACGCGTTAACATGATAACTACAGACAGTGCAGAGAGAGAGAGAGAGAGAGAGAGAGAGAGAGAGAGAGAGAGAGAGAGAGAGAGAGAGAGAGAGAGAGAGAGAGAGAGAGAGAGAGAGAGAGAGAGAGAGAGAGAGAAGAGATTAACCTGTGCATTATATGATATACACGAAGAATTGAGTCATTATTTATATCGTACTTAGATAGAGACGTGGTATTGTTAGTTCGTACATGAAAGAAAAAACAAATGTATATTAGGTCATGATCGATATAATATTCTATTGAATGGGTATGAATGTTTTATTTTGTATATCCTTTTCCAAATTTACACCGTCGGCCATATCAGAAAAATCACGACTTGTCGTACCCAATTTCGAACATTGAAACATGATACAAAAGGTGCAGGAAGATATCGAATGATAATGACAAAGTTTTGGGGTTCGAAACATATAAGAAAATGGAAAAAAAGGACGTCGTGTATGTAGAAAGAAACAAGCGAGCAAATCGGTTTTTGCACATCTATATTTTCTGGCGAGACGCCTCGTGCTCATTAGGAGGCGTACATAAATTACGCAACGCAAAATTTCCCAATTTTTGACACCCCCCCTCCCTCACGTAACAGAACCGTAACGCCTGGGCTGAAACCCCCTTCCCTATTCCGTTACGTAACGGGTGCTTTGTCAATAATTGCGTTTTTTTTTTCAAAGAAATAACTAATTATGAAAGGATCGGGTTTGTACTCATTTTGTGAAGTATATATTCATCTAGTTTTATGCGAATTTTTATGAATTTTTTCAAATTAACCCGGATTTGGCGACAAAAAAAATCTCTTCATTGTCCCATTGATATCTTTATGAAAGGTTATCTGTAAATAAAAAGTTAACAATTTATCGATATCTATACAAATGTAGCTATCGTTATGCATAACCGTTTTTTTATTTTGGTTTTCTTTTTACAAAATGCCGACAGTTTGGATATTTTTTTTCTATCATCAAGGCCCTTTTTCGTACTCGAGTAATCTTCAGACATAGTAACGATCGAAATTTAAAAAATCGGTTACGTACGACCTCGGCCACTACGATTACAAAAGTGTTTTTAAAAAATTGAAAATCGGTTAAGATTTGAGTATTCGCTGAGACAAGGTCGAAAAAAGTAATTTCGAGAAAATTGCGACCAAAGTTCTCGTTCCGTTTTTCTTGATATACAGTTATATTTTTTTTCTAGAATATCGATACTTACATTAAAGTATCAAGTCGCGGGCGATATGGCAGTTTTTCATCTTCATTAGATTATATTTCTCAAAATAATAAGAGCTTGCACTTCATTTATTCTGAACGATGAGTTTTAAATTTAAAAACTTGAACATGCAGAAATATTGCTATTTTTGGCAGTTCTAAAATCGTGACGTAGCACAAACCTCGACCCCCCCCCGTACGTAGACCGTAACGCCAGGCCGACCCCCCCCCCCAATTGCGTTACGTAATTTTCGGACGCCCCCTTAGTACGATAGGGAAAAAAAACCCCGTGAGCACCTGAGATAAAAGCCCGCTCTGCCTGACGCTTTTCGCAATTACAACATCCTCGTTGGGCTTCGGAAATTCCGGTATAACCAAGTAATGAAGGAAAATAAAATTGATTAATACGTGAAGACTAGGCTTCGCAGTTAAGCCTGCAAACTTGAAAAACTATTGCCAACTCATCTAACGTTTCTAGATAATCACTTTTTACAAACATTAATTGTGCTTTCATTTTTTTCTGAATCACGTGACTTTTTTATCACTGCTTCCTAACATCTGTTTACTTTTAAAAAGATGATCAGAACCTAGTCACCGTAATCGCAATCATTTTACTTGAAGGTGAATAATCGAATGTTATTTTCATGAAGTATGTCAGCGATTTGTACACCAAAGGACTGTACACAAGAAAAGAGAGAGAGAGAGAGGGGGGGAGAGGCAGGCAGGAGATTCATCCCTTCGTAAGCCCTGTGGCATACGAAGGGATGAAGAAGACAAAATTATAGAAATTAATATTGGCTACGGAATCCGAAAAATAAGAAGCAAAAAAAATGGAATCAACGAAAGCCGTTTCCAATGAGAAGTAATGCAAAAAATGCTGTGAGAACACCTCACGTGTTAATATTGGCTACGGAATCCGAAAAATAAGAAGCAAAAAAATGGAATCAACGAAAGCCGTTTTCCAATGAGAAGTAATGCAAAAAATGCTGTGAGAACACCTCACGTGTTTTTAATGTTTTTTCCATCAAAATTTCCATCCAAATGCCTTAAGCGGGGAAACTTAAGGACAGATAGTGTCTTGGAATCTTCGGATTTATAGCTCGCCGTCAACCATCAACCATCAGCCGACGGAAATTTTGTCTGGCTTGAAACTTGCGCCCTAACAGGTGGTCGGTCTGAACTTTTAATGTACTAAAATGTAGAAAATCACCAATCACCTATATGTGACTATAAATAAAAGCTTGAGGCGCTCAACTTTTAAAATCTTTTATAAATTTGATCAATTCAGTTTCATTAACAGCATTTAATTTGGCAAAATAGTAATTAGAGAAATTATTATCACATGTTCATACTCATTTTCAGGATTTTTATTTGCGAAATGTAAGGTTGTTTTACAGTAATTAAATACAGTTGATATGTTAACGGATTTACGTAAATGAAATATTATGTCTAAATTTTAAGCACGCCAAGCTTTTATTTATGGTCACACATACGTGACTTGATAAAAAAAAAATTTTCTACTTTTTAGTACATTACATATTCCGTTTGAAAAAGATGAAATCTCCCTAAAAAACTTTAAAAAGCAAAAAAAACTCCAAGTAATAACAAAAGCGCTCGAAAACATTATCGGTTGTTTCACTGTCTACAAAATTCTAATTCAACTCGAAATATGTGGGTTCTTTTCAAACAATAATTTAATTTACATTATTACTTTTTCAATTCGAATGGTAAAAAGAAGTGATATAACTTTTTATGAAATAGCCAAGCAAATTTGCGAGAAACGTACACAAAGTTGTCCATATTTGATGTAAAAAAAACATACCACTATTATAATAAAAAGTTTCAATCACGATTATATAAAAGTACAACGTATGCATCACACAAGTACTTTATGTATGTATCACTCGAAATGCTGTGCAACAACTTGGCGTGCATGGTTAAGAAAAAAAGCTCGGGAAGATACAGAAACGTTCCTACTGCTTCCATAGGTAACTTTTGCAACAATTTAGATGAATTGTTGCAAATTCGCTTTAAATTGTTGCATAGGTAACTTTTGCAACAATTTAGATAAATTATTGCAAATAATCTATGTAGATACATAGATTATTAAAAATTGTAACATCGCATCAGCTACCGCATCAGGTATACAGGATTATTAGAAATGAGTTGTTCGACTGTACTTGAACAGACTATGGGAAATGGAGCGATAGGTTTCGAAAGCAATATCGGTATTCCTTTTTCACCAGCAATGAGGGCGCACCGTCATTAAAAACTTCAGCCTGCCAAACCTATGTCCATTACACCAAAATGCATACGTCGCAATAGACTTCACGAGATGTATGGTGGTTCTGCAATAGAGTACAAAGTGCATACGTCCACGTAACTTTTCAAATTATGCAAATAAAGTAATATTTCAAGAGCTGTGTGGTCTAGGGGTACATCACTGATTCTTTTATTTATACTTTGCGGAATCAGAAACTTGGTTTGCAGTTACATTATAAATTGTGTCAATTTATGTATTTCTTAACCTGATAGTCAAGTTGTTGAGGAACGTCATCCTTCGCCGATCTTTTTTTCTTAACCATGCACGCCAAGTCGTTGCACAGCATTTCGAGTGATACATACATAAAGTACTTGTGTGATGCATACGTTGTACTTTTATATAATCGCGTTTCAAACTTTTTATCATAATAGTCGTATTGTTTCTTTACATAAAAAATTGAGAAAAATAGTGTTTCTAGAGTTTATCAATTTTGTTGTAAGTTTCTAGTAAATACACACATACAGACTTGTGTAATGCATACGCTGTACTTTTATACAATCGTGATTAGAACTTTTTATTATAATAGTGATGTGTTTTTTTACATCAAATATTGAGAAACATAGTATTCCTAGGGTTTGACAACTTTGTGTACGTTTATAGCAAATTTGCTTGGCTTTTTCATGAAAAGTTATTTCACTTCTTTTGTACATTCGAATTGAAAAAGTAACAATGAAAATTATACTATTGTTTGAAAAAACCCACATATTTCGAGTGTCACTAGAATTTTGTAGATAGTGAAACAACCGATATTTTTTTCTAGAGCTTTTTTAATTACTTGGCGTTTTTTTCCTGTTAAAAGTTTTTTAGGGAATTATCTATATAAGAACTCTATGTATATAAAAATTTCCATCACCAACACGTTTCACAATTAATTTGATCAAATTACCGCTCCATGTGAAGAAACAACGCGTGCTTTTTGCATATCGTACGGCACTGGTTTTACAATTAATTTGATCAAATTATCGCTCCATGTGAAGTAGCAAAAGGCGCTTTTTGCATATTGTACGGCACTGGTTTGCTGCTGCTTCAATTCGGTTCGGTAGGAGAGCAGCGCAGCTCTCTCATCTGGATCTCCATGGTCATTTCTTGGTCACAGTGTTCGCACACACAGTGTTCATACTCCTTACCTCTAGTCTTCTTGGTGCAACGATTCAAACTAAAATCGACCCCAGCGCTACTCTGATCATTGATCGTGCTACATCAAAAATCTTCAGTCGATAGGATCTTACCGACGATGAATAATTTGGAACACTTGTCTTAGCGACCGACGGCCCCTTTGCTCCTCAGTGTTACCCGCGAAGGAAAGAAGCGGTAACGTTGGATAAAGATCGAGGATGTGTTTTTTCACCCCCCCCCCCCCCCTTTCCCCACCAGCGAGGCACCGTCAGGCATATGATCGATCATTTTCGGCCGATGATCTTCGCTTTTTGATGCAGATAGCGCATACTAATTTTTTCATGTGAATCAACCGTAATGATATTCGCATTTGGAAAAATGTAGTGCGTACACTTAGATAGCGAGAGTACTGAGGTGCTTCTGAAGTCATTCTTGATGGTTTTAGAGAGGGAGCAACAGAGGGGCTCCGGGGTCTCCGCAAGAAGGAACCTCCACTACTCAAATTTTTGGGTAAAGTTTGCCGACGAATGGTGACAAAGGAAAAAGTATTATCACACCTTCATAGAGCACTTTTTAAAAATAACATTAGAAGCGTATTTCCTGAAAAAATAATTAAAAACACCAAATAAGATGAATTTTCTCTTTAAAGTAATAGATTCCCCGAGTATAATTTTTTTTAATGTCACGTGCATTGAGCTAACCATTGATTGCTTAACATTTGGTGGTGCATTCGAGAAAAAGAAATATTTGGTTACTCATATTATTTTGTACAAGTGCTGAAAAACACCTGTAAAAGTTTCAATACTTAGAGCCAGACGCTCACACAGGCCAGTATATGCTTTTTGTTTTGAAATAGTTTGTTTTAAAATTGCATAAATAAAAGGGAAAAAGCTTCGAAAATGGTAAGTCCGTGTGTAGTGTATAGTATATAAGGTTTGTTCGCGCTAGCTACACTTTCTAAACTTTGACCAGATACAGTAATAGAAGGTCCACTGGAGGTGTAAGAAGTGTAGAACAGTGTAGCTAAAACGAACAGACCCATAATTACACCAATATTGCACTATAAAGTATACACAAAAAATCAAATATTCACATGGAAGAGACCGAAAAACATTATAATTGTAAACGAATTTAGCTGATATGAGGACACGTCTCCTTCCGTAACTTCAAAAACCTATGTCGTTTAAAAGTATCTTCTATTTCGCAATAAATTATTTAAACACTAAAAAAAACTTCATCTTCTGAAAAATAAGTAGGGGCCTCTCTTTTCTTCGTTTCCCCAAGGTCTCCGTGCCTTCAAATTCGGCCCTCGTAATTAGAGCATGCAATATCGGAAGGTTTGAATTACAGAACTGAGTTCCGATACTAGCGACTTAACGGACAACACCACTGTGACCCCCTGTTATTTTGCCATTTTTCAGGAATTTTTTTTTGTGGGAAAAAAAAGATATTGGAAATTTTTTTTTTTGTTTTGTTCGTTGTTTATTGAAGATACAGAAAAAAAACAATTCAAATTTTTCACGCCCCATGGTGACGCTGGGGAAGCTCCCGCGGCAGGTACTGTTGCCTCTGCAGTGGTTCGCGGCACGCAGCAGAACTCTCTTCAAAGTCGATCTGAAAAAAAATACCGAGTGTTTTCGTTAATAATATGATATTTTGAAGAGAAGTACACAGGGATTTGAAAAAATATTGATTTTTAAAAAATAGGCACGCTTTTGAAATTAAAGGACGATTTTCGAGCAAAATTTCTCGTCGTAAATAGGCTATAACTTTTATTATTATTGAGATATCGAAAAAATCCTATGTACTTCTTTAGATAATCTAGTTTTATTGATGCAGTCCAAAATTGAAGTCGATCGGATAAAAATTGCTCGAGTTCTGCTGCGTGCCGCACTCAAAAAAGTGGTTTTGAGAAAAACGCGTTCAAAGTTTATGTTTGTTAATTTATGCGATAATTTGGAAAAAAAATTGTTTACCTTTAATCAGCGATGCCGGAACCATATAGCTGGCCATCAAGAATTAAATAAGTGTCCCTAGCATCTTTTCTCGATCTTGTAGAGGCTCTTCTTGCCTCTTTTGCAGCGTCTGTGAGCGAGCACTCCGCCAGCTCGATCCGCGCTGCGTCGGTTTCAACGCAAAAATTGAAACAATTTGGGCCGATAGTTATCCCCAACGTCTCCAAAACTTTCATGAGGCTTCTCAGGCCATCATTGAATAATAATACCGCGATATCAGCTGCAATATCGACGATTTTTTTGCTCCCGGACTGACACTTGGGGGCTATTGCCCAAACTGATTTGTTGTAGCTTTCGTTGTTGTTTTGCGTGAAGCCGCCCAAACAACGCTGCAGCAAATCGTCTCTGCTCAAATTTTCGAAGACTGGCGTAATTGCCTCCAATACTTCCTCAGGAAGAGGCGGCTTATGGCGATATTCAGAAATATTACCGCTTGCGACCGCTCGCTGCCACGAACACCACGACTCGGCTCCCTCTGGGCAATCGTCATGTTGTGGCTCACTATCTGTGGATATTTTATGTTTGATAGTTGCCCAAATTGCCTTCCTCATTTTTTCGACATCATCGCTGTTCCTTCGAATAGCCAAGCCGTAATATGTGCTCAACTCGTCAATCAATTTTCCGGTGAGCTTTCCTCTGCCAGACAATGCGTTTGTTTTTTCACGATTTCGCGGAGGCGCGTCCCCATACGTTTTTGGACATGATCGATGCACTCTTTTTTTTTTATCTCGAAACCGTCGTATGGATCGCTATTCGATCTACCTGCCGGCTCTGAGGCGCGCAGCTGCGCGGGATCCCGAGCGTCACGGAGCGCTGCACCGCTCCACAAAATATTCAATATCTCCGAAAATAATTATTTTTTCGACCTGGGTCCAACGGCATCTTAATCTTAAATGTATTTTAGATTTTTCTAGATGGTTTTCAAAAAATCGATTTTTTGCAGCCGTCACAGTGGTGTTGTCCGTTAAGGTAAATGTCCCAATTATTGAACAGGTCCCAATTATTGAACACTATCTTGTATTTTTATTATTTCTCATTCACCTGCATGCGTGAATTTATAAAACTTATTACTTATTTATAAAAATTTCATTATATATATGGAACTTTTAGCTATCGAAATGTTACCTTACTTGTGCAAAAAAGCTTTAATTAATAGAGAAAAAAAATTATTTAATCAGCAACCGTGACCCGATTTGACGTCTCGTGGTAACTGCTTATCGTTTTTGCTAAGACGCGCCGCTTCATGCGTAAGGGCATAACAAATTCAAAAACTGTCACATCTCAAAAAGTAAAGGCGTTTCAGGTTCCTCAGAAAATTTCTCACAAATAACAATTAAAAAAAAAAAATTTTAATTAATTATTTGTTAAAAAATACGGTGTTCGATCATTGTTACATAGAAAATGCCGTGTGTCCCAATTATTGAATACTCGAATTTTCCAAGATGGCGTCATTAAACCCATCAAAACATCGAGACAGTTAACGTGTAACAGATCGTGTGAATCGGATTTATTCAAACAAAAACTGTAAGTTCCTGAATAAACTTACCTTTATTCTTTTAATAATAACTCTAAGATCGTCAAATATATATTTTATTTGTATTTTCGTGCAATAAACATAAAAAGACAAGTAAAAAGAGAATATAACCTAAATGTAACCAAAAAATACGAATGTAATGTTCAATATTTTTTGCTATCCGATATTTCAGGGACAAAATTTTCTCAATAAAACGGCATAAACATGGCGACAAAAAGACATCGCTCTGCATATAGTGCGGAAGTTGTAAAAACCACACTATATGCAGAGCGGTAAATAAAAAGAAAATCAAGCTGGAGTCAAAAAACAAGAAAGCTGCGACAAAATCAAACAAAAACAGAACATGAAAACGAGGAAGCTGAAAAGAAAAATAAAATAAAGTTCGAGTTGAAAAGCAAAAATAAACCAAATGCGAATGAACCAAAAAGCTGTCAAAAGGGATTAAATATATATTTTTGTATTTTTACATGATTAATAAAAGATTATTTAAGTGTTTGATTTTGCTTTTATTTCTTAATATTGTACCCAAAATAATATTTTCAGAACGGAAAAAGAATTCTCGAGAGTGTTCAATAACTGGGACATGCCTGTTCAATATTAGGGACATAGGCAGTTTCAGTGTTCCATAATTGGGACATTTGCATGTTTCACATTGTTAATCTTTTTTTTTCATTTGAAATAATTTAAAATTAATTTAAAGGGTGATTTTTCGAAAGTAAAAATATCAAAGTATCATTTGAACATGAAAGCGATGGTTTTTTTCTTTATTTTATATATTTTCTCACCGAATTCAATCCCCCAGATCCTTAGCTGTTCAATAATTGGGACATTTACATTAATTCCAGGATTCCGGAATTGGTTCTGGAACCGGCAACTCTATAACTGTTTAGGGTTTCTAAGGAAAAAAGAAGGTTTGTACTACAAATTAAACAAGATTTATTAAATCAGTATTTTAATCATTTATAATTAATTTTTAATTTATAATTATTATTTATTTTTATAATTATAAACAGAAAAATCAACACACTGAAACGAAACTTAAAATATGAATGAAAAACATACAATAATTATAGATCCACCCACGCTATAGTCTCCAAATTTTCATTATGAAATGAGATAAACTGAGCAGAATAAACATCAGATGATTAATATTTGGCAATAATCTGAGATCAAATCGACAACTTAGTTATACAATAATTTTTTTTCGATAGGAACCGTTGTTTTTAATAATGTGTTCTCGAAAACTATAAAGCATTAAACATTCTGTCAGATTTCATTTTCTTTTTGGTGTGCTAAGCTATGAAAATGAAGCGATCCTATTGAGTAGTTTCATACACATCCTTAGGCCACATCTCTAGTGGAAAGCCAGCCTTAGATTGAGCGCGTTCAGAAAGCCAAATGATCAAAATATCGCTCAATGTGTAAAATTTATGAATATCGGAATAACGATATTACTCGTCCCAACTCCGAAATTGAAATATCGGGAAAATGTGTTCCGAAATTCGGGAATCTCGGAATGGGTGCCCTACCCGTAATTCTATATTCGAAATTGTCACATAAAGCAACTGCATGGTTTCCATAAATCGTTTTAAAATTCCCTACTCAAAACCTGTGCCTACTGCGTTAACATCGTATCCTGTCAAATCCACTATCATAATCCAAAGTGTCAATGGATGTTATTCGGACGAGTATTTATTCTGTTGAGTTTTCCATTGCATATACCCTTAATAAGGTACAAGTTGACCCTCAAGGGGAGAAACCGTGTAGACGACGAAAAAAATTGCCATTTTTGATAATTGTTTTTTAACAAACACAATGTTTTACATTTATGAAACTTTACCTACAATTTATTAAATAATTAAACTGTTTAAATGACTTCTTTTTCAATGAAAAATATTGCGAAATGGCGACGTCATGACGTGGTCTTCCAGGAAGGTTTTGGCGGCAGGTGTGCGCTCGTGAGAAAACCAACGACTTTAATATCGATGTGAAAAATATGAGTCGAGAGTTTTTAGTGTTTCAACATCCAAATGCTGAAATTATACCTGAAAAACATTTAAAAGTTCAAAATCAAGAGAATGGGATACTACAAAAAAAACGTTACAACATACTTCCGTTCTTTTTTGCAATAAAAAAGTACTTTTTCAAAGTGATTTTCGTAAACAAGTGGGGATAAATTCAAGATCATATTGTTATTGAGTTGTATGTACAATTTTAGCACGATCGGTTAATTCGTTTTCATTAAGGTTCCCCACAAACTTGAAAAATGTAGTGTAAAAAAAACGTGTTTGAAGCTTGCGGCGGGCTCCGGCTAACAATAAGCGGTAAGATGCATCACGCTTACCAGCAATAACTTCGGAACGGCTACGAATTTCGGTTCGAAATATTACCATCCTTTCATTGAAATGTTAAATTAACATTTTACGTAACAAATATTCGATTTTTTTGTGCCGCTACATGTATTTCCCCCTTAATACAGCACAACAGCATGCTTTGGAATTTTAACCCTATTGGCCTCGTCATTCCTACCTTTCGAAATTATCAATATAATCTTTGTACTGGGATCATGAATATTTATTATCTTATTATACTGGGTTCAATCAGTAAAGGTAAACAGAAAAATCACCTACTCATACATTCTTGATATACATTATTATAATACATTATTGTAATATACATCAATTATTATTGTTATATCTCCTGCCCGTTGAGAAATTCTGTATGCTAAGATAAATTCAACTTTTCCTCGAATCATCCCTTCATTAGGGGCGTTAGTTTTCGTAAAATTAGCATTGAAACTCCAGGGACCGCATTTTTCCAAAAATAAAGCATATTTTAGTGCTGCACACTGAAAGTTACGATCGCCCGTATATCCTGCGATAGGGATTGACAGATTACACTTATACAGTTTATTGCTTAAGGAGTAACGTATATTTAACAAAAAAATATTGTAGCGGTGACGACGAAAATGTGGAAACTTTCGACAAACCATTGAACATGGTTCGTGTCTATACAATGTCGTATAATGTGTACACAAAATTCCTCCACGTGCAAACATTTAGTTAAACCGTCTATTGCCTTAGCTTCATATAATTATTTTCGATTGGGGCGAGCGGGGAGAAGAGAAAAGTACAAATCTGCAAAATCGAGGGATTTGAAGACCGTGTCTGTTTCCCGCAGAATCAACAGCTTTTCCCGCGTGTCTGCTTCCCTCTTCCGCCTGCTCTCTGTTACTTTTCCACAGCCGAGTGTTCTCGAGTTCTTATTTCGCTCTCTCGGCTTCTCTCTGTCTCTCTGGCGGGCGTGAAAAGTATATATTAATGCGATTAGATAAGCGCACGTCGGGTCTTGGTTCATAGTGCGTTCGGCGGATATGCAGACATCATAAGAGAGCGAGATTTCAATGGGTCTTCCTCAGTAAGCGTCGTGTGTACGTTGCAGAAAGATTTCTGTTCAGGTACAACGCGCAAACATAAAAGTATACCAATAATACGAACGGTGTTCCGAGATTCTAAAATAAATTCGTTAAGAAGCGACGTATACCAAGGTTGACTGTGGAGGCCCGTCAATAAGTGCGACGAGTGTTCGAACCGAAAGCTTCGAACAGCGACGTAGAAGCGTTTTTTTTTCTACCTTCGTACAAGCAAAGCTGGCAACTGGGAATGAATTTCGTCGTTTCACCGGCGATTCTTAGTGCGAAAATCACGTGAAATTTTGAGGAAAATTCACGGAAAAATTCGAGCTTAACGGGTCTCGGAAAACTATCCGGAAGCGTGGGGGACTCAAAATGGTCAAGATATGTTTATAACGATCACGTAGCGAGATATCTCACTGGTCGTACGCGATACACGCGCATGTGCCCCGAGTGCCTCGCTATCTACGAATAGACAAACAAAAAACTAACCTCAAACGATCGCTGGGTCGTTATTGGGACGAATCCTAAGAAATTCGCCGAGAAGAATAAGCAACGCGTGATCGAAATTGGATAAAAACGAAAGGCTAAGGACAAAGGAAAAATGCCGGCTTGTTCGAGTGAGGTTTTAGCTACGGGCGGGAGATACCGTTCGACGAGTCCGCCGAATTCGAGGAGCAGCAGTGCGTCGCCACCATTATCGTGGCCGATCGGTCCGGGCTCCCCGCCATTGTCGGTTTCGCCGTCCCGTTCGCCACCTACCGGGCCTTTCGAGAGATCTACGTCGAATCTCTCGAACGCATCCTTGTCTCGCGCGAAAGCGACGCTTTTCGATCATCGTGGCGAGAATACCGGTGATTCGATAAGTATCTCAAGCTCGGAAAGCCCGTTTCGTCTTCGTCGAACGGTTCAGGATCATCGCGAGAGAGAAGTGCCTGCAAGGAATTCGCGAAGCGACCTCTTCGGTGGCCGATCGAACGAGGAGAAGAATGAGGTTGGAGCGACCGCAAAGCTGTCGTTTCCCAGGAGTTTGTTCGCGTGGTACACGAATCTCGTGTTTCAGGTGTTCACACGTACGTACGAGGCCCTGAGTTACGTCGTGTGGGCCCCGGTGATATGGATATCGGCGTGGATATGTGTTTTTTGGGCGATTATGCAATTGCCTCTGAATCTCGTTAAGTGGTTCATAAGGGTACTGTGCACGCCATCTTGGGAGCGTTCGCGCAACAAGCGTTGCGTTCTCATAACAAGCGGCAGCAGCATCCAGGCCCTCCATCTTGCTCGTAACTTTTATCGAGCGGGTGCACGGGTGGTCGTATGCGAGATCGACGGTCTCTTCGGTCTCGCGAGATTCTCGACCGCGTGCTCGAGATTTTACAGTCTGCCGAAGCCCGGTCCGGGTAGCGCGGCCGAATACGTGAACGCCCTGAAGACTATAGTCGAACGTGAGAAGGTCGCCTACTTCGTGCCGGTAAGTTGTACGAGCGGTGCTTATTACGACTCCCTGGCGAAGTCGCATCTCGAGATAATGGGCTGCGAGTGTTTCGTGCCGGGAACCGCAGACGTCACGAACCTCGAGGATCCTCAACGGCTGATACAACGCTGCGCGAGCCTCGGCCTGCCGAGTCCGAATCACCGGGTCGTGAGCTCCCTCGAGGACCTGACGCGCCTCTACGAGACCGGCCATTTTGCCACGAACGATCGTTACGTCATGATGGCCGCCGGTCCGGCGGGTATGACCGAACGAGCCATCGTGCAACTGCCGAATTCGCTGGAAAACGCCGCACCGCGTAACCTTGGAAGAAGACTGGAACAGCACGAGATAAGCGAGAGAAAGTCTTGGTTGGTGATGCGCGAGCCGGCGAACGGCTCCAACGGACATCAGCTGGTCACTTGCACGACCGTCAAGGACTCGCGGGTAGTCGCTAACGTGACTTGCCGATTGGACGATGCGCGGGGCCTCGTACCGGAGGGACGCAAAGACGTTGATCAGTGGCTGGAGAGCTTCTTCAGCGCGCCATTCGCTAAACGGATCAACGGACATCTAAGCTTCAAGCTTGCGTTCGATTTCGAGAACAGTCGAGGACTCGTGCCGATCTCGTGCCGCGTCGGTGTTCCGCTTCCATATCTCTGCCTAACGAGCGTTCATCCCCGACTCGTTTGGCGACCATGCCGACACTTCTCCCGACAGCATTCTGTCAATCTTGTCGTCGACGAGAAGTACAAAAAAGCCTTCACCGCGAATCGTTGCGCAGCCAGCTCGGACGCGCTTTTCTCGGCTCAACGCGGCCCCGTTGCGCAAGAAGATGACCGCTTAGCGGGAAACGACGAATGCGCCGATCAACACCTCGGCCATTTTGCTTCACCTTCCACTCCCGTGCTCAACAAGAGGGACGCCCTGTTTGTCTACTGGGACCCGCTGCCCTATTGCGCCTATTATCATCTGCAGTTCCCCTTCAGACGTCTCGCGGGCGCCATTCGTCGCGGGCCCGCGCAACACAAACCGCCCCTGGCCCTCGTTCGATGATATGACCGCGCGTCCTTGAGATAGGAACGGCGGAATACCGCCGGTCGCTAAAATGCCCACTGATTCACTTGCGATGTTTTAGTGGTTTTTTCCTCTTTTAAATGGTAGATTCGTTCGCGTTGCTGGCGAAATATGACATCAGTTGTCGAATAACTTCAGTGCCGCGACGCTACAATAATTCATAAGAATCCTGCCGAATCCCACGTCGGATCAGTACGTGCTTGAGAGCCGTAATCTTGTTCGAGGCGATTTATCGCTCACGTTCCGTAAAAAATCCTGCGGTAACGTTGTCTCCCAGACGAACTACATTTCGAAGAAACGAGGAGATCCAGCAGAGCGGAAGATGTTTCCCTTTCTTTCTCGATATGTCAGTTTGAGAGACAAAATTTGAAATTGCGGAATCTCGAAGATCAGGGAAGCCAACTCTGTCCGTCTTCGGTCGGTTTTGGTTATTGAGCCGGCAAATATGTTTCGATCGAAACCTCAATATGGCGAGTAGCCTAGTCGTAGGTTCCACGAAGCGAGAAGAAACGCCAACTTCATGCCACTAAACGACCGCCATCTTAGTATTTCTTAGACTGCTTTACTGGGGTTACCGCCATATTGAGAGTTCACTCGATACGTTTTCCATGCTCAAAAAACCGTCCGACCGAGAAGTTGGCAGGTGTTGGCGTATCTCTGGTTTGTAGGATTCCGTTGGAAAGCAGCAATCCCTCTCGCACACACCTCTGGTGGCCCCCTCGGTACGTGACTTTCTCTCGTGAGGATACCGAGCGTAGGGACGAACGACGACATTCAATGTGCCAATATGTAACCTCAAAAACACTCGGACCACTAATGTGTCAGGAAAACGAGTTACTTCGGCCCCCTGACGTCGAGAGTATGAAATCTCAAATCGACTCGGATGCAACATTTAGCTATAAGTCTATTCGTAAATAAACTTACGAAGCCTTTTACTTGTAAATAATTGACCAGGTACGGATATCTTATCGTATAGTCTGTGGATATTCGGATGATCACTGGAGCATAGTGGATTATTCCATGTGTATAGAAAAGACTGCAGTTAAGTAATACAACACATTTATATGAATGTTAAATAAAGTTTTGCGAGGATCGATAATCATAGGTCAATTGTGACGCTCACTAACGTTCTTCGTAATTCGCTCGAACTATAATATATACATATACTACGAGTGTCAAAAAATGTTCAGTGTTCGGGCGAGAGAGGCGAGTGATAAAGCTTAATAAAACGATAGTGCAGAAAAAAAAAAGGAAAATCGTTACTGACGATATGAAAGTTGAACTGGACAATTACTCGATAATTCGCCTCTCATACACGATACGTACGGATCATTTATGATAATGAGTGTTTCTCCATGTGTGCGCGAACGTATAGATGTTCAATTGGTGCGAATGGATTTTGTGCGCACGCGCATTATCATCGAACTTTTTTCATAGCACATTTTGAGCGTGCTGCACGATACCGGCCTGCGAATGTGTGAGAAATTGATCGTTCCATTTGTATACTGCTGCAACGGATAATCGTTAACTGAAATGTTTGCGAGTGGCAAAAAGCAAGTTCAATAGTATCCCTCCTTCATCGTTTCTTACAAATAAATTATTGTATCATATTTTTTATTGCTTATTTTTTTCTTCGACGATTCAGCGAACACGGTTATCGTTATATTTGGCATAATTTATTATATTCTCCACTACGAACGAATGATGACACGTATACGCGAAACGAATACAATTTTATTCTAATTGTGGCGAATATCATCAAACGGTTAAAAAAAATAAAATGAGCACAAAATAGTAATAATTATAATAATGACTATGATGATAATAATACTAATAATAATGACAAGCAACAGAATAATCCTTTCAAATTGTTTATCCGTGTCGAGATTGTTTGTATTGTTTTTTTTTCTTAATTCCGGCATAACTGTTGTCTTAATGTTTTTCAAAAATCAAACTCCAACCTTCTCTGAGAGACGGTGCCGTGTTATCCCGAAAAAAATAACGTTGGGATTAAAATAGAAATATTTATGGTTAGCAAGAGTGTTGGTCGTTTCGTTATCAAATACCAACGAAACATGTCATGTAAGAAAGCGTCCGGCGAGCTAAATTGTTTGTACGTACGTCCTGTTAAAGAGTTTTACGGATAAATTGATGATGACCCCGTGTACATAAGGCCGAGGCGACGCATTCACGGACTTTGAGAGGCCGCGGGGTCGGCTTGATGCCCGACGACCGTTAGTTATCATTCCTTCCCCACACTTTTAGCACGCGGTTTTAACGAAGTGTTTTTCGCGATTTGAACCGGAAAACAAGCTCTAAAATTCATCTCAATTTTTATCTTATTTTCAATTACGTTTTAATTTTGCAATGTTCCTTCGTATGCCCGTGCGGATATTTACGACCCTACACCATTAACTTCTAGCCCAAACTTCACTAATTATGTTATTGACCTATGCATTGTTATCGCGGAATGAAATCGATTTTTGCCAATTGTCCACATTTTTTTGTCGCCAGATTTAGGCTTCAAAAATCACTTGAATGTTCTTTGATATCCTTATTAAATATCCAGAATCAAAATCCACAAACAACATCCCAGACGATGAATAAAGGAGAAATGAATAAGTACAAGAGAGTTTTCATTGCATTCCAACGATGCAAACTTCCACATCACCGTTCTTAGATCTTCAAAGATCCTTCCAGAGTGTCGATCACAGCAACTCTTTCCCAATGCATTACCGTGATGGAATTCGCAAGAGGACTCACCGAAACCGTGAAAAACCTGTGTCGATACAGACTGGATTGTTTTGCAAAGTTTCAGTTTCGTTACTACCAGAAACTCAGTCACCTTCCACTCACTGCTCTCGACTTATTTAATTTAATTTCTGAATTATTATATAATGATCACAATCGTGGTGATATCAACACGAGCATAATTCCGGTGGCTTTAAAAATAAAGCGGGATATACAAACATGCTTGTATAACACTTGATGACAAATAGGTGGATGGGAGTATGAATTTCTTATGAGCTTTCATTCAGTATGGAGGTTTGTGTTCGAATGGAGTAATGATGGATAAGCAAACCGGGGACAGATTGCGCGAATATACGCATGCCATACGTACAAGAGTAGTTTCTAGGACCGAGCGAACTTTGATCCCATTAAAACGAGTCGTTTTGTGCGTAGAACAAATCTGCGTGTATGCACGCGTTAATTCGTAATCTCATCGATGATCGAACGAAATACGATATCGAGTAGTGATAAGTGGGGGTTTTGTAGACAGAGGTAATTCGTAAGCTTACTACCATAGACGAGTCGACTATTATGATAGCCGCAAGTAATCTCTGCGATCGATCGTGACTTCGGACCCTGCCCCCCCCTTGCCGCCTAATCGTTGCGGAATTGGAATCGCTGATGGAAAATGGATAGCGTCGTGTTTTATACCGACTTTGCCAGACACCCACTCAATAATTCTGAAGATCATCTTTTAAGGCCAACTAGGAAGACCAAATTCTAGCAGTAGGCATAGTAGTTATTCTTAACACGTTCTTTGCCATAGAGTAAATGAGAAAAATTACAATCAAATTTTTTGGTGGAAATTGGTGCGTTACGTAAAAACTTAAAATGTGATATCAGTTAGGGTTCGATTAGGCGTAGGGTTCCATAGATTTCCGTTTCGAAATCAGGTCTGCTCTAAGGTCACCAGTGGCCTACGTGGCGGCTCGATACAGGACAGGGTCCGATCACGGGTCACCTACCTGGCAGAAAACGTATTAGGGCAGTTTAGAGCCCGATAAAAACGTGAATTTCGATATTTTTTGTGGACGCCCAGTTAATGCAATGGGCATTCTGCTCAGTGGCCTTTGTTCTACATATCTTCAAGTATCTTTACAATTCTTTTTCGCAAGATTTTAGGTTGAAGCGAGTCACCTTTGTTCGATAGTGTCCTCTCGCGCAGAGATGTGACGTGGCATTGCCTAATTTGTGTCGGGCCTTTACCAGGCTTGTCTCGTTTGATTTATCTGACTGGGCCGTGTCATGGAACAGACCGTGAAGATCACAAAATCGTTTTTCACGGCTTATCTTGTATGTTTGGAAACTCCAATGTTACGATCTGGATACATTGCGGTCAGATCATTGACATTTCCTGAAAGTGGAGCCTGACTTTAAGAACTGTGAAAAGCTGCTCTGCTTTTTAATCTATCAAAGATATTCATAATTGATTCTGGTGAAACTTATACATCTCTTTTCATTCTATTCATCATTATAAGCATTCTTTTCATCAATGATAACCGACGAGAATAAATATGCGTACCATAAATACCGATATTACAATAACTATTAATTTGAACATAACAAATAAGCAAATTATTTAATGAGGCAAAAATGTAAAGCGGGTAGTTCGTGGTTTTTGAATGCCTTGTCGCCATGTCAGGAAATATCAATGTTCTGGCCTTCAACCAGTCGTTGTACATCGTACAGAACTGCTATGCTTACAGGATGCACTAACGCTCATGATTTTGTAATACTTGTGGAAAAAATAATTAACAGTACCAACTGAGACTATCTATTTTACTCGAGTCTATCGCCACAAGCTGTTCTGGTACAGCAAACTCTCCCTAACTCAACGCTATGTAGTAGGCTCCTTTCCCTTAATTCCCTCTGGTGGAAACAAAACGAACGGAAAAGCGTTACCCTTACTTTCCTATGAAAAGGCGCGAGGGGTGCAATCATAACCTCAATTTCAGGATTAAACTTTCCACTTCGTAATTTCAAAAGTCATAAAGAACATGGCAAAATTTACCCACAAACGATAATAAAAGTATTCTAACCTGAAGTAACCTAGTCAAAATGACATGCGACATTTGAACATTTATCCTAACCTAACTGTGCCCCACCAGACTACGTCGCTCACAAGGAGACTAGAGAGACGTGCTTATTACATAATAAGCCCATGTGAATAAAACAACACGAGTTGTTTCATTAATATGTGCTTTATTGATATTATTTATATTCTATTTATTATATATATGTACACAATATTGTTATATATTATAATGGAGGGAATCCCCACTTGGATGTATTATCGATCGGGTGTGCGAGAGAGAACGCACCATGACTGTTCCAAGTGAGTACGAGAGAGAAACACGATCACCTCAGTTTTGTGATTGGTCGTTGAGGCGGAGCTCAGACCTTATGCGATTTTGTATTACTATATATTATCGTTTCCCAATAACACTAGCGACGCCTGTGGCGGAACTGAGCACTACACCTCTGCGACCGCTTGAAAGAACTTCGTACATACAGGCTAGGTTAGAGAGTTTGGACTTCTTTACTCTAGTGTCCTTGGTCGCTCAGTAAGCTCCCGATGGGAGACGCTCTCCAGTATCACGGAAATTCAGTCCCGAGAGCGGTGAGTTGGGGAGCAGACTTTACTGTAGTTGATTATTTCACCATCCCTCTTATTCGCATTTTCAGGTACACTTTATTTCGCGGTCTTACATATAGGTCTGGAAACTCCGTTAGTTCACATGGTTCCTTTGCCGAAGCTCGACACTAGAGGAGCTGCGATTGAGGAGTGTTGTGTGCGACAGAGACAACAATACGCACGCATTCGCCTTATAGCCTAACCTAAGAATCAATTTTTTCTACAAGCCGCCTATCAAATACGACGGTTGTTTCAACACTTGTATATAAGACCATGGTGGAATCATACCATACGCAGGTTATGTGTTCACGATCAAAACAACACTCCTCGATACTAACGACGCCACAAATTCGGTTGCAATGGCCGAGTCACCCCCACCACCGAAATTTCATCGAGTTTCCAGACCTGTATGTAAGACTGGGCTTTATTCACTGGTTCCCCATTGAAGTTTGGTCTTCTGTATATAGTCTCCAACGACCACATACTTGAAATCACAGAATACGCAGGTTATGGTTTCTCTATCAAAACAACATCCCTCGATACCAGCGATACCAAAAGGCTTTAAATCCTGGCGTGACCACACCATTGAAATTCTGTCGAGTCACAAGACCTGTATGTACGACCCTGTCCACAGTGGTGCAGATAGGGGTGACGCCGATAGCTAATGGTGGGACGTAACTATCCACCGCAAATCCAAGGAGCCTCGGCGCTCACTTATTGCCCGGATTCAGCCGTTGCACGTGCAAAATAGCGAACGTGCCGCATTCCAAACAAAACATATATTTAGTTTCCTACAATTTAACAAACGAAAGTAAAACATCTTAACTTGCGGGAGCTCGTATGCACTAGGCTACCTTAGCACGCCTATGTCCATAAGCTTCTTCTCAACGTGATAGGAAAATAAACGTTCAAAAGGAAAAATAATAAACGTGAAAAAAAATTTTTTAAACAAGCTTTTATTTAAAAAGTATTAAAAAGTAAAAAATAATATTTAGTAAAATTGAAAATCAAAGCCGTCCAACTATAAAAAAGTGCCTTTCTCGGTCACTCATCGTAGGTGCAAGTACTTAAAAGTTACATAAACATAGATATTTTGAAGATATGAAATATACATTTAAAAAGCTTGAGGCTTTTCAGAAATGTTAAAGTAGTATTAGTGCTTATGACGTTTGACGCAACAAGCTTTTAACATGTATATTTCATATTTTTTAAATATCTACGTTTATGTATCTTTTAAGTACTTGCACCTATGATGAGTGACCAAAAGAGAAACTTTTTCGTAATTATACTGTTTTGATTTTCAATTTTACTGAACATTATGTTTACTTTTTAGTACACAACGTTTTAAATAAAAGTTTCCTTTTCAAAAGTTTTTTACGTTTATTGTATTTTATACTTTTTAGTATTAGAATTTGTTTATTTATTTGCCACGGCAGAGTCCCACGCCACTCAGACGTCGGCGTAATAAAAAACCTCGCCATAGGTTATAAAGGTTTCGCGAGAAACATTATAATAGTGTAATTATAAATAGTACTCAAGTCAATAAAGTTAATGAGCCCAAACTCGATTATCCTACCATTTGCCATTAGGAAATTTCCGTTCCTACCTCCCACCGCCATTATCAGACTTTCGGTATCAAGTGTAATGAAAAGTACTCATGATAACGAAACAAATGAGTACAAACTCGACTGTCTTTGTATATGCTATTAAGGTAGTTCGGAAGAAAAACCGGAAGTCATACTGACAATTTTAACGATTTTTATTTTTTTCCTTCGAATGTTAAAAAAAAAGAATTTAATCTCATAAAAAAGTATTTTTTGTTTTGGTACCGATTGGAATGAACATTGATGATGATTTTCATAAATACTTTCAATCGACATTGGTTTTTAAACACCCTCGGTTCAGCATTATCCACTTTACTAGTGAGTTCACGTTTTAAGAAGTTGGCAACGCTACATAACCTCACCTTAGAAGAATTCAAACATCACCTCTCAGCGAGTCGACAAATGTCAGAACAGGGTACAACTGCGTGTAAGTGGTCGTTTCGAGAAAAAATCTCGCATTGAGCAAATACATATTTGTATACGTAATAATCAATTTAAAAAATGAAGACCTACAATGAACATATTTTTATTCATTTATGATAAACCGAAAGATAAATCCTTCGGTTTATCATTACTTTTATTTTATTCTTATTGTATTTAGCATAATCTGCAGCGTAGGCATTCGGGGACATTCATATCGCCTTTTGCGTGTATTGCCGTCTAGGAATTTTCCCTAGCAATCACAGCTGACGCTCCGATCACCGTTTATAGAGAGACAGATGCCGCATAGCAAAATTTAATAAATTATTGTGAAATAATTACCCGGTGGATCAGCTACAATTTTTGCAAGTGAATTCCGTATCAGTCGAAGATTCAAATAAGAAGTTTTGTTTGTTGGGTCAAACGACTAAATTTTACGTAAAGTTATCATTTCCGGTAAATTGTTCGGAAGTTACGTTTGAGTGCGTATATTTTAGGCTAACTTTCAACATCCATGTCTCAGAAACCGTACGGTGGAGTGGCTTCAAATTTTTTATTTCAACGTGGTTGATGACATACTATCTCTTCCTCACAAAAAAATAGGAGGTTGAACGTTATTCGATTTTGAATTGTTTCTTCCGAACAACCTAAAGAAGTTGCATTGACCATTTCCCACCTCCATCATCAGACCCATGGTACCATATTATTGCCTTTTCACCGAAGTTACATAGGTGTGCCACATTCCAGCTCAATCAGATGCCAGCAAGTGCTTGAAAAATAGATTACAAATTTTGAACCGGAAAGACAGATATACGAACGAAGCAGGTTAAATAAAAGCTTGTAAAATAAAAGAGAAGAGGTCGTAAAACGCCATCTAGGTAGCGACAGTTCGACAAACGTGACACACCAACCCCAAATGATTTCAATGAAATCGCGTTCCCTTTCCCTTTTTCAGTTACAGCCGTGCATAACACCCGTTTTTTCGGTGGCAAAGTCCCACCTGATGAACATACGCCGATATAGGTTACGAGGCTCTTTCCGCAGGCGTTAAACCGATCATAACGTGGCATAACATGGCACAACATATTTCGACCAATCACGTAGCACTATAGGCGCATAGAGCTACGTGATTGGTCGAAACATCTGCTATGCCAAAGCGTGTGTGATCAGCTTTATACCGCGTTTCATCATAATTCCGTTCAGGACATTTACGAAGCGTCCGCGGGTTTTAGTGACAATCGTGAGCCCCGGCGAGCTCGGTAGATATAGTTTTGAAAGTCGCGCTTAGGGTTCGTGCCGTTCCTGCGTTCCCGCTCAGATAGAACACTAATCGTACATTGGGAAGCCAATTTATCGAAGAGGAAAAAAGCAATGTTTGACGAGATATTTAGGTATATCGACGCGACGTCGCGGCGGTCGTTGTGTACATAGTAGAGTCGTCCTACCCCCCCCCCCCCCCCCCCCCTCGTTCCGCTGCACCCACTTCTCTTCAGAACGGTATATATCTTTTTCCGCAACTTTTTATTTTTATAGACATAACCCTAGTGAGGTTCCTTGGCGACCAAGTGAAATAAATCGATAGAAGACGGAGAGAGAGAGTATGCTTAACAAGAAGCATCATTTTTCTTTTCTCCCGGGAGAGAGGTCGTTCATCCTGAATCTTGCCGTACTACCATAACATCACGCGATCCGAAAGCGATATATACGTGATCGTCTCTTCACCGGTTTCTCTCTCTGCCTCTCGCCCCGTTTTTGATACCCCTTTATGCCCTCGCCGCCCTCCGCGCAACTCGCCATCACCAACGTTATTCTTCTCAGTCGAGTCTTCTGGCTCATCGCAATGAAAAAATAAACGATTGTAACAAATGATTGACTGCAATGAAGAATCCAATTCGTTTTGTTTTACGTGCAAGAAATTCACTCGTTTCAATTATATCGCATGGTTATCGTCGCACAAAGCGCGAATTATGTTTATTCAATTGTACATTTACTTAATGCTCTTTGTTAGGAAAAAATACGAGTATCCCTTCGATGAAACCCAGAAGTGGCTTCGATCGCATTTTACTTTTCCAGATTTGAACGGACGACTAAATTCTCACTTCGCGAAGGTTTTTTAAATCAATTTAAACGATGGCCTTCGTTTATTTTAGCAGGGTTGTTTTGAGCTTATTTTAAGGCATCAACGCAGTGTAACGAGTCGAAATATAGCTGATTTTTGCGATTTTTTTCGATGGTTAAGATACGCTAATCAGTCTGATGTTTTTATGTTCAATCAAAGCACTCACGAAGAACAGAAAATACATTTTCAAACGGTCATTTATATTTTTTTACATTTTAGAACGGTTGAACATGTTTTCGAAAAAAAGAGTCCTCATGGTGTACACGGTTGTGGCCGTAAATATTATCTGAAACGAAATTTGTAAAAATATTAGTCAGGATGAAACCCGCTATCTTGCTATGGAGGTTTTTTTAAATCAAAATTCACAAGTGGCGGTGGTTTGAAAAAAAGTATCGAATTTAGTCTATTTTTTCGACAGTTTTTCGTTGAAAAATGATTAAGGTAAAAAAAGCTTCCATAGCAAGATAAAGAATGGCGTGAAGAATGTTGTGTCAAAATTTGAGACGGATACCTTGAAAACTCTTCCTTTGAGGGTGTACACCGTTTTGAAAAAGAATATTTCGAGAAAAACACGTTTGAAGTTTCGAGTGCGGAATTTTTATATAAATTTGCTACTTACGATCAATCGGCAATGCCAGCTCGATATTAATAACCGTCTATACTATCGGATAATGCAAAAAAATCCATTTTTGTGGAGTTTTCGATATTATTCTAGCTCGAACATTCAAGAATAATCTAAGCTTGCCAGAATGAAAAGTTTCAACTAAATATTGAAATTCCAGCATTTGGAGCGTCCAAACTTTTCTTTTCTCCTAACAAGGAACATCACTTTGGTGTCCACCGCGAATTTTGTTGACACTTTTTTATGTAGAAGAGCATCAAAAACTAAGAGATGCGCATATTTTTTTATCGGCGGAAAAATAGTTTTATGGGGCGAAACGAACCCTCAAAAATGGGGATGTTTTTCGTTTTTCGTCGAAAACGTTTTAACGGAACGAGATATAAAAAAATTTCAAATCGCAACAATCATAATATTCTTATTGTTATGAATTAGGAAAATAAAAATCGGACCTCAATTGCATTCAATTTGTCGGCATTGAATCAATTTGTCTGAGCGAACACGGCAAGAAGCGTTTCCTTTGAGTAGAGTGAAAAAGTGAAAAGACTTCAGTAAAGTGAAAAAAGTAAATTAAACGTCCTTAAAATGTACACTTTTCGTTACTTGTAATATTGTTATAAGGCGGGAAAAATGAAGCTATATAATTGCTCTTATTCAAATTTAACAAACCCCAAAATGAGCATAATTTTAAAGACCGGCTTGGTGTATGAACAATTTGGAGTATTGCAACATCGATTTTGTTGATACTCATACATGTGATATAGCATTGAAAACTATGAGACACGAACTTGTTTTATCGCCGGAAAAACGTTTTTAAAGGGGAGAACCACCCTTCAATGTAAGGCGTGTCGAGGGGTGATTGTGCTGTTCACCCCCAATAATTCTACCGATCTGAATTGAAAAAAAACCAAAATTCTTCTAAAGTAAGACAATGAAAAATCCAAGTATTAAAAACAAATTAAATTGAGGGATGACACGCCTTTCTCGGAGGGGTGGTTTCCACCTTAAAACCGTTCTTCCTCCCTTAAAAAAATACGTGTCTAATAGTTTTCAATGCTTTATTACATATATGAGTTTAAAAAAAATCGAGGACGGACACTTATAAGTGATGTTCCTTGTTAGACGCAGAATAAAACCTTAACTTCGAAGTCCGATGAATCCTGGTATATCGTTGTGGAGCAGATATACGATAATTAAATATATAATATAGATAATATATGATAATTAAATATTTAAGAATCATGGAATTCGGGCCCACGTTCTTGTGAAAATATCGAATTTTATCCGCAGTCACTATGTCTTGATCAATAAGGTCACTGACGTTAAAATTCCAGTGGCATTCACAAATTTCCTAAATAAATTGCGTTGAACTGGTACGATTTCAATGATCGAATTCGAAGTTGCAACCTATGCATATCACATGTGTAAAAAATAATTAATATATTCAAAAGGGCCATGCTGGGTTTTTTGCATGTTCCTCTGAGGGTGTCTTTTCTCCCGCGTACGGATAGTTATAGACGAGAAGATATAGTCGTTTGGAATCTTCATCCGCACCTGGGAGTCCTGAGCTGCAGGTGGCAAAGTTCCCAACATTCTCGCACAAGTGGATCTCTCGCCACAGTTTATATCCACGTATCTTCTCTGTGGTGCCTGGTGCGCATAATGGTGCCGCTATCATCCACAGTTCAACATATCGCTTGTTATCGATATTTTTATGTGGGAGTGAACACTTCGTACTCACTTGAAAAGTTTCATTCGATGGAATACAACCAATGAAGAGAAGTGACAAATAAAATTTAAAAATATGGACGAATGCAATATTACAATAAGTGAATATAATGTAGTGAGCAATGAATAATAAATCAATATAATTAAAAAAAGCATGATTGTTGGTTCAGGATGACTACCAATGTAAAGCCCGGAAAAAGGTGAATTTCGACCTTTTCTTTTTGGATATCCGGTTGATTGAATAAAAATTCCATTTAGGGGCTTTTATTCTACCTATCTTTAGGTAGCTTCACAATTTTTTCACAAGATGTAGCACGAAATTGGCGGCGCTGAAGCTCAATGAAGCGAGTCACCTTTGCCTGACAGTGTCCTATAGCCGGCAAGAATTCTCCTTCAATCTCTTACCTGGAACGGCAATTCGAAATAATGTCAGTTCAAGATCAAAGTTGCTTCCGTAGTACGCAGGGAAACCGAAAAATATCGATCTTTCAGAAAATGATGCATATTTGAAAAAATTGTTTTCGGCAAAAAAAGATTGCCGAAAATAACTGATTTGGATAAAGTTCACAACATGTCAAAAATCCCCTACGTACTAAATCCTACTACGTACTAAAAAATGGCCAAAAGTCACCTTTCTTTTGAACGCAGTTAAATTCAAATATTTTTCGCTACATTTCTACGACTTTCACTTTACTTATCAATTAACGGGGTCATCCCTTGTAATAGCTATTTTTTACGCTTTCTTGGGGATTTTTTTTTATGAACCATTAAAACACACTATCTTTGAATTTTCATCACACATGTATTAAAATTTTCAAAGGCCCTCAGAATTTTACCAAACAAAAATAACGAATCGAATCGATTTTACACCGTTCGGAAGACACTCATGTGGAAAAAAGGTCGGTCGACGGCTGCCATAATTCCGGAGGTTTTACTAATTTGAAATAAAAAAAATCAAACGGAATTTTAATATGTAGATCTGAGGCTATTGCCGGAACTAGAGTAAAGTAAAAATATCGAAAATTGAATTTTTCGCACGCTTTTAAAAGTCAAGTTCTAAGTTTCGTCATTTTTTCCGACTTTTTCAGCTTAAAAAGAAACGATGGCAGATAACAGAAATATTCTAGTTCACGTAAGAACTATAGATGTGCTGACCTACCACAAATATATGAGCATAATCCGTTCAATAGATTTTAAGATATCATGGAAGCCAATTTGAAAAATACAGTTTTGAGAAAAACGCGTGTGAAAGTTCGAGTACGATTTACACAAAGAAAATGTTGACTTACTATTGCTGTACAGGGTCCATATAACACGCACACATTTTTTGAAATTCGTGTACAAGAAAAAATATCGATTTGTTAGACAAGTCACATGGGATGATCGCCTTATGGAGGTACAACCACTTCCACGCGGTCAAAAAAGAATCTAAATTTATTTTACCCACAGCTGCTCTGATTGTTGTTTGCTTATGTCGATTATTCGTATTATCAATTATAGTGTGCCAAATGTTGAGGTAAATGGTGAATTTATTGCACGTGAACAAATAAAAACTGAAAAATTAGATTGTCAACGACTCGGTAGTAATCTTCCTAATAATAATATTGATATATCCACCATAAAAACGGACTAAAAAGAAAAAAAATCAGCCGAAATCTATTAAAATAGGCTTGAATTACCTCAGCGGAATTAACACGATAAGCATAATATAATTATACATATTATTAATACGTGATAAAAGATAAAACTCCATAAATTGTTGTTTGCATATTTTGTGGCGGCTTCTATTCAAATTAATTTCGAAACAAAACTGGGTTATGTTCGCCAAACGCATCAGCTGTGACTCGTGACATTGCTAAGTCTGTGGGTGTTATTTCATCGTTTTGACCATTTTCAACCGAAAATGGAAACTTTCTTGTAATGTAGTGCTTTAACTACACGGTGAAGATTGATTTTCTTATTTTTTACAATATCTATTATATCTAATCTATCGAATTTCAGTTTTCCAATGAGTTTAGTTGGATACGTGAGCAGAAAAACCACGATCACCGCACTTCCGGTTGACCGTCTCCATAAGACGAAGTGCTTCGGTAACTCAAAGTGCTCGACTTTGCAGTTTTATTGCGAAAAAACTAAACGGTCAAAATAGCTCAAATTTTGGCAATTTCAAATCCGAAAGTTGGATCCCTAGTAATGATCGTACCTCCTTAAGCCAAAAATGCATTTAAAGGCGAGTTCGAGTTTCTGTTGCATTTATTCCTTCGCTCTTTTTTCGTACAGCGCGTGATAAGGAAAGAGACGAATAGTCTATAACGTATACGTATTATGATGGAAATAAAGATGTCGCGGGAAGTGTTGGGGCACGACATTCCAAGTCGTGCAACTCGCTCGTGCACAGGGTCAAGGTTTCTTTCCAATACACTTCCTCGGCAAACGTGATTTTCCGCCAACGAATTTGTGACGCAATATTATAAGTTCATCCCGAACAACCATCTGATACGCTGTATCTATTTCTTATCGACTTTCTTTCGTTGCAATTATCCAACTGTTATCCGCTTTCCGGAAATCCTTGCGATAGTCTAATCTTCACCGAAAAAAGTCGAAGAATACTGTTTTTTTTAGTTGCAAATATGCACAATGAAAGTTCATACTCGAACTTTCCAGAAGTTCCAGTACGGAAGTTCCAGTTTAAAAAAAATCGGTGTCCTCTAACAGTCGTCGGGAAAATACATATGTCAGTGTCGCTTTCACAAATGAACTATTAAACGATAGGCGTGAACTTTGCGACTACATTTCTCTCCAAAGGTATTATAACTCATCCTTCCCAACTGGACAAAATCCGAGCACACAAAAAACAGGCCACGATTGTAATTATTTTTATATTATATTAAGGAGTTTCGGGACACATGACGAAACGTTACATTTTTTCCAAAATACAGTAAATTCTTTGTCATTTACTGAATGCAATATTCAAAATTTTAAATCGATCGTCTACACCGTTTCTATCAAATTTAAAATAAAAAAAAAACACTTTTTAACATAGGTAGATGCCTATGGAGAGATAACATAAGGAATACATTATGACAGTGATGGCGAAATTGTCATAATGTACTGAGTAATTTGACACATTTTCATAACAACGCGAGTAGAAATTGTGCTAGCCTGTCTGAGTTACGACCAGGGAGCTGGCATCTTGTGGAATTTTTGCTATGCGAATTAACCGCTGTTTGTAGTGTCCAACTCTGCCACTCGCAGCGCTAGTTGTTCTCCTACATCCTACCGCGCGCGTAGGGGCTATCTATACCAGGTGTAGAAGTATGAAACCGGGATTTTTTTGTAAAAATTACACGTCTGTCGTTTGAAAATGACAAAAACTAATGGAGACGGCTTTCTGCGTCACATTCAATTGATCCGCGAGTTCTTGGTGATTTTGAGTATCATCTTCATCCAATAAGGCTTGCAATTCGTTGTCTGCGAACTTTTTTGGTGGTTTCCCACGCTCTTCGTTTCTCACGTCAAAATCACCACTTTTGAATTTTTTGAACCACTCGAAACACTGTGTTTTAAACAAATGATAACAGAAAACCAATGCTGTCCGCACATCGTAGTTCGTAGGCACGAAACTCGACATGTTTGAGGTTATAGAAAAACATACCGGTGTAGGGAACTTGGGTTGTTGTGTGTTGAAAATCTTCGTCAGCTGTTAGAGGGAGATGATGGCGCTGTAGAAGCTGTCTTACGGTCCCTAAACTGATGGCTAGCACCATATATAGGGAAATTCCGGTTTCATACTTCTACACCTGGTATATACACACACGCACACTTACAACTCATCGACTTTTCATAGCTTCGAATACGAGGATCGGATGGTATGGTGAAAAATGCCTTTTCGGGATTATTTCGGGATTACGCGGGTACCCTGAGGTACAAGTGTACAACACACGGCATTAGCGCACGGGGATAAGTAATTTCGGTAATTTCATCAATTCCGCACCGCGGCTTAAACTCCAAACGTCGTAATCCAATAGTCCAATAGTCGTATTCGGTCCAAAACTCCAATAGTCGTATTCGGCGCGGGGTGGTTAAGTACGCCGTGCGGGCCTCGCGCCTGCGCAATAAGAATAATGTAAGTAACCTACTAGCGCCACGGGGAGAGGTAGAACCAATAAAGCGGTTAAAAAGCGTAGCATCTTTAAATACGGTACGGGATAGGAAGGGCTACCCCCCGGGTTACGACCTAGTAACTGACTTGCCCAATTGAGTTCATACGAACTGACCAATTGTTGGCTTGCTATGAGCTAGTAATATAGTGAATGATTTGTTATCCAGCCCTTGTCTAGTCACTGCCCAGCCGATCTTAGTCACAAATGTCAAAGTGAGGTTATGTAGTCACGTAATCTCCCTTTGACATTTGCGACCAACATCGTAGAGTCACGTGTAGTTCGATCGAACGAATGACCCATCGCTGGCGAGCCCTGAGTTTCAGATGGCTGAGCAAAAGAAAAATATTCTCAATGGGCATGTCCCCATGACCTAGCCAATACTAGCTAACTCCGGCTATGCACACCTTCGCTAGTCACTGCGCCGAGTCGATCTTGATCACAAATGACAAAGTGTGGTTATATGACTACGTTTAGTTCCATGGAGCGATTGCCTCATGGCTAAATGAGCAACTTGAGTTACAGATGGCGTGGCGAATGCAAACATTCTCAAGTAGGTTATGTTATACATTTTTTCACACTATTTCATGCGTACAACTGCCATTCAGGGATGAGGATAGGCATCTCCCTATGTTGGAAAGTGTTTTTTTTTGTCAATTGGAAATTTTATTGAAACGGTGTAGAAGTTCAATATGAAATTTGGACGGTGCGTTCAGTATATGACAAAGATTTTACTGTATACATTTGAATGAAATGGTAACATTTTAACAAACCCGAAGCTCCCTAACTTCGTTTCCTCTGTCAACTACACTTCGCACAAAAATTAAAGGAGCAAGAAAAAAATCCAAATTTTTGGGGGATTTTCAACAGGCTGTAACTTATACAAAAATGGTCGTACAGCAAAAAAAAAAAAGCAAATTATAGCTCTAAGTGTCTAGTTTTCGGATCTGAGTTTGAAATTTTTTTTTTGAAAATATTTTTCGAGTAATCATAAGAAAACCACCGAAAAAAAAATGTTCGAAATTTTTTTGGTTTCTTTTTTAAATCTACGGACGTGGAAATTTTTTTTTCGACTTAACCTCTTTATG
This sequence comes from Ophion costatus, assembly GCA_951751655.1. Taxonomy (NCBI): domain Eukaryota; kingdom Metazoa; phylum Arthropoda; class Insecta; order Hymenoptera; family Ichneumonidae; genus Ophion; species Ophion costatus. The sequence continues at coordinate 30,675,003 of OX632356.1, forward strand.
GACCGGATAGGTTGTTTATTCAGCTTTAATTTGGTTTTTTAAAAATCTCGATACGAGCATTTCTCGCTGAGATATCGGTGTTTGAATGGAAAAAGATCATTTTGTCTTTGATTACCAATATCTCAGCAACCAATGATCGCACAGAAATTTTGAGGTTGGTTTCAAAAACTTGAATAAATTCTCTACAAGGATTGGCAATTGAATTTTGAAAAAATTTTTTTTTTCAATTATTACATGAATTTGAAAAAGCAACCAAAAAAGGGCTTTTTGTGGTTTTTTGGAAAATCAAGCGCCCAATCAAAAGTATTGCGGAAACCACTAATTTTAAGTGTGCCCTTTACTGTTTAATATACCCACAAAAACCCTACGAAGTTTCAATTTAATCCAGCCAACCGTTTTTTTTTCCCACTTGATCGAATTTTTGAAAAAATTAAAGGAGCAAGAATTTCGCTCTGAAAATGTCATAATTTTTATCAAAAATGAAAAAAAAATTTTTTTTTCATTTTTCTCTCAATTCTGTATTAGTGACATGGAAAATTTAAGAAAAAAAAAAACGAAAATTTTTGAAAAAAAAATTCCAAAATTTTTGAAAATTTTTTTATTTTTTTTATTTTTTTCAATTGGCTAAAAACTTCAGAAAATTAAAAAAAAAAAATTACCGCCGGCATTAGCGTTACCCAAAGCGTACCACGTGGACGTTGCACGGCGGATTTACGCTTCTTTTGTGCTTGCGCACGTGTATGTGTGTGGTTTTATCAGAGATTGAGACCCTGTGGTTCGTCACTTCCACAGTATTTTGTGACTCCAAACTCACTCTCCGAAGATTGTGTGTGTGTGTGTGTGTGTGTGTGTGTGTGTGTGTGTGTGTGTGTGCGCGTGCGTGCGTGCGTGCGTGTGCGTGTGCGTGTGCGTGGGCGTGTGCGTGTGCGTGCGTGGGTGTGTGTGTGTGTGCTTGAAATTGAAATTGAAAATTGATTTGAATTGAATTGAAATTGAATTGAATTGAAAAAAAAATTAAAGAAAAAAAAAAATTTCAAAAATTTTGGAATTTTTTTTTCAAAAATTTTCGATTTTTTTTTTTCTTAAATTTTCCAAGTCACTAATACAGAATTGAGAGAAAAATGGAAAATTTTTTTTTTTTCATTTTTGATAAAAATTATGACATTTTCAGAGCGAAATTCTTGCTCCTTTAATTTTTTCAAAAATTCGATCAAGTGGGAAAAAAAAACGGTTGGCTGGATTAATTTGAAACTTCGTTGGGTTTTTGTGGGTATATTGAACAGTAAAAGGCACACTTAACATTAGTGGTTTCCGCAATATTTATGATTGGGCGCTTGATTTTCCAAAAAACCACAAAAAGCCCTTTTTTGGTCGCTCTTTCAAATTCATGTAATGATTGAAAAAAAAAAATATTTTTTCAAAATTCAATTGCCAATCCTTGTAGAGAATTTATTCAAGTTTTTGAAACCAACCTCAAAATTTCTGTGCGATCATTGGTTGCTGAGATATTGGTAATCAAAGACAAAATGATCTTTTTCCATTCAAACACCGATATCTCAGCGAGAAATGCTCGTATCGAGATTTTTAAAAAACAAATTTAAAGCTGAATAAACAAGCTATCCGGTCCATATAGAGGTTAAGTCGAAAAAAAAATTTCCACGTCCGTAGATTAAAAAAAAAACCAAAAAAATTTCGAAATTTTTTTTTTCGGTGGTTTTCTTATGATTACTCGAAAAATATTTTCAAAAAAAAATTTTCGAATGCAGATCCGAAAACTAGACACTTAGAGCTACAATTTGCTTTTTTTTTTTTTTTGCTGTACGACCATTTTTGTATAAGTTACAGCCTGTTGAAAATCCCCCAAAAATTTGGATTTTTTTCTTGCTCCTTTAATTTTTGTGCGAAGTGTATAGCGAAGGGAAAACATCAATTCGAAAAATTTCATCTCGTTTAAGCATTATTGCGCTTATAAAATAATCAACTGTTGCCATTGTGATCAATTTAATTCATGTATTATAAAATGAATCATTAAATATTATACATTGATACATATATGCGTAGGCATTTGCATCATTTCGGCCACGAAATTATTCGCTATTCCTTTGATTTTATCGGTACGAACCGACGCACTTATTCGCCCACTTTGCCAGCGGTAAAGATTGACGTATAAGAATGACAGTCGAGTTCTTCGTTCCCTTGGAACAGTTGCGTGCCAATGGCAAAAATAAAAAGGCGGGATGGCACCCCGCGTCACGAACGTGTCGCATGGGATCGTGTTCGTGATCGATGTGGAAAAGCGTATATGTCGTACGCCTGTTGAGAGTCGGCTGGTACAATGAAATACCATCGTTCCTTAAGAAAATCGTGTCTCTCCTACCCTTACGAAAACCATGTCGTCTAACAAGACCAATGGCAAAAATTTCAACATTCTTCTTCTCTCCATTACGTTGTTCTTATTCTTTTTCTTGACGATATTTCGTCACTGGAAAATTAATCATCCATCTAAAAAAAACCATAATTAATGAAAAAAATTGTCATTTTTGTATCCTCATGTCCGTCAAAGTTTTTCGTTTTCTTCACAAAATATGTTTCACGTTGGTCAATCTTACCGAAAAATTTCTTTTAAAAATCTAGATTTTTCAGCTTCATCTATTTTGGCGTTCAAAATATAACATCAATCCTTCGGCTTTTCGTTTTTTTCTTTCCTCTTATTTTTCTTCTTTATTCACTTCTACAAACTTGTACAAAAGAGATTCTTAATTCCCCGCAAGTATAGATATTCTCATTCATCACCGTTGCGCGTTTTTCCCTTCCCGTACGCGAACGAATATAATTAGTTTGGTAAATTTGAAGTCCCATTGGTAATACTTCCTCATGTTTTTTTTTCTTGTTCCTCAAGATCACTGATTTAACGAGATCGTTACGTACGTCGTGGTTAAATGGAAACTACCAGAGTCATTGTACCGAGTCACGATGGGGGTTTCGTTTACCCTACCGGCACGTATATGCATGTATACAGATGTATACATGATATAGATATGTACACAGCATGAACATTGATTTATCGTTCCTAGCAGGCCGATCGAAATCCAATCCCAGACTTGGGTCGTTATCGAGCCCATCTTTGTTGAAAATCGCAATTAAGGGGTTACCCCCGCTTGCGATTTTGAAAAAATCGATTTTTTTTTATTGCATTTTTTTGAAGTATAAGTATCTGAGAATAGGTCCTGAAAATTTCAAGTCGATCCGAACAAAATTGACTGAGATATGAGTGTTGAAAGAGAAGAATCCGTGAATTGAAGAACTGAAATTGAAACTTTAAACGCGTTTTTCTCAAAATGGCATTTCTGAAGTCGGTGACCAAGATTACTCGAACACTAATGAACCGATCTTCTTGAAATTTTGCAGGCTTATTTAATACATAAAAATGTAGTCTTTAATCGTTCGATTTTCTTTTTCGAAAAAAAAATGGCCGTTTTATAGCCAAAAACGGCCGTTTTTTCGTTAAAATCGAACCATTAACTTTGACTGTCCGCCATTTTGTGAAAAATGAATATTTTTTAAAATCCTTCGATTAAAGACTAGTTTATACTTATATTTGACTAAATCCATCCGCATTTTTTTCAGATGATCCACTTCGCCGCAATGTTGGTCACCGCAAACCGTGCATTTGCCACTAAACAATGTAATATTTTTCAATAAAAAAATTACTGAAAGTTCTTCAAGATGTGTTCTCTAAGATGGTATATTGGTCGATTAAAAAAGTTTTGTAGTTTTCTTTAAAAAAATTCATGAAAAAGGCCCCTTTTAGCGCTACAAGTGGGGGTAACGCGTTAACGCATTACCTTTCTCAATTATGTCTGCGGTAAATTTTGCTTTCAATATAATAATAGTATGAATTGAATCATTTTGTATTTGGAGAGAAACTAATCTATGGGGGGGGGGGGGGGGGGGGTCAATGGAGCTGACCCGCGAGAGCATGTCAGAAAATACATAAATAAACTATTTATAAAAAATATATTTGTATTCGAATTTTATTATATTTTCTTTCCGAATTATCTAAAAAATTCCGAATTTTTGTTTTTTTTTCGAAAACTATTCGAATATACATATGCATAATAGTAGTAGTTGTACTTTTATTTACAGGCATCCTTGCAAATGTTTCGCCCCTCTCCCGTTGCATTTTTCTCCATTTTACAAGTATTTTCCCCTTTAGGAACATTTTCTTGGTTCTTCGCATTTAATTTTGGTCCTTGTCTCCTTTTTCTTCTTTATGTTTTCTATTTGAACATGCGCTCAAACATTCTCGGGCATCCTTTAAGTGGTTTCCCTTCCATTCTTCAGGTGATTTTTCAATTACTGGGTCCCCGGTACTATCTTTCCACTATTTTTTACAACCACCTACCACTTCCTCATTGAATTCTTATTTTATTTCTTCACACTCGACTATGTGCTTAAAACTTTCTTACTTCCGTCTGCGAATCCGGTCAGTCGAATATCGTCGCACCCCCGGTATTTTCTGTTTCAATTTGAAAATCAGCCCATTATCATCGCAGCTGTTTCATCTTCATGCGCCGTTCGATTCATTCTGGTACGACATTTTTTTCTATTTTTTCCCGCATTTTCAAAGTCGGAATATCGATTTCCGAAGATTTGTCCTTGCCCTTTTCTCGCAAGTTTTTCAGTCACACTTTTCGTAAGGGCCATTTGAGATATCCCAATGGATTAAGGGGCATTCTCTGGGGCTATCAAAACCCTTCTTGGAATGCCTACAATAAGTTTGTGTACCTCAAACAGGAACCATGGTACGCCGATCTGAAATTTCAAGATTTTGATGATTCTGGAGAAATGGCCAAAAGGGTTGATGTCTTGTTTCAAATTTTACCATATTGTGAGGGCCTATCCGATCGAAAATATTTAATTGATATTTCGATATTTCGACTTCCCTTGTTTGGGTAAAAGTGGAACTTTTACCCGTTTTTTGTATGAAAGGTCACTACTTTTCGGAATTTTTGGAAAATCGCACAAAAGAGCTTCTCCACTCTAAAAATAGCAAATGAGGACTGGCAAAAGTGTTTTTCGAAATTAAAAAAACGCACATGTTTAGCGTTTTATGATGCAGATTTTTTTGGAATCCATCAAAAAAGGTTTTCTATTGTTTAATTTTATATTTGATGATGATGCCGTCTTAGTTTTAGTTCAAAGCAATTATAATGGTGTCATGTATTTTTTTAAATGTCAATCATTTATCGGGTTGCCTAATATTTCTGGCCAAGGCTGTATGTACCTTATCCTCTCTTGGTATTTTCATTAAAATATCTTTGTTTCAAAGTAACGGCAATAAATTAATGAGACAAATCGTCAATTTTCAACGAAAAGTAGAGAGGCAATGAAATTTTGAAAAAATATCGAAAATAAATTTAGTGACTCCACAATAACAAAATACAACTTTTTACTCCTTAGACTAAATATTCCAAACCTCATAGTTTTCAAGTTATGCCGCACGATGCCGGCTTTTCGAAAACTGCCGTTTTTTTTCAAGAAAAAACTAAATAACACGGCGAAAAAAATTGTGGATGTTTTTTTTTAAACGACACTAAAGCTAACGGTCTCCTTTTCGAAGATCTTGTCACTAAATTGTGAGATTACCATTTTTTCAAAGTCCACCACGCGATTTTGCATAATGCAAAAATCGCGAAAAACCGACATTTTCAAGATAACGTGCCGGGTACAAAAGAAATCGCAAAAATAAAAAATGAAGCTGGCTTTGTCCGCTCCAAAACCCCGTTTACGATTTTTTTTGCCGAGATATTCGATTTTTTGTCCGAATACAAAATGTACAGGGTGCCTAATACTTTTGGCCACGGCTATATATAACATATTATGAATGCATGCATAATGATTAATTTACGGATAGATTCATGTGTACAAGTCGTAACGTAAAATTAGTGTTTTATTTCTATCGGCTGTCCCGTTTTAATCTTATACCTGATTCATCTCGAAAAATACTGCTCCGATCAAGTATTGAGCATAATAAAACGTTTGGGTTCAAATGGGGATGTTAAAAAATCTTTTTTGGTCCACAATTCAAAATGGCGACGTTGAGATAGCCAATGTGTTTTTTTTTTCTAAATGGGATCATGCATTTTTTTTTAACCAAAACATGTATCAGGCCAATACTAAGAATGTTCGGAGGAAAAGTTTTTTGTTGACGTTCACAATTTTTAGGCTAGAATACGATTTTTTACTATTTTAGCGCTATCCAGTATGTACCACGAGAAGGTAGAGTCTGCGTGCAGGGTGCGTTTCAATTTTTTCGATAACCCAGACAAACCCAAACAAGCATTAGGTATCCGTGGCTCGTCACTTCCGTTATCAAACAAACGCAAGCAAACCCACACGCACACTTACACTTGGGTTTGTAAGATAACGGAAGAGACGAGCCGCAGAGACCTAAACCTTGTTTGTGTTTGCTTGGGTTATTGAACAAACCCAAACAAACCCGAACAAACCCACACTCACACGCACATTTACACTAGGGCTGTTGCAGACTTTACCTCCTCGTGGTACATTCTGAATAGTGCGAACAAGTAAAGAAATGGCATTCTAACCTAAGGACGTTATCAAAAAACGTTTCCTACAAAAGATATTAGTTTTGGCATGATAACTTTTTTGGTGAGGAAAAAATTCAAGGTGCCATTTAAAAAAAAAACAAGTCGGCCATCTTATCGTCGCTATTTTGAATTTGGGACCAAAAAAGATTTTTTTCCGAACGTCTCCCTTTGAATCCTACAAGTTTCATTCTACTCAATACTTGATCGGGGCACTGTTTTTCGAGATAACTCAGGTGTAAGATTAAAATGGGACACGCGGTATATACTATAGTCGAATTAATTCTGGACACTTTGAATAGCAATTAGTTTTCTTGATATGTACGTAGAAAATGTATATTCTGCTATGCCGAAATGATACTGTAACGTTTTAAATATAATCTATAATGCTTCTACTAAATATTTCCCTTAAAGAGTTACGTGGGTAGGAAAATTTCAAAGAATCCATTTTTTAACATATTATCTAATAGTACAACATGTCTAAAATATTCTCCCAAAGTTTTATGTCAATCGGAGTAAAAGTTTAGGATAGAGAACCTTTGGGAATCCCCCCCCCTCCCCGTTTGGAAAGATCGGACGGGAGCGATGCAGGTATATCGCATTTTTCTCAAAACACTATTTTTGAGGTCGGTTGACACGACTTCTCAAAAACGAATGCACTGATCTTATTAAAATTTTGCACACTTCTTCAAAATAGCATTGACCAGTGATTGAACGAAGGTTTTTTTTTCGATTACAACTAATTTTATAAGGCTATACGTAGTGTAAATTGTACCAAAAATTGAACTATTTTACATACAACTCTTCCAAAAATTCAAATTTCAATTTTTTAAAAATCCTTCGTTCAATCACGAGCTACACTTATCTACTGAACAGAAAAAAAATTGTTTTTTTAATTTCAGATAAAGCTATCATGAGTTATCCTGATCACCACGAGGACACTTTTTTTAGGGGTCTCCGGAATTCAGGTCCCACCGGCTGAATTTCCCAAACATTTGGATGATTTTTTAAAAGATATTCATGAAATGTTGCTCTTTATGTGCTTAACATTTTGAATAAAATAATTTATATATTATGTTTTTTTCTTTCAAAATTGAGAAAATAAGCTTTTTTGGCTTCGAAACCCATGTAACCCCTTAATAAGCCTACAGATAAGGTTCCGAAACCCCCTCCCCGATTACGCTGAAATTTTGCACAAGCCTTCCTTTCAACATTTTAAGACAACCTCTGAACGAATTTGATGGCCACTCGCAATATTTTTCGATACACTGAAGCAAATTTTTTTTTGCGCACACCGGCTATATTTATATCTGCTACGTCTCCGTTCATACCTATATAGGTTATCGCGCTCTCCACTTTGTCCAAACAAAAATATCCAAACAAACCCAAACAAACAAGCCCAAACCCAAAAACTATTTCGCGTTGCCAAAAATCCCTTTACGGGTCGTCTTAAAATATTAAAAGGAAGATTTGTCCAAAACTTCAACGCGATCGGAGGTGGGTCGGAACCTTACCCAAGCCTACTTTTATAAGAATATTAAATTAAATATATGTCATTATAATGTCATTACAACGTAAAGATGACGTAAATTGCAAAATTCTATTAAAAAATCGACAACTCCGCGGAATGATGAATTCCACTTGTGTGTGCGTATGAGTGCATATATAAAATTGGAGATTACTTCAACGAGCTTTTTCGATTGATGCAAAAGTTGCAAGATTATCGGTTCGCTACTATCTTATTAAATAGTATTTATATAGCTACATAAAGTATGCGAATCATCAATATATGGGAGCTTACCAGAGCGCAGGTAAATATAAGAATTACGCACACCACACACACACACACGCACACACACACACACACACACACACACACACACACACACACACACACACACACACACACACACACACACACACACACACACACACACACACACACACACACACACACACACACACACACACACCAGCATGCTCGCACGCACGCACGCACGCTCGCAGGCACGCACACACACGCTCGCAGGCACGCACGCACACACACACACGCACGTACGCACATACACACGCTCGCAGGCACGCACACGCGTGCACGCACACACACACACACACACACACACACACACACACACACACACACACACACACACACACACACACACACACACACACACCCGCACGCACGCTCGCAGGCCCGCACGCACGCACGCACGCTCGCAGGCCCGCACGCACGCACACACACACGCACGCTCACACACACACACACCCGCACGCACGCTCGCAGGCACGCACGCACACACACACGCTCGCAGGCACGCACGCACGCACGCGCGCGCACACACACACACACACATAAACAAACACACACACACCCGCACGCACGCACACAAACACACACGCTCGCAGGTATGCACGCGCGCGCACGCGCGCGCACACACACACACACACACACACACACACACACACACACACAACCGCACGCACGCACGCGCGCACGCACGCACGCTCGCAGGCATGCACGCGCACACACACACACACACACACACACGCGCGCGCGCACATAGTAATGGGCACGCTATATCGGAACCGGCACCGCCACCGACACCGACCCTCAGCACGCGATTTTACCCGAGTTCCTTCCCCTTTCCACTCTCCTTCTATCCACCCTCGATACACGCAAAAGGGATCCCCGCGCGCACACCGCAATCCTCTCCTCCTCACCGCTCGCTTTTTCCGAGAGTATGTAAAAGCCCTCGGAAGCGCGTCAGTGAAAGCTCGGATTTCGAAGGGAACGGACAGCGTGAGAGAGGGAGGGAGAGAAGGAGCGAGCGAGCGAGAGAGGGAGGGATAGAGAGAGAGAGAAAGAGAGTAGCGTTGTTCCTAGTAAAAATCTCCGACATAAATTTGGACGTCGTGTTTCCTGTCAACAAATAAATAAAAAACAAATTGTTTTGACTCCTGTGGACGATCAAGCTCATATAGGACGATATTATGCCACGGGTGAGAGAGAATTATTATTCATATTTTTTGTTCGTCACGCACTTCACATTGAACGTTCGAGTAGGGAAAACAATAGGTTTGTTCGCGCTAGCTACACTTTCTACACTTTGACCAGATACAGTAATAGAAAGTCCACCGGAGGTGTAAGAAGTGTAGAAAAGTGTAGCTAAAACGAACGGACCCAATATTTTGATCATCATTGATATTTGATTGGATTTTTATTCCGAATTTAATATTTTTTATTAATTAATTTAGCTGTAATTAATACAAGTTGATGTATAACTTGAACTCCAGCATTTACTCGTGTTGTTTGTTCGTTTGCACTTGTTCGTTTTTTTGTTGTGGTATACGAATGACGCACCGGCGAGGCACATATCGCTCTCAATGAGCTAGCACGTCATCCCCTCGTACGCACCCTACCTCCATGCACGCTCTCACTCGAGCCACGTGTCAAGCCCCCACAGAACATGCGCCAGTCCGTATACGCGGCCCTTTGAGACCTCGAACAGCTTGCGCAATCTGTTTCCTCATTTGACCACAGTATGCTCATTATTTTTTGTCCCAGCTCACTTTTGGCGGAGTTGCATGAAAAGTGCACTGCAAAATTCTCGAGGCATACTCGGCTCGGCGTAACTTTGGGCTCTTTATCATTATCGGGATGCACTGGGAAATGCAGCGAGACATGCACGGGGGTCGCAGCTAAATATTTGTTGCAGTGAAGATTGACGAGGGAACGCGTCAAAAATGTGTGTGGGGGGGGGGGGGGGGGAGTACAGATAGAAGTATACAAAATTTGAGATTCTCAAATTTACGTCCTAGATGTAAAGCTGTAAAGACGTAATAGCATGATATACAGACCAAGCTTCAAATATCCAGATAGGATTGGTTTTTTTATGATTGTTTCACAAGTATTGACTTTGTATCACATGTTAATGACTTTACAAGAGTAAAACCGTGAAGAGTGGCCGCGGTTTTCGAATCACTTGGTTTTCAACGATGCCACACAGATTGGTAAGGCATGGCAAATTCTCATAAGTAAATGAACCGAACTTTAGTACGTTGCAATTAATTGCATCATGCCGATGTCGTTGTTGATTGTGACGCTCTCCAAAAAGCTTCTTGTGTCAACTGAAATGCAGCGAGAAATGCACGGGGGTCGCAGCTAAATATTTAATGTACTAAAAATCTACGAGAAAACGCGTTAAGGAGCTGGGAAGGGGACAAAGTCCTAGGTAAAAGTATCCACAATTCGAGATTCTCAAATTCATGTCCTACATGTAAAGTTGTAGAGATGTAATGGCATAATATGTAGACCGAGCCTCAAATTTTTAGTTAGAATTGTTTTTTAATGATTGTTTCACATGTATTTGTTAGTGTTCGACTTTATTAGGGTAAAACAGTGAAGAGTGGCCGCGGTTTTCGAGTCACTCTGTTTTCAGCATTGCCACGCAGATTGGTAAGGACGTATGACAGAATCAAATAAGAAAAATGAAGACGCTGTTAGTTCGTTGCAATTAATTGCACCACAACGTAGTCATTGATTGTGAACCTTTCCGAAAACTTTATTTCATACATGAATTACCCACAAAGAATTGAAGCCTGTATATTTTGTAAAAATGGTACATACTGTACTATTTTTTGCTTGCGCTTTTTCTGATCATCTTATCAAATGGCAAAACAAGACCCCACAATAAAGCATGGAAAACTACCGCAAATTGAAAGTGTGATCATTTTTAAACGAGTTAGTGAATCGACTTCAAATTTTGTACACGTGCTTATGCATCCATTTTTCGTTGCCATGGTAGAATAAGGGAAAGACCCATAGATTCTTCAAATACATCGATGTACTGAAATGCACTTGGTCCAACGCCAAATGCGCCAAAATTGCACCGAAAGTGCATACAAATAAAGAAATGCTTTATCGGCATTCACGAAAGATTAGCGACCCACGAAGTTTCTAGCAGAACTGAAATTGGATTGGTGACAAAAGAGATTGGCCAAAGGCGTGAAGGCACGTTGAAGATGGGCCGGAGGTGGACCAAAAATGCGCTCGATTTTTACCTCGTGCGATCCCGCGGATAAATTCAGGTTGAGTTGTTTTGACCAACGATAAAGAACAAAACAAAGATAAATCAATGATAAAAAGAGGAAGTACGTAAAAGCATGTTGACAGTTAAATTGGATTATGTAGTCAGTAGTCTTTTATTTTTCGTCGATCAGTTTAAGACGGAGGTCGATGTATGAAATAGCCGAATAGACAAGAATTTTATCGCGGCTAGACGAAAATTATCGTAGGCTTATCGCGACTCGAAAAATAGTTGCCGGACGAGTTTTATTCGATCACGAAAGTTTAGGGTTAAAGCGAGGCATCTCCCGTCGGAGTAAATCATCGATAAACTTATTGCGATGTACAAAATATTGATTTGAGGACAAATGTCTCGAGGAGGCGTGCGCGGAGACGAAATGCGTGCTACGCATTTTATTTTTATCGTTTTTGTTTTGCACACCATCCTCGTGATTCTTCGATTCGCGCTGAAATTTATCACGTATTTAGACCGAGTGGTCTTGCAGACTTTGATACTCTCGTTTATTATTCGTATGTCTTTAAGTTACTGGGGCACGGACGTGACTCAAACTATTTTGGAGACATGTGTTATTATTATTATTATTATTATTATTGCTGCTGCTGCTGATGCTGTTGTAGATATTGTTACCGTGGAAGTTTAATATTTTACGTATCTTCGTTATATTACTTATTTGTAACTTTTTTTTATTTGATTATTACACTTTTTACTAAGTGAGAACAATCCACATTAATTTTGTGAGCTGTGCTCGTGGAAAACTTATTATTATGATTATTGTTGTTAATGTTACCGTTGGAATTTAATACGTTTATATCTTTACTACAGTATATTAACTGAAAAAAATGTATTATTATTTCAGCTAAGAATAATTTACGTAATTTTTTTACAATTTTTATGGGAAATGCATTATTATTATTATCATTGGCGATGTTTTGGTCATTGTTATTGAGTTTCAATAGTTATCGAGTTATGGAGTTGATGTGAGAAAAATAATTGACTGCACTCATTCGCCCTTAAAATTAATTTACGGTAGTCAGTGTTGTTTTCGCCAAACGCCTATGAAAAATTCATTTGCTTCCGGTGTAGAATGAGCGATGGAATTTTTCAGCCAGTATAATTATTTCTGATTGTGAGAGGCAATCGAGTAATGATTGATGGTCGAATTTGTTTGTTTTTCATCTATTTCCGTATTCCCGTATCTGTCGACCTTTTAACTTTCGACAAGTTCGTTGTTCACGAACTTCTCCTCGAAAAAAAATTATCTTCATTGACTACAATTTTATCAGACTTTTTTTACGGATCTTTTTGCAGTATCATTGCGACGGCAATAATGATAATTTCTTTTTTTCGGTATTCCCATGAATCGAAAACCATTTCGGAGCATAAATAATACTTTTTGTCGAGAAGGTCATATTTATAACTATTATCAAGTATTATGTTTTTTTAATCATTCCTCTTTATCATCACGCTTTAATGACATTTCGTCTTCATTTTTCGGAGCTTCGAATGATACCGGGTGATTTACAACAGTATTCCCAAAATTTCATAATCATTTCAATAACATGCACATATTTTTTAAGTCATGTTTTCCAACGGCGTTAACAACATTGTGCAGTGAAAATAAAAGCAAAAATAATGAGTTAATAAATATACGAAACGGTCTTGTATACATACTTATATACGTATGAGAGAAATATGACAAATTTCCTGCGGATCTAAAGATATTGTAAGACGAAAAAAATATAAACATCGTGTGCAATAGCGATAGTATCGCGGCGTGAAATGATCCATAGAACGATGAGGAAGTATAAACAAAGTGTGTCCACGGTCAAGGCCGGTGCTAGAACGTTCGTATGGTAGACTTCTAGGGAATAAGCATCACGCAATTGACTATTGCGTCATAAGCAGATACGAGTAAGAGCCGACACAGACATAAGTATACGGGAGGAGGAGGAGGGGAGCTGCATGAAGATGCGACGGGTGAGAGAATGCCAACCGGAAGTATGTGTGACTTTGAGCAGGCACGCGAACGCAAATTCCTAAACGCCCGCCAACAACCTGTCGTAATAATCACCCACACGCGCTTTTATAGTTATATATACATATACGTTCTCGTACGTATGTAAAGCTCTTTTTCTTAGAGATCTTAGAAATATTTCTTAGATAATATTTTAATATTAACATTTTTTATTATATACTTATAAGTGAATATATAATATTTAATAATATAAACGGGATGTTGTTGGAAAGATGTCGAATAGTTATCGTACGGTAATGTCTTAAGGATAACCTAAAAATCGTACCTTATCCGCGTCGACCGGACATTTATGGTCCCTGGGCTATTATCTGCCCCCCCCCTTCCACGAAACTAATATGCCCAACCCCCGGGCCGCGGACTCGTACCGGTCTGTGGGCCATTTGGTACCGGGCCGCAGAGAAAGAATAAATCATTTGCAGAATTTCCGTTTCATTTATTATCTGACTCTGAACGATGTTTGATTTTAAAGAATGCAATAAGACAAAAAATCATTGATCCAATATCATTGGTGTTGTTGAATGAAATTTTGTTGATTCAATTGTAACATTGTTGGTGTAAATGATCGGATGTATTAGGCTGAACAAAATGCTATTGACTTTAATAACATGATAAAATTGAAGGTTTTTTTTTCATTCAAAAGATATATTGTTAACCGAGAACAATATATTATTGAATCTATCCAAAAAATTATCGCCGACAAATGCATTATTTGCAACGAACAAAAAAAGCGTTTGAATTAATAACATGAATATGGTTGATTCGAGTACACAAGAAAAACAGAATATCGCTCGTTCGATTCAGATAAAATTTCTATTGAGTCAATATTCTATTTGATTGTCTTCACTGTATCCGTTATCAATTTTCTAGTCCACGATTCGTTGAAATATTAATATTTAATTTCCATACGAAAATATTAAGCAAATGTCTGAAATGGTTAAGAAATTAAGCGAAAATAAAATTTAATTCTTGCGCATACACGAAGCGATTATATCGTAGTAGTGATTTGATTCACATTGCTTACGAGTACACAGTGGATTCACCTTTGTTATTATATCTAAAAAATACCACAGTTTTTATGTCAGTCGTACCATTTTATTTTGTGTATTTTTTTGCAACTTTTTAAAGGCCGGGCTGTGAAAACATTTTCTGAGATTAAACCGGTCCGGTTTTACTTCTTGTTTTATCTTGTTCGCATCTTTTCCTCGAATTTTCGCACGTATTCACAGAGTACGGGCCTAATTTCTCTATTTAACAGTTCGTTCCATCCCATCTGCTTCTTTGCCTCTATAAAGATTTCTTCCACATTCGTCCTCATGATGTCTTATGATATAATGTAATGTGATATTATATTATTTTATATTATAGTTTGTAGTTTTTATTATTCCAGGTAAAACCCTTTTGGGGTATTTACACAAAAGATCACCTCCTACATACATACATACATACATATTATAATATGATATAACATAATATAGTATAATAATAACAATAATAATAATAATATTGATCTTACAACGAACAATTATAATGACACTAATAACAGCAACTTTTGCAGAGTAAAAATGATGATGAAGCCCTCGATATCTAAGGACAATTTTGCTGTTGTCGTTCACTCTAATATAGTCATTATCCCATTTACTATGATTGCTACAATTATCGCTATCATAATAATGGTTACAATAGAGTTCTTATAATTATTATTATCATTATTATTGCTACTTTCGCTGTTCTTGCCATCGTCGTTATTAATAATTGAATTAATGAACGTAAAAGCGACAATAATCGTAATTCACAGAGTGAAAACGAATATTATTTTATTTCTTAGGATGATTTTTAGTTCTTCCTGACTCTGAAAACTTGATTATGGTGACGGTCCTTCATATTTTGGAATAAATAGCTGGTTGATTAACGGGAGTTTTCTTTAAGTTGAATTGTTGAGGAACAATCATCGGTTTGTGATAAGCTGAGCCAATCGATCGTAGAATTGGAGCACGTGGCCGACAGTTGAGAAAACTTAGACTCAAGTTTGTCTTGAAAGTTACTGCCAAAGTAATCGAATTGAATTTGCTCGGCAAGAGGATTGCCAAATTGCCAAAGGAATCGAATTGAATATTTTTGGCAAAATAATTGTCAAATTGCCAATGAAACTGCATTGACTTTATCCTTGACAAAATTGCCAAAGTAATTGAATTTTTCGGCAAAATAATTGTCAAATTGCCAAAGAAATCGGGTTGAATTTTTTCTTCCGCAAAATAATTGTGAAATTGCCAAAGAAATCGAAGTGAATTTTGTCTGCGAAATAATTGCCCAATTGCCGAAAACATCGAGGTGAATTTCGTCTGCAAAAGAATTGCTAAAAAAAGTTAGTTTGAACGATTACAGAACATTCTATTTCGATAAATGGATTGAGGGGATTGATAAAATGCGTCGAATATAATGACGATCAGTTTTCAATCTAGACGTTTCGGGACACCGGAATTTGTCCCTAAGCATAGATACCTAAGTGTGTACATAGGGACATGCGCGCCTGCACGTACGCGCTGAGATAATAGATAAGAAAAGAGTGGTGCATACTTTTTCGTCGGGAGTCTGCAAAAATGTAATGACGCGTATATACGATTGACGAAGAAATCGCGAACGAGTTATTCACTCGGACCCGTGGTCCAACGGTCCAGTTCGTTATTTCTCTCTCCCTTACTGCCAAGTTTTCCTCTATTCTCTGCCGTACTGCTCTCTCCGTTGGCCATTGAGTCTAACGGAGCAAATACGATCTGCTCGACAATTTGTCGATTTGCCCCGGGGAGAAGTGTCTCTCCGATAAATTATTATTTCTGTCAAAGTCCAACCGCCTTTATGTTTTTATCACACGCGGGCACCAGTCGAGACACACATACACAGGTCATTCCGGGCTGAACGACCGGCCACATTCGGACTTTCGTCGCTCGATCGCTTATGCCATTTCGTTTTGACTCTTCTTTTTAAGGCGTTACATCTGAGCAGAAAAAATGTCGACCGTTTTTTGCTGGCTTAAGGCCTTAGGTCACAGTAACGGGTATAAAATCATGTGCGAATTTAACAATTTTCTTCGTATGAAAAAGTGATTCACATCTATTTAGTATGAATATCAAGCTGTTATAAAATATATATTTTTTTTCGGTGTACAAAATGGCCGACTACTAATATTTTCTTTTAACTTTTTTTAGGCGCTCCGCAGCGTGACATTTAGCATCCACGATTTTAGACCGAGAACAAAAAACAAAAATTCTCGTCAATCTACATTAGAATAGAGAGAGAGAATTTAAAAAATATTGTTTTATTCAAAAGTTGTAGATATCTGAACTTAAGAAATGAATTTTTAGTGAAAAATTTCGTTATAACTGCTCATAAAATGAAACGTTTTCGATTGATCAGAAATTCCGTACGTACTTGTCTGCGAAATGCAATTAGGAACATAACTTTTAAATTTGAAGTAAATCGAGTGAAAATCGTTGAAGTTATTTGTCACGCTAATTGGAAAAAAGCTGTTTCGAGAAGTTTCTAGTAGCCGGCCATTTTGTACATCGAAAAAAAAAATATATTTTTGCTAACAGCTTGATATTCATACTAAATAGATGTGTGATTAATTTTTTCAGCGAACCACTTTTTCATACGAAAAACAATTGTTAAATTCGCACACGATTTTGTACCCGTTACTGTGGCCTAAGGCCTTAAATTATGAATAAACATTACAATAAAGATGTACAAAAGGAATTATAGGTGAAAATAATTTTTTTAAATGTTTAGACCTCATTTTCCGAAGCGCCTGTAAGAACTCCGAAACGCACGAAACAGCCTATAGATTGTTAAAATAGGCATTTGAAGTCGAATGCGAATTTTTCTAGTTATGAAGGCGCTAATTATGAAAATTTACTAATTACGAATTTGGGCGAATATTTTTTCCAATTACGAATAACCACGGATTGTTTTGTCGGAGGCTCGAAATGTGGGATAAACGTGCTAAAAAATTCAGATCAAATTCACAAACTTTAGTCCAGTCGTTGTAGGAAAAATATAAAACGACCTAACAATTGAAGACCTACTATCAAAATGCCTCCGTGCGCGGACTCAGAATTCGAATGAGATTCCATTCCATCGTGTAGCTCCTGGACAAATTTTGAAAATTGGCTCGTTTTTTTTCGAACCGACGTTTTTTAAATCGGGAGAACGCACAATGCGAGCAGTTTTTTATGCGACTAACTTGAAGTTTTACTGTAGCATCTCAAAAGAATTTTCGTAAGAAGTACACACAATTTTTACAACTCATCAATCATTCACTTTTTATTAGGTGTACAAATTAATTGGGTGCCTTTGGAGTTAACAAGATTGATAAAGAGCACCGAATTAATTTGTCAACCTTATAATGAACAAATTAAGGATGTTGAGTCCCTATGAAACATGTTAATGTTAATTGTTCAATAAATAGCTTCTTAATCGTCATGAAATTTTTACACGACCTCCTGAATACTTCATGTAAAAACATACCAAATTTTCAGAATTCTATCATCATTACTTCAACCTCCTTAAGGGTTGAAATAAAAAATGATAAGAAAATTCTGAAAATTTGGTATGTTTTTGTATGAAGTATTTAAGAGGTCGTGTTAAAATTTCACGACGATTAGGAAGCTCGTTATTAAAAAACTAACATTTTGTTAAGAACAATTTTTAAAAGAAATAAAAAAAAATGTATCAATCAACTTCGTTTTGTTTCCGTTGCTTTCAGTATATTGTAGATATTACAAAATTGAGACGTCAAAAAAAAACTTATTGCAAAGTTACATCAGTTTCCATAAGACAACATTTAAGTTGTGAATGTTAATTGTTCAATAACGAGCTTCCTAATTGTCGTGAAATTTTTACACGACCTCTGAAATACTTCATACAAAAACATACCAAATTTTCAGTATTTTATCATCATTTGCGATTTGGGACTCAACATCCTTAAGGACGATTTTTAGCGAAAAGAAAACATGTATTCCAAGTCATACCGCTTTGGAAAAGTAAATCATATTTTTAAATAATCGTGTGTACTTCTCTAGCAAAACTAATGTAAATGACGATTTCTTTTGTTCTTGGTGCTGATCCATTAAAGTTGTGCCCCCTCCCGCAGGGCGCCGAAAAAGATGCTCTTATTGTTAGTGTAGCTACAACTGAGCGGGCAATCTCTATTGTTTTTCACACGAATTTCAAAAAATTTTATACATCACCATGGGTAGAATAAACCTTCCAACATCATTTCAATTTCTTTTTAGTATTCTCAAACAAAAATTCGAAAAAGTCCCATTTTCCGGTCAGCCACGTAGATGTAACGTCTCAAAAAATAAGCAATAAAAAATAAGGGTCTCAATTTTTCTGGTGAACTTCATTTGCGCGTGACTTTTCAATTTATGGTGTTCTGTATGGAAGCATTCTGTTGTATACGATGTGTACTCCTAACGGAACGATTGTATTTTGTGCAAACATTACATTATTTAATTATTACAAAAAATAGAACAAAATAGTTATTAAATCCGAGAATATTTTTAACCATTACATTATATATGTGTGTTTGTCGACACTTACATGTATATACAGGGGGTTTTGCGCATGGACCGACACATTTTTTTTTTTGAGGAATTGGAGGGATCATTAGCTGATTTTTTCACCCTTAGACCCTATGAACCCTTATGTCATGGTAATGGAGATATGAATTTTTATTTTTTTTAATTACCTGGAATGTCGTCTTTAAATCTTCATAACTTTTTTATTTGTGGTCGTAATAGCACGACGTAAGTTTTCATGTATTCTTCAATACATGTTTATTATAAATAAATCATTATTTGACATAATTAGTATCAAGATTCCTCAATTAGTATTAAGACTCTTGAGCTTCCAGTCTTAAAAAAGTGTAAATATATGGAAAATCTTTACTCCTAAATTTATTTTATACTTATTTATTATAAAAAAACTTATCCTCTTAATTTTACCATTTACCAACTTATCCTCTTTATTTTAACTTTATGAAACAAAGCTAAGTTAAAAATCGCTACAGTTTTTCTCATAATGAATTTAAAAGTTGACATTTTTCACTCATTTTCGCATTTTTCAACTTTGAAAGCTCATGAGTCATTTTCTTGAAACCAATTGCATCAAATAATAATTTATGTATAATAAACATACATTGCACAATACAACAAAACTTATTTCGTGCTATTATAATCACAAACAAAAAAGTTTTAACGATTCAAACGCGAAATTTCGGATAATAAAAAAAACGAAAGAAATCGTATCCTAATTACCGTGACACTTAGGGCATAGGATCTAAGGGTGAAAAAAGTAGCAACCACCCCCCCCCCAACCCCCCCAAAATGGTGTCCGTCCTTATGCCAAACATCCTGTATATATGAATATTTAAAAATACATTATTACATCTTCAAAATAATCGCTCATTTACTACGGTTTGTCTATTGATCTGTAATTCAATTTTTCCACAAAATATATTTATTTCCTCGAAAAGGCTCCTTGTATGTTATAAAAAGATATGCATATATTTGACTGTAGTTTTTTTTATTTGTATTTTGATACATTTATTTTCATTTTTATTTATAAAAATAAATGCTCGATATTTCTGGTACATCTCAAAATTTATCCACTTCTCGGCAGGCTTCGAGAAAATGTGTGAAAAAATTCACTTCAATACTCACGTGCACATACAGTACAGTTCGGAAGTTTTCGATCACTTTGGATAACTGCAAATTTATATTAGAATAATATATTTCTTTGATATCTTTATATTTTTACAGAATTATATCATTGTAATACAATTTTCCAATGATTCAAAGGGATCGAAAACTTTTGACCGGTACAGTATGTTTTTTTTTGGTAAAATTCTCAAGTACACCCGAGTAGAAATATACTTTCCGGAAGAACCATTTATCAAGGGTCATCTTCTAGGCCCATTGAAACCCTTCTCGGAATACCCACAATAAGTTTATGTACCTCAAACAAGAACCACGTTGTAGCTATTTAGAGTTTCGAGATTTCGATGATTCTGGAAAAGTCGCCAAAAGTGATAGCGACGTGTTTCGAATTTGACGCTATTTGGAGGGCTTATGCGATCGACGATATTTTGCTGATTATGCGTAATCGCGCAGTTTTTGTCGAAGGCTCGAATTTGGGCCGTAGAAACGCGAAAAACGTGTTTCCATATACTTTCGATAATTTTTAACGAAAATTGGCGGTTTTAGGAGAAAGAAGGGAAAATTCTATATCCACGCGCGAGGAGTCACGGGTAAAAGCTATTTTGTTTTATAACATATAATGATAAAATGTGTAATGACCAATTTGCGGATATTTACGTATATATAAATAAGTTGTAACTTAAAATAAGTTTTTAATATTTATTTTTATGTACAAATATTTAAAACTATTTTACAACTTTTAACTAAATTTTTGCGCACATTTTCTCGTATATATATATATATATATATTCACCATAAGCCATATTCGTATATATGTACGAGAAAATATGCGAAAAATGTCAGTGCAAAGTTGTAAATTAGTTTTAAATATTTATACATATATATTAATATTAAAAACTAATATTAAAAACTAATCGCCCATATGCGAAAAATATGCGAAATTTTTTAATCTGCATTGTATATGTATATATATATATATATATATATATATATATATATATATATATATATACAAGGATGAGATATATATATATACAGGACAGATAAAAAAATATTTGTAAAATTTTATATAAAGCTATATAGTGTAAATGTTAATATTTATATATATATATGTATGAATATTTGAAACTAATATACAACGTTACAATATACAATTTACAAAAAAATTGCGAAAAGAATTTGTTTATATATATATGGGGCATTCCATACCAATTCGACCTGGGTCTGACCCTCGACCCCTCAAATCTGGTTCCTGACTTTTCCTACCATTACTCTCACTCTATCAAGCAATTACAATTTTCTTCAGATTTTTCAAACTAATCGTGAGCGCGTCATGAATTTTTGAATTGTTTTTTTGAACACCTCGATGGCCGTAATCGAAAAATCTGAAAAAATTCCCAAAAATAGAGTGTCAGATATAAAAAAACATTGGTGTAAAATTCATAATGTCTGGGCTTCTGCTTCAATCCGTTTTTTAGCTTTTTGAGCAAAAAAAAATGAAAAAAATAAGAAGCAGAGGTCAATTTACTGTAGACTGTTACTCGGAATTTTGTATGCATAGTACCAGATTTTAAAAAAAATTTCTCCGATTTTTCTAAAGTGTATTTTATAATTTTCGGATTTTTTTTTCATCATGGTTGACACAAAAACCCTAATTAGGGATTTGGAAATGATGCGAATTGCACTAACAATAAGCGTAAGATGCCTGTCGAGGTTTGGTACACTCTAAACTACTATTGAACTGCTACTGTGGACAGTAGCTTGACTATTTTTTATGACAGCGAACGGTTTTTGGAAATTTTTAAGGATTTTTTAAGGCGTTACCCCCACGGGTAGCGCAAAAAAGGCCTTTTTCATTAATTTTTTTAAAGAAACTACAAAACTTTTTTAATCGATCAATATACCATCTTAAAGAACACATCTTGAAGAACTTTCAGTAATTTTTTTATTGAAAAATATTATATTGTTTAGTGGCAAATGGCCGTCAATGAAATCATGTTTTTATATACACGGTTTGCGGTGACCAACATTGCGGCGAAGTGGATCATCTGAAAAAAAAAATGCGGATGGATTTAGTCAAATATAAGTATAAACTAGTCTTTAATGGAAGGATTTTTAAAAAATATTCATTTTTCACAAAATGGCGAACAGTCAAAGTTAATGGTTCGATTTTAACGAAAAAAACGGCCGTTTTTTGGCTATAAAACGGCCATTTTTTTTCGAAAAAAAAATCGAACGATTAAAGACTACATTTCTATGTATTAAATAAGCCTTCAAAATTTCAAGAAGATCGGTTCATTAGTGTTCGAGTAATCTTGGTCACCGACTTCAGAAATGCAATTTTGAGAAAAACTCGTTTAAAGTTTCAATTTCAGTTCTTCAATTCACGGATTCTTCTCTTTCAACGCTCATATCTCAGTCAATTTTGTTCGGATCGACTTGAAATTTTCAGGACATATTCTCAGATACATAAACTTCAAAAAAATGCGATAAAAAAAATCGATTTTTTCAAAATCGCAAGTGGGGGTAACCCCTTAAAGCATTTTTTCTGTAATATGGTCGTAAAATCATGATTAATTAAAAGCGGTCATGAACAGTGATCGCACTTAACTAAATAATTAAGAGCGGAAATAATTTTTAATTTAACAATCAATGTCAATTTTAATCATCAATTCGCATGGTTTTATCTACGCTTTATTCCAGAAACTACAATGAAATCATCGTAGAGAATAGTATTTCCATCACTGACAATCTGAGATGCGTCAATACATTTTTATATCACATGTGCCTTTAAAATGATTTTTGATATAATAATGTCCAGAAAATGTTCTTCATTAGGTAAAATCTCAGTGAGTACTGGTACAACCGTATCGTGAGCACGTGTTAGTGAAAATGAATGGTCACTCTGCGCTGGAGTTCCCGGCAAATTGTGTCGATTAGTTAAAGGCGTAGTGACTTCTGATTCAACCTCGTCCTGATCCAGTATCGGAATGGAGGAATTTGTCCTTAGTATGGACGATTGTGACGGGTCTTGGCATCTGCTATTAGCATCAGATCCAATGGTCCTATTCTCTGAACGTCATTTGTTAAATAATACAATATTATAATAAATAGAAATATTCTTTCAACTAAATTAGTTAAAAGAAATAATATCGACTATGCTTGCCGTTATCCACGATGGACCTTTCGGTGTAATCCTTCATTTTCGAATAGCAGTCCCGACAAAAGTATTTGTTTTGAAATTTCGAAAACTTTTTTACCGTGGCACGCGCAGCGGTTCTCAACCCGTTCTTCCGAAAATGTTTTGGCAGACCGAAAGGATTGCAACATCGATCGCCATGCGTCATCGTGGACAACATATAGTATTGCCACTGTCAATATCGAAAGAAATAAATAAAATCGAATGACGCGAACGAGAGATATCAGAAAATGAACAAAAAATGTAAATACGCGAAGGTTCAACTCGGTGACATTGGTTATGGAACACTCATTATGAATTCTCGAAAAAAATTAGCTAGTGCAGGGGACAATGCAATATTAACGAAAGAAAAATAACATTTTGCGTTCGCGAGGGCTTCCAAATAACCTATCTTGTAACCTAAATTCTCGTCTTCACTATTGTCTCAGGCAATGTAATGATAACACTTAGGCGTTCATCTTGCGCAGTACTGACCACTCACAACGTTAATCTCTAGAGGCATCGCAATAATAGCAATCAGCACAATATATAATATGGCGCCACTAGAGTATATTCTTAAAAATGAAAATAAAAGATTTTGTCATCGACAAATTTAGCAGTTCGGCGGTCACAGCCACTGAGCACTTCAATAGTATAGTTTAGAGTGTACCGAACCTCACCAGGCATCTTACGCTTATTGTTAGTGCAATTTGCAACATTTCCAAATCCCTAATTAGGGTTTTTGTCAACCATGATAAAAAAAAAATTCGAAAATTACAAAATACACTTTAGAAAAATCGGAGAAATTTTTATTAAAATCTGGTATTATGCATACAAAATTTCGAGCAACAGTCTACAGTAAATTAACCTTTGCTTCTTATTTTTTTCATTTTTTTTGCTCATAAAGCTAAAAAACGGGTTGAAGCAAAAGCCCAGACATTATGAATTTTACACCAACATTTTTTATATCTGACACTGTATTTTTGGGAATTTTTTCAGATTTTTGGATTACGGCCATCGAGGTGTTCAAAAAAAAATTCAAAAATTCATGACGCGCTCAAATTTATTTTGAAAAATCTGAGAAAAATTGTAATTGCTTGATAGAGTGAGAGCAATGATAGGAAAAATCAGGAACCAGATTTGAGGGCTCGAGGGTCAGACTCAAGTTGAATTGGTATGGAATGCCCCATATATATATATATATATACACACCATTTTTTCGCACCTCATGTGTGTGTGTGTGTGTGCGTGTGTGTCGATAATTGGAAGGGGACACAGTGAAGGGAACTCTAGATGGACATGGAATGGCCCATACATGTAATAATTACAGAGCACATGCGTTCTGTTTACGAATATTATATTTAGACTACAGAATTTAGATTTAGATATTCATAAATGCGCGGCGTGATATACGCGTACAGGACATACAAGTCCCACGCGAAGACGAAAAGATGTAGTCACTCCATTGTTTTATAATCGTTTTTTTTTTGTCAATTTTAATTGTATATAGTGCAACCACAAAGCAATAAGGGTCTATAAACTGCCAGGAGTAGATGTGTATACGGGTATATCCAGGCACGGCCATATGCATACATACGTACATATACGTATATAGATGTGCGCGTATATGTCGAGGATAGATATACATATCGATTGGTGCCGTACGGTGCCAGGTGTTGCCTCAAACTTCTCCGATTTTCCTTCTCTCTCTCTCTTTGTCTCTCTCTCCCTCTCTCTCTCTCTCTCTCTCTCGCTCTCTCTCCTATCATTTGCAGTAACATCGCAACTCTTCCGACCCTCATTACCCACACCCACCGAGAGCGACTGTAGACTATTGCCCCTTCAAGCAAGCTCCTGACAAGCGAGGATCGAAAAACTTTGGAACATCTTCCCGCTGACCAGCAAGCGAAATACGACTTGCTACGATTAGACTACGTATCGAAAACCATAGAGGACGAAGAGGACTCCGCGATATCCAAATACTTCGAATTTCTCAAACGTATAACGCTGTTTAGTTTAAACTCGAGATGTGTATCCAAAAATCGCTGTAGGTTTAGGAAAAGGGATTTGTTTGTTGAAGATGTGGACTCCGCCATTTTGGTTTTCGAAAATTAATAAGCTAATGTCATGTGAAAACTAAGAATGGAGGTACGGAATTTTTGAGATAAAATTGCACGCGTTATTTTGTTCCAACGTCGATCTCTCATACGTTTGTGTACGAAACGGTAAATATTATTTGGGGAACAATTGATATACATTTATCAAATTTGTGTTGCTCGTAGGCGGGAGTTTCCGGCGGAAGGGGCGGCAGCACGAGCCTACGCGGTCAAATGCCGGAGCGACGACGGCCACCGTTTCTCAGAGCTACCTCGAAACCCAGCGAGGTAGAAATCAGTTCACGCCTAGGCTTTGGTTTTAAAAAAGCAGAAAAAAAAACGCTTCACTCGATCGTACATATCGAAGTTCATATCGAAATGGCGCGCATATTCGTTAACTGTGAATCGCTTTACTGCAATGCAAAACGACATCTTGTCCCCGGGAATTCACTGTGTAACGATAACGTGTGATCCTTCGGTGAAGCGACGTGTATCCAGAAAGGGACTACAGGGCTTGCAATGAGGGAGAGGGAAACGCTTGGCCAAAAAGTTTCTCGATCGGTCTTAGATTTTTGAACCGCAATTTGCACGCACCCATATCCAATGGCTTTGTGTTTTTATTTTGCGCGATGATAAGGGTAAAAACGATGTATTCGAATTTCATCGATAGACTGCGTAACAGTGACGAACGTGAGTATCATCAAACATTACACGCTTGCACGCATCGAAATCACTGACGCGGAACAAGCATCGTCACGATTGCTAACGATCCCAGCGGAATACGCTGCAACTACCACTGACAGCTTCCGTACCAGCTGATAAACACAAACATAACCTAACACCTCCACAATGTTGCGGCTTCACAATTGTCTGAATTTACGGAGTTTATCATTTTCCTATTTATTCGGCAAGATAAAAATAAGGAAAAAACACTAGTCGCATTGTGATAATGCGCAGGCACGTTCGAAATTTGTGCGTACCTAACGATGCGACCGAAAAATCGAGCTGGGTTTGCGATACTTCTAATATTGACACTTCTCTGTTTACATCGCTGCAATAAAATGTAAGGCGAGATTTCAATCGCAAATCATACTTTTTCCCTCGCCCTCTCTTTCGCTCCCGCGCTGTTCAGAGATAAACGAAATTTGTTGCTGAATAAATTACCGCAATCGAATAAACGGAGTGTACATGAGAAAAAGTTCGTTATCGTGACCGAAAACGTAGACTACGGCAGTAAACGTACTCACGCGTTTTGAGATTAGTTTTGCGTGGATAATAATTTCCTGTCACTCTGCGCACTCAGCCGACGAAGACACCCAACAGCGGTAGAATGGATTCCGCGAGAAGCTTCGCCTTGCCGGTTGCTCCAACGGAGAGAGAGAGCGACGATGATCTCTCCGCAGATTCACTCGTGAGGCAGAATTTCGAGCTGCGTCACAGATTGGAAGAGGAGGCAACGAGCTACAAGAGACGGTTGGAAACTTATCGTCAAGCTCAGCAGCATCAGGCTGTATTGGTGTCACGGCTTCAGGCTAAGGTACGTTCGCAGCCAGGAATGTTCTTAAACTCCAGTAATGTGAGAATCTTAATGTAAATGCTAAATCGTTGATGTATCGAGCAGGAGATCATCGCGGAACGTTCAACAACAGACATTTTTGTTGTAGAGATAGAGTGGCTGGTGGCTGTCGAATTACAAAAGTTCTATTAGTTTACGAAAAGAAGCGAAATGAATTATCCATAGGATGACCGAGACAGTTGCAAATATTTTTTGGCTAGGTACTTCAATACAAGCAGAGATGTTCGGAATTGGAGAATCAAATGGCGGAATCACTGGCTCCGGAGGTATCCAGAGGTCCTCTGACCGGCGGAACACCCAGCACCGCGCTAGACGCTGCACACCAGACGTTACGAGATCTGAGAGACGAGCAGATTCAAGACGTCGAAACTGCACTGAGAAAATTGGCAGACGAGAGAAGAAGGTGGCTGGCTTGATAATCTTAGTCTGCAAAGAATTTCTCTTGTCTGAAATCGACCGAAATATTGATGAAATTAAAAACAAAACAAATCCGGCAGGTCGGAAAAACTCTCGGAGGTGAACGCCGCTCTCAAGGGTCAACTCGAGGAGTCGCATCGCACGAACGAAGCGTTGACGAACGACTTGCAAAAGTTGGGCAACGATTGGGAGATTTTGCGCGAGGAAATGGCGATCAAGGAGGAAGAGTGGAAAGAGGAGGAATCAGCTTTCAACGAGTATTACACGTCGGAGCACAATCGCCTCTTGAATTTATGGCGCGACGTGGTGTCGTTAAAACGCATGTTCTCCGACATGAAATCAACAACCGAGAGAGATCTCGGCAAGTATCACAGTAAATTATCGGGTTTAACGAACGAGATGAATACCGCGTGTAACGCCGTCAATATGTCAATGAAAGTGCTGGCCAGCACGTCCGAGCAAACGGTAAAATATATTCCTTGGTCAACAAAAATATGCTCACACATCTTGACACAGTAGACATTTGATTTTGAGTATTTTTTTCTCCTCATAATGCCGGTTGACCTATTTTTTTGGGCGCGAAGTTTTGCGCAACGTCCGTTGCAAATTTTCAACTTGTCGAACTCTTTGTTTTATTATTTTTAACAGTACACGGAGGATTGAACGAGGCTCGGTAAAGGGAGGCCACGGGCATAAAAAATATACATTTTTTTATGCTTGTATAGATTGTAGAACTGGATCCGAATCATCAAGATTAATTATGTAAGATAAATCAGAGACAAATTTTACTGATCATCCGTAGATTATTAGTTCGTAGATATTAATCTGGTTATTCAACTCACTTAACGGGTTTTTCTAGAGTCGAGACCTATCTAAATCGCTTTTTCGCACTTTAAAACGTTACATAAAAATCCTTAGGTCCCTTTTTGAAATAATATTTACAAACATGCGCGGCCGTAATTGTATAAGGGGTTAGGCTACTGCAACGACCTGGAAATCAGGGTTATTTAAAAAAATTAATCGTGAAGGAATATGTAAGATAATTGAAAAATCGTTTGAACATTTATTTCTTGTACATTAACAAAGTTGTGTAGAATGTTTAATGAAAAATATTAATAATTAAATAAGTTACAATCTCGTGACGGACCTTTGAACGTGAGGGACTCAACGGTGCACTTGATTTTTACCACCGGGCTGATCGGAAACAAAAAGAACGAGTTTTTTTCCG
Source organism: Ophion costatus (assembly GCA_951751655.1). Classification (NCBI taxonomy): domain Eukaryota; kingdom Metazoa; phylum Arthropoda; class Insecta; order Hymenoptera; family Ichneumonidae; genus Ophion; species Ophion costatus. The sequence goes on from OX632356.1 coordinate 30,703,950, forward strand.
AAAATCGATCATATTGGCTAAACCTTGACCGAGCTTTTCAAGTTGAAGTGTTTCAATTTAAAAAAATTAATTTTTTGTTCGATTTTTCGAGGAAAAGTTGCGTCATTATATCATTTACAAAAGTATTAACGGGTTACATCTAGTTCGCGGCCGGAAAAAAGAGGTGTTTTCGTGAATATTTTTTCGGGAAATGGATGCAGGTTTTTAACTTTTTTCTTCATAGTAAAGGGTATCATTTCAAGGATCTTTGACAATTTTTTTATTGGGAAATATTTATAAACGACGGAGACAGAGTGAATTGCACAGTCCGCTGTGCAAAAAAGGTCCTTCGCGGTGACCACTCCTGCTCGGGAACAAATCATCTGAAATCAAAAAACCAAACGAATTTAGTTTTTGTACCATATTATCCAGTATTTAATCGAAGGATTCAATAAAATAATGATTTTTGAAAAAATGGTCGCCGATCGAAAGTGATCGTCGAAATTTCGGTGAAAAAAAACACTATTTTCCTTGATATAAAAAAAGTATGCATTGAAAAAAAATCCTTCGATTAAAGACTGCCTTTTGATATACGAAAAACGTCTGTGAAATTTGAAGCAGATCGGTTCAGTTGTTTTTGAGATATTTTGGTCACCGATTCTGAAAAAGTAATTCCGACAAAAACGCGTTTAAAGTTTTACGTCAGGTATATACGTAGGTTCGCCGGACCTACCTGTAAACGCTCATAACTCCCCCAATTTGCAACCGACCGACTTGAAATTTTCAGAGAATATTTTTGAAGGTTCATATAAGAATCGGTCGAAAACGAAAAAACGATTTTTTCAACAATTCCAACAAGGTGTGAGCCCTTAGAACGAAAAACGTCGGTCAAGACCATTGCACTAAAAAAGTGAATCAAATTTGAAGTCAATCTTTTGAAAAACATAGTTTCGAGACAAACGCGTTCAGAATTTTACTAGCAGTTCTATCGTTGCAATCATGAGTTCACCTCCGCACTGCGATTCCTGCAGCATACGTTGGACCTTCCTCTTCAATTTAAGTAGCCTCAAGCGACGAACGATTTTTGTCTTTTTCACAGTAGCCTAACCCCTTGACGCTACGAAATTACTTTGAACGTTATTTTGAACAAAGAACGTTTGGCGAATAGAATGAAAGATGGTTTGGAAAAACGATCGATAGTGTTTGTAGTCGACGGAGCTTTCTGCACAAGCGAATGAAGTGAATGGGCATTGCAAAAAAGAACCGCATGGCGTTACCTCGAAAGTGTAAATTTCGATTTCTTCGGCTTCCAGATCACAAAGCAATACCAGCAAGGCCAAGCAGCATCAGATATGAGAGCGGAGATGCTCGCATTGAAGCAGCAACACGAAAGTGCGTTGAACGAAATTCGAATAAAGGAGGAAAGAATAAATCAACTTATACGCGAGATACATAACTTGGTAAATGGATGGCAATCATTTTTCTTTTCTTCGTCTCATCGCGCTTCCTTCGGACGCGTCACTAGCCGCAGGACAGCGGTTGAGTTATTTTTGTACTTGCGTGTCCCCGTCCCAGGAAGAGAGATGCGGCGAGGCAGAAATCGGCATGGGGCAGGCCTCGAAGATTCAGGAAGACAGCGAAATATTGGAATCGGCTCTGCGCGATATCGCTCACGCGGTTATTCAGGATGCCGAGTCACGCGATATCGAGAGTTCTCAGGCCCCTCCGCACGTACATTTGTCACCTAGCAGCGCGAGACCACCGAGATCACCGAAGAGAAGCTCGCGGGGCAATACCGTACCTGCTTTTGCCGAAAGTACCATAAGCGCGGTTCAAGCCGCGCTTCACAAATATCAGCTAACCATACACGAGCTACAGGTATTCGTTTTGTTCCGTATTTAAGGTATTCCTCTCACGAACCCGAATATTTTTGGCGGTGATATACATCGAGGCGGGAAAAAATGAAGCAATTTTGCGGGACTTTTAAAACTAAGAAATAATTATTCTATATTCATCAAACTGTAGGTATACTTGAATAGTATATTGGAGTGTACAAAGCAATTTTTTAAAATTCATTTACCATCAAAATGGCGGAGCTGTGACAGAGTGGTACAGCAAGGTTGCCACGGGATTTGGGAATCGGCGTGCAGTCTAGCTTCCTCTAGCTTTGATGTGCGGATTTAAAAAAAATGTTCTCAGTTAAAAGGGTTAAAACCACGGTCTTACATACAGGTCTGGAAACGCCAGTGGTGGGGGTACGTTCGCTTGACGCGATTTTTTCGTTTCCATCTACGGCCACGCGGTGCGTGACGATAGATCGGTACGATGTGCAACGAAGACAGAGCACGGGACAAGTAGCATTCTCTTTCTTTTTCTACCACGTGTAACGCATGCGCTGTAAACCCTAACTCCATTACTCTCATTTATTCCATGTTTCGTAAACAATATTTAATTTACGGACGAAGAAAGTACAATTACACGTTCTACGCGATCAAAGATAACTAATGAACGCGTTAACGGATTTACGTAAAAATTTTAACTGAACACTTGCAAAATGGGCTATTCTACTGTGAAGGATAAAGTAATAAACTATTTTTTACTAATTTTGTATCGAAAACTGTTGAATGTGTCGGTACAAACTTTTTTTTCGCTCAAAGGTACACACTTATAAAATAGAAGACAATTTTTGTTGTTGCATATACATGTATATTTATTGAACAATTTATAATCGTGTAAAGGCATGCAAACGGGCGTCATCATACCGACCTATAGCAGCGACGCGCGGTGGCGTTGAGGCGAATGAAAAACTTACTCAAGAAGGGTGCGAATTTCTCACCACTGAAATGCGCCTTCGTTTCCAGACCTGTATACAAGACCGTGGTTAAAACATGTATAGTTTCTATTTGACAGTAATTGAAATGAAGGAAATTCGAATTAAAAGATTCATATATATATATACATAACTAAATTAAAGTTAGTTACTTTAATTAAACTTTAGTTAAATAAAATATACAGATATATATCTAAAATATATCAATAAAGTCTGTTTCTTTTTTTTTTACTGTGGCGTACCAAACCTATCATTTTGAAAAAATTGTATAATCTAACAAGGTTCCCAAAGATTATATGAAAAAATGTTGGTTATTGTACGCCAAGTGGATTATAGAAAAAAAACAAGGAATTTTTTTTTTTCAAACCTCAATCTTTCGCGAGATGTTCTATAATTTTATTTCGTAACACGTTTGATCGTAACAAGTACCAAAAAAAATCAAATCGATCCACTGAACGGTTTCCGGAATTTTTTTTTTGTTTTCATATTTTAAAAAAATAATTTTTATAATACCATTGCGTTGACGGGGATGAAATTTTCAGAAAATTTGTTTTTTTTTTATACCTCAGAATATACTTCAAATTTCGCTGGAAAAAAATGCGGGGGCAATTTTTCCCTACTTGCCCGGCTATGGCCTTTGCATTGAAAAGTCGTTTGAAAAAAATAATTTTTGAAATTCTCGTCAAGTAGAAGGTAGCACTATTATTAATATTTCTACCAAGTTTCAACTTAATCGGCTTAATGGTTTTTGAGTAATCCTGCACGCCAATATCGAAAATGCAGTTATGAGAAAAAGGGGTTTGAAGCTTACGCCTGCTCCGAATCCAAGCGGTGAGGCACAGCATTGACGGGCTGTAACGTTTGAAGTTTTTCGAAATTCGCTTCGAAACTTCGGGAAAATATTCTTCATATATAAGTCTATTATTTGAAGAAACAAAAACAAAAATCGTTTTTTTTTATCGTTGTAGTCGTATATCTCGCCTTAACGATTAACTGACGTTCATCTATAATCATATAAAAATACATCTTGGTATACTGGTATAATTTCAAGCCGAGTTATCGAATTTGTAACGAAACATCACGAGTCTAAAAATTCTCTCATTTATGTGGCACTTATAAATAATAAGAGCAGGGGATCGCCGAACGTTTAAAGAAAATATGAATGTCGAAACTTAGAAAAATGTGACTAGCAGAAGAATCTTCGTAGCCGCGACATTTCAGAGAAAATGTCAAAATGTATAAAGCTACTAAATTTGTGCGAATTTTTTTATTCCAGCTTATCGTCGGGTATAGTAATTGATTGCTATTTACTTTAATTAAGGGCCGCTGCTTATGGCTCCCACAAAATACGACCGTCCGCGAAAGGAATACCTTAATTCCTCATTGACTGAAGTCACGTGAAGTCATACGATGGTTTAGGTCATCTTATCAGAATTCCGTAGCCATTAGAGACACATATGCCTCTTCCCTCCATTTTTTTTTGTTACTTTGTCGGGCCCCTTGTAATCATAAGCTTCATCTCCACTTGTACGTTCTTTCCAGTTTGATAATAAAAAATTACAATATCATTCCGCGATTAGTTTCTATCAAATTGGAAGTGCACGAGGGACTAGAAATGGTGAGGCGACAAATGCTGAAGTGATAGTTTAGGGGCTTTAAAAATCTGTAGTGGCCTAGAAAGGAAGATTAATATGATAAATAATTAGCTTAGAACGAAAAATAAGACAAATAGGTTTTTGTTGAATAAGATCCTATCCGCCGTATTTTCGATGCCCCTCCAAATTTACATTTTACATGTAGAATATTGACAATTATCATGCCGTTGGAGTTTGCATCGTTGGAATACAACGGTTTTTTTGTTCATTTTTCGTTGCTTTATTTTTACGCTTATCAAAAGCCTTCTGTTTTTTGCAAATTGAGGTCGTGAATCCCCAATAAGAATACGTCAAAATGTTTGAGTGATTTTCACAGAAAAAAGAACTCGTGCAATTAAAAATAATTGATTTTCGTTGTATTCCAACGATGCAAAGTTCAAGATAACCAATTATCAGGGTTTGTAAAATATTGTTTGACAAAGAACAGATTAATTCGCAAGCTTTTAGGCAATGATTCAATCTCACTTCTATATTATAATTACACACGTCCCTAACAAGCCGTGGAATTTTTTCAGTGCACACCCTCGTAGCGAATCTTGAGTCGATATAGAGTCGCATATAGAGTCGAATTCGTGACGTTTTTTGTAGCAAATTTACTCTACTTGAGACTGCACTGATATATTTAAATAATGATACGTAAAACTGCATCGACGAATTTAAAAAAGAAGATAATTTCTCGATAAACGTAGTTGAATTCGAAGCTCTGCGTATTGCTGCGAAATGTTGGGGTTAAAAATGATTTCCTGTGCATTCGAAGGGTCAAATACGAGTTTCTCTAAACACCTCATCGCATTTTAAACTCAATATAAACAAGTTTTTCGCTCGATTCGTCGTTTCAGTAATTATCCGCTAAAAGAAAATATAATTTTTTAAAAATCGTTTGCGATAATCGTTTTATTCGTCAAATTTAGGTAAAACTACAAACGAACAAGGAACAACTATCGATAACGCGAAAGCAATGCGACACGGCCGAGGAAAACGTGCAACTGCTCGAGACGAAGATGACCGAGTTGATAATCCAGCTGGACGCGACGAAAGCCCAATCGGCGATGTTCTCGCAGGAGAAAGATACGCTCCAAAAGACTTCGGAGAGCCTCCGAACGGAAAAGAATAATCTTGAAAAAAATAAAATTGAAATGACTCATGCAGTGCGTACTTGTACACTCCTTACTTTTCATGGAAATCGTCTTCGTATTTTATCGTTTTTTTTCTTCTTATTTTTTAACAACCGGGGACGAATTCGTCTTTTCAGATCGAGACTCTCAGTGGCGAATACGATAAATTGCAAAAAACAAACAGCAAGTTGCAAAAATTGTGCGATAGCCTCGAGGATGATAAGATTTATTTGCAAGGAGAACTCGATAGAATAAATAAAGATTCCGAATTGCGGTGAGCTTAATGTACAATTAAATAACAGAAGTAAAGACGAAGAAAAAACGATTGGGCCGCTTCGATGATAACCGACAATTTTTCGTATTCTATCGTTTAGGGAATTGAGCTTTCGATCCGAGGAAGAGAGATGCAGTCGTTTGAGGGAAGAGCTGCTCTCGTTGCGCGAAGAATTGAGCAGAGCCCACTTGTCCAAGGATATGCTGGAACAACAAAAAGTCGAGACCGACGGTTTGATAGTCCAAATCGAAAAAAGCAAAGGTGAAAATCCTGCAAAACGCACCAATCATATGGGCTTGAAGTTTGCATCGTTGAAACGCAACGATGCAAACGAATGCCATGCTCGTTTGGACCTTTTCTTTCACGATCGGATGATCGTCATATGCCAGGAGAATGTTCGAAGAGAATAAATTGAAAAAGTCAACTGCAAAATTCGACCTTACACTCGTTCCTTTTTACATTTTTGTGACGTCGCCTCACGAGACGCCACAAAAGCTTTTTTGAGCTTCCTCGAGCTTTTCCGAACTTCGAACTTTTCTTAGCTTCCTCAAATTTTTTAACTTTGGGCTTCCTCAAAGGGTTTGAGCTTTTCTAAAGCTTTTTTAGCTTCCGAGTTTTTTCAGCTTTGAGCTTTTTTCGAGCTTTTTCGAGTTTTTGAGAAATACGCGCTTTGAGCCTTCGAGCTTTTTTCGAAACAATTTGAGCTTGTGAGCTTTCTTCGAGCTTTCAAGCTTTTGAACTTTCCGAGCTTTTGAACTTTTTCGAACTTTTGAACCTTTCGAGCTTTAGGAGCTTTCGAGCTTTTTAAACCTTCCGAGCTTTGTGAGCTTTCGAGCTTTTCGAGTTTTAGAGCTTTATGTACCTATTGAGCTTCTTAAGAATGTCGAGCTTTAAGCCTTTTGGGGTGTTGAGCTTGTTGGGCTTTTTTAACTTCCCCAAGCTTCTTTAGCTTTGAGCTTTTTGAGCTTCCTCGAGCTTTTTTTAGCTTTGAGCTTTTTAAAAAGTATCTTTGAGCTTTGAGATTGTTTGAGCCACTTAAGATGACTGATATTTCACAAATTGCCGATATTCATTTTCTTTTGTCCGACTTTGGTCGGCGAATTGCGATTGCCACGTTCCTTTTAAAGTATATACATGGGCAACGGGAAATTATTTCTACAAAAATACAAATGGTCGTTCATGCCATGATGTTTGAACATTTTCTTTCCACGGGAATTCGAAACCGCCATTTTCACCTGGGCAGACGACCGTCATATGCCAAGAGAGTGTTCGAAGAGAATAAATTGAAAAAATCAACTGCAAAATTCGACCCTGCGCGCATTCCTTGTTCTATTTTTGTGACGTCTCTTTTTTTACTTCCTTATTTTCATTAGTGTCGAAAATCGTATTTGTAGATTTGAATTGTAGATCGCTATATGCGAAACCTAAGAAACGAACGTGGAATTTCCATAGCTCAAGTCTGTCAAAGAAAATTTGGAAATTCAGTAATAAAACTATTTCTTTGGATTCCAACGATGCAAACTTCAACATCATCCAATTATCAGTGCACATCCGATGACGCCTGAGCTAATAACTTCAATGATTTCGTTATTTCTTACAGTCGATCTGGAGTTGGAACTGGAACGTGTACTTCTGGAGAAAGCGGATGTGCAGGACGACTTGATGAAGCTCGAATCGATCTGCGCCAGTCACGAAAGCGACAAAGCACGATTGCAAGAGGAAGTTAAAAAGGTTAACATTTGGCCAATCATACCCAGTTCGGTTCCCTCTATCCCGCCGTATATAATTTTCAATCGTTTTCATGGCTGGCGTAGTTGGAGGACGAAAAAGCGAAATTGTCGAATCAATCGACCGATCAACAAGGCGATCTCAGTTCCTTGAGGAAGGAGCTGTTGCAGGCTGAACAAACGCGCCTCGATCTCGAATCCGACAAGGTCACGTTGAACGAGAAAATGAAGTTCTTGGAAATCGAGAAGGAAAAGGTCGAGATGGAGTTGGGTCAAGTGTCGCGGGAACGGGGCGATTTGAGCAATCAATTGTCCGTTATGGCACGAAAGAAGGAATCGTTGAACGAGGAACTCATGAGGGTTCGACAGCGTCTCGAACAGGCGAATGAAATGAACGCAAGGATAAACAGGAGTTTGGAGGATCTCGTGAAGGACAACGAGGAGAAGCAAGTCAGTAATTGACAGGCTTTTGACATTCTATACTTAAATCCAGACCTTTTGGTGTTCTATATCTATATCTTTTGGTATTCTATATCTATATCTATATCTTTTGGTGTTCTATTTCTATATCCTTTTTTTTTACGTTCTGTTTGCCCTTGCGGCAATCACGATCGTGTCCTTTTTACTTTTACCCCACAATCGTCCCTCCACTATTGGCAGTTTCTTAGAGACAGCTTTTGGAGTGTTGCTCACTGCCGCTCGTTTCTTAAGGGAGGAAATCCCTTTAGACGCCCGAAAATGAGTCACTTTTCATGAATTTTGTAAAGGTGATAAAATAATCGCATCATTTTAAAATTTTTGACATTATCTTATTACAACTTTCAAGTGTTAGAGGAAAAATTATTTTTTAAACGAAACAAAATGGCGCCGTTATGAGGTATTCCTTTAGGCGTTTTTTGAAAAATTGCTCATGTTATAGCTCAAAATGTTATTGATCGATCTGGCTGACAATTTGGGAGGTTTCTCACTATAACATTATCGGAAGAATATACCTAAAGATTTGAGGTTATCGCGTAAATAAATTGCTTTTTTTGGGGTAAAAATTGTTGAGTAAATGGTCATGAATATAAACAACTGATTACAAAGCCTACTTAATTTCTGATTTTATACTTTTTAATATTTTTATAGGTATATTCTTCCAATCATGTTATACTGAGAAACCTCCCGAAATTTCTGCCAGATCGATCAATAACTTTTTGAGCTATAACGGCAGTTTTTCAAAAGACGCGTGAATACATTAAAACGCCGCCATTTTGTTTTGTTTAAAAAATAATTTTTTTTTGACACTTGAAAGTTCTAACAAGATAATGTTAAAATAAAAAAATGGAGCTATTATTTTATCACCTTTGAAAGAATTCATGAAAAATGACGCATTTTCGGGTGTCTAAATCGTAAGGGATCTCCCCCCTTAAGGGTTTCTTAGGCTACCGTGAGCGGAGGAACTAACTAAGATGATTGGAAAATCGGTTGGGCATTTATTTGCATGTAGATTAACAAAGGTATGTTAAAAAAATCATAAAACAATATTAATAATTAAAGAAGTTGGAAACAATTTCGTGAAGGACCTGCGAACGTGGGGGGCTCAACGGTGTATTTGATTTTGGCCTCACGGTTGATCCGAAACAAAACAATAACCAGTTTTCGAATTTAAGGAGGTACGATCATTACTACGAAAGCAACTTTTGGATTTGAAATTTTCATATGATTTTGACGAATACTTTATGCGTCTATTGACAAAATTTGAGCTATATTGACCGTTTAGTTTTTTCGCAATAAAACTGCAAAGTCGAGCACTCTGAGTTACCGAAGCATGTCGTCTTGTGCAGACGGTCAACCGGAAGTGCGGTGATCGTGGTTTTTCTGCTCCGGTATCCAACTAAACCCGTTGGAAAACTGAAATTCAATAGATTAGATATAATAGATATTGTAAAAAGATAAGAAAAACAATCTTCACCGTGTAGTTCAAGCACTACATTACAAGAAAGTTTCAATTTCCGGTTGAAAATGGTCAGAACGACGAAATAGCACACGCAGACTTAGCAACGTCGCGAGTAACAGCTGATACGTTTGGTGAACATAATCCAGCTTTGTTTTGAAATCAATTTGAATAGAAGCCGCCACAAAATGTGCAAACAATCATTTATGGAGTTTTATCATTTATCACGTATCAATAATATGTATAATTATATTCTGCCTATCGTGTTAAGGAAGTTCATCTCGTACCGAGTTAGTCAAAAGAAAAATGATTACGACTAGCGTAGTCCGTTCAATAAGTTTGGCAACGCTGCAACCAAGCTCGACCGCGTATCCTGTACAGCTGCCGTGTGCTAGAAATTTTTCTCTCGCGTCCATGGTTCATCGTCGATCTGCTTTTCGAACATGGAAGCAAATTCAAAGAAGAAAGCGTTTCTCTGGAAAGGCAAACAAAATCAATCTTCGAAAATCAAATTTTTTCTCAATCAATCTCGAAGTCAATTTTTTATGTGTTATTATTTCGTATCCTTTTTTTATAACTACAATGATTATATTTGCGATTAATTTATTTGATTTTATTCTTTAAGCCGATTTAGTCATTACATTTCCAGTCACTTCTGTATAATTTGCTGTAGAAGTGTAGTGCACATTGCGTCGTTCGGAAAGTATTAGTGCTGATTTCAAAAAGCGCGCGGTTGCAACGTTGCCATCATAATATGCGATTGGAGTAATATGGAGGTTAACCTCCAAAAAATCAGCATTTTTCGAGACAAATTAATTTATTCTGAAGTTCACAAGTATCTAATGGATTTTTGAAAGCTGTCCAAACGTTCTCGAGATATTTTTTTATCCATTATAAAATTCTCTTTCGAAACTGTTCGTCAATGCTTGCAAATTTCACATTTATAGACGGAAAAAACACGACAATCCATAAGAGACCATGTTAATTGAGAAAATTTTTATTTATTAATTGCTCACAAACAAGGTATCCGGAGAGTTTGAAATTTGAACAGGTGACTTTTTAGATACTCATAAGTGAACTCGAATTTTTTTTATCAATATCTGTTTGTTAATTCGATCATCAGATGAACTTCCTTAATTCCGCTGAGGTAATTCAAGCCTATTTCAATAAGTTTCCGGCTGATTTTTTGTCTTTTTAGTCCGTTTTTATGGTGGATATGTTAATATTATTATTATTACGAAGATTATTACCGAGTCGTTGACAATCTAATTTTTCAGTTCTTATTTGTTCACGTGCAATGAATTCATCATTTACCACAACATTTGGCACACTATAATCAATAATACGAATAAACAACATAAGTAACCATCAATCAGAGCAGCTGTGTTTAAAATAAATTTAGACTTTTTTACCCCGTGGAAGTGATCGTGCCTCCTTAAATAGAGAATATTGGTTCAGACTTGACCGAGCTTTTTTGTTATTCTGTTTCAATCATCAAAGAAAAAAAAAATGTTTGAACTTTGTTTTTGAATTTTCAAGGAAAAGTGACATTATTATAGTTAATAAGCAGTGAAAAAAATGTTAAGAAAAACGTCCGTCAAGACTGAACTATTATTATCCTGAATAAGTGCACCCAATTTCCAGTCAATCCGTTAGTGGATGTCGAGAAATTGTGACTGACATGATTTCTACGCTTGCTTATTCGACTACGCTCGTCTCCCCAATTGCAGGTACTACTGGAAACAAACGATAAAGAATTCCAGCGTATTCAAGAGCTGTTGGCCTCGATGAGAAGCGAGAAGGAGGCCCTCGAGGGTGTACTCTTCGATACGCAATCGAACCTGGAAACGACGCACATAAAGAAGGTGCAGTTGGAGAAGGAGCAGCAGGATTTGTTGGTCAAGCAGGAGAGCTTGAAAGGACAGATCGGGAGACTGACGAGGGACTTGGAAAACAGTGAAAAGAGGTCACAAGAAATGAAGACCAATCTTACCCAGGAAAGAGGCAATCTGGAGGCCGAGTTTCAACAGATCACCGCGAACCTCAAGAAACAGATCGAGGACAACACGAAAAAATTAATGGACGAAAAGGTCGGTTTTCTAAGCTTAAGGCCTCTTCTTAAGCTTAGAACTTTACAATTACCTTTACAATTTTCAAAAAATCGATTTTTTAATACCATTTTTCGGAAGTATACATATTCAAAAGTATCACGCTAAAATTTTATGAAGACCGGAGGAGTCTAAGTATTTTTGTGTGACCTTTACTTTACTACCTGAGCACGTTGAAGATGCTCCACTCAAATCTTAAACGCGTTTTTCTCGCAACAACGTTTTTCGACGGCATGTTGATAAAATCTTCGAAACTACTAAACCGATCCTTATGAAATTATAACCACATATTCTTTACAACTATAGCTATCGCGCATATCAAGGATTTTTTAAATCTTTGATATTTTCTAATTTTTTTTTGCCAAAAACGGTGAAAAAACACGTCTTTATTGTTTTTTTTTTTTAAAGAAATGCCCATTATTTTGTTATTTTTGCATATATCAAAAACCGTATGTTATGTGCTATAGCCATCAACACACTGAATCTAAGACCGTTTGGTTTGGTTGTTTCGGATGATCCATCTCCGAGATTTCATTAACAGCGCAGACCAACAATTTCTTTAGGACATTTTTTAACTGTCATTTTCGTCTATAAATAATGAATTAAGTAAATAATTTTTTTTTTTTATGTATTTCGAAAGTGTCCTTATTAAGTGTAACAAGTTTTATATCAATATCTATAATATAAACCTATCTAAAAAATTCATGAAAATAGCCTTTTTAGGGTCTAAAGTGAGAAGATGCCTTAAGTCTGAATGGTTGTACATTTTCCTTTTTTTTCTGCAAAAGCTAATTGGAATATTTCTGAGAACGGCGAAGAACCCTTGTCAACGCTTTATTTTCTCTTTCAGGAACAAGTTCGTTCCTCTCTGGAGAAACGCCTCCAGCAAACGGTCGGACAGCTTTCCGGGCAAAAGGACGACGAGATCAATCAGTTGCAGCAACGGATTGACGAACTTCAGCAACACATCGAAAATTTGGCGGAACAACACGAGGAGGTGCTCCTGCGTGCGGAGAACGATAAGCAACAGGCTCTCTTGATCGGTAAGTACACGCGAGATCGAGGCCATGAGTCATTTTATATTTGGCTATGTTATTTCCAAAGATTCCAAGGCTTAGTCAACGTCGTCAAGATTAATAACACGTCAGTGACAAACTTATATTATTACATTGATCGACATAAATGTTCAGTCTGGTTGTCCATGTTTTAAGTCCTCTTCGATTTTCAAAAAAGGAATAATGGAGTTTGCATTGATAAGCTTGTTTTTAGGCCTGGGGAAATGACGTGAAATATAATAAAAAAATAATCATATTGATTTGCAATGGACGTTCACGTAAAGTAAAATAATATACATAGCGTATCGGGCAGTTATATTTTCAAGCAATACTTTTCACAAAATCAATTCCATATTTAAAATCAACAATTTTGTTGCTTCCACTTCGATTAAAATCCCTCTAACGTTTCGTCCCCTAAGTACCGTCCCCCATAATAATTTCGCTGTTCATCATCAGTCTCTCTCTCTCTCTCTCTCTCTCTCTCTCTCTCTCTCTCTCTCTCTCTCTCTCTCTCTCTCATCCTCGCTCATCGTCGCTCACCAGTCTCCTATCATTCCCACTAGCTCAAACGTTTTATTTTAAGCGAGTTGTATACTCACTGCACAATGTGCAAAGAACAGAATTTCCCAAAACCTTAATCCTGACGATGAAAAGAAAGTTCAGGTAGTACAGTTGGTTTCTCCTCTTATTTTTCCAAAACAAAGATCAGCAAATTGCGCGATTGACCCAATCGGAATATTTTTCGTTAATGATTAGATAGACGCTTATAGTTACGTTAGGCATATTATGATTGCGGTAGCAATAAGCTATATGAATTTTACTATGCCCACTTTTACCATGGGCGTTTTTTAAAATAAATACTATGGACCTTTTTTCTCAGTGCAAGTCTGTACTATTTATATGGTTAACATTAACACTTATTGAGTATGAATGGTTACAAGATCTTACGAAAAGTGATTATACGAACAACATTATGATAATGTTATAGTAAAGACGTGAATCATTTGTGGAATATGTCAACAAAGTGGAGACAGCGGTAGCACGGTATGATCGATATAGATATCTTAGCGCATCAATTTATCAGTTTTTAAAATTCGATATTGCGAAAACTATTGGGTTGCGCGAAAAATCCATTTAAGCAGTGACATATATTATTAAAAAGGCGATCCGAGCAAAATTCCACCTATATCAGAGGTAACAGCTATTCGGAATTGCAGCTGGAATAACTTTTATCCGTTATGCTAAATCTACGATGAAAATAACATAAGTACCCGATAGCATAGCGGCAGCGTGCGTAATATAGATAGGTAGGTCGTAGGTTCGAATCCATGTTCAGACGAAATATTTTCTTCGATAGGAATCATTTCGGGAGGTCAGGGAATGACAAATTATGATAAACAGTCGTACAGGTCTTATGATAAGGTCAGTCGTACAGATCGTATGATAAACAGTCGTACTCTCGATCGAGAATTTTTGAATTTATGAAATATTATATCCATTTAGTAGACATACCATTCAATATGGTAAAAATCACTATTTTTTATAGTGTAAGGAAATATCCATTTTATGAAAACCTACTATATTATCTAGCATTGAACAATCAACGTATGCTTGAAATTTTGTTGGTTGCGGTTAACATATGAGCATAGTTAACACAACTGCTAAAATACGATAAGCAGAACTATACTTTAGGCAGTAGCCATGACTATAAAATATTGTTGCCCCCTCAAGGTAGTATTAAATATGGTTGAAATATGGTTGAAGTTGCCATACATTTCTCTCAGAGAAGGTTGTTGAAGTGAAGTGAAGGTTGTTAAAAACGATGAAAAGTTCTTACACTCGACGAGGCTTCCTACACGAACAGATAGCACGAATGACCGCATAAAGCACCAACTTCGCTTTCATCAATAAATTACTTTTATCGACAACATAGGCTTTCCGAGCGTTGTGATTTATTATACCAGTTTTATCAACGATTCCCTAACAGTCTCCTTTTTTCCGACCACGAAAAAAAAATCTAGCTCACCACGATCAGCAGGCGGTGATGGAGAAATTGGACAACGTGTATCGGGAATTGGAGGAAGAGCGTGGCAATTTGGAGCGCATTCGTCGCGAGTCAACCGCCCGTGCCGATCAAGACCGCAACAATCTGAACCAGCTGCGCGACGAGTTGAATCGTTCGCGTGCGCGTTTCGACGAGACGAAACTACGGGCGGACGAGGAGAGAGCAAGATTGGAGTTGAAAATCGCGGAAGCAACGTCGGAGCGGGAGGTGACGCAGAAGGAGATGGAGGAGTTGCGAGTGCAGTTGCACGTCGCGGAGGATCGCATGGAGAATCTTTCGCGGCAGTTGCAAGAGACCTGTCGCAAGCTCAAAGACGCGGAGAACGCACAGGACTCGTTGAGGAAGGAATTGATGGACGTGCGCCGTCAGTTGGCCGACTCGAATTTCGCGATGGACAAGTACAACAGCACGAACAAGGAGTTGCGCGAGCACGTGAAGCGCATCGAGAGCGAGAAGCGAGAGCAGATGAGATCGATGGAGGAGAGTTATCAGAAGATAGCGTCGATGGAGGACGCGAGGGTCGCGATGGACGCGGAGAAGGCGCGTCTGCAATCGCTCATACGAGAATCCGAGCACGAGACACTTCAGCTGCAGCAACAGATACGCTTCTTCCAGGAGGAGTTGCAGAAGGGTCAGTCGCAAAACGCCCAGTTGCAGCAGGACGAGAGAGAGATGCAGGCGCGCTTGTCGAACGAGTGCGAGGAGCGCGAGCGCGTTCAGCTGCAGCTGCATCAGTTGAAGAAACAAGTGGTCGACCTGGACAACAGCCTGGAGGTGACGAGGCAAGAGTTGGGAAGATTGCGTTCGCGCTCGGACGAGGAGGACGAACGTTGGCGCGGACGCGAGCAAGAGTTGCTCGTTCGTCTCGAGGATGCGCGCTGTCGCGAGCGAAAACTCGAGGATCAGAAGCACAACCTGGAGGTTTGCCTGGCCGACGCATCGCAGCAGATACAAGAGCTGAAAGCGCGTCTCGGGGGCTCGGAGGGTCGAGTGAGGGCGCTCGACGCGCAGCTGTCCCAGCTGGAGGCAGCGAAGAAGGAAGTCGAACAAAAGTTGAGCAGTGTGGCGTCGACGCTTCGTCGCATAGCCGGTATACAGATGGACGGTAGCGTCAATATGCCTTTCAAGCTGACCAGCCCGTCGAGACGATGGAGCCCGGCGCGCGGTGGCCCTCAGCAGATCTTGGAGCACGAAAATGCCGGACGCGAGGTCGTGCTCGACGTCGATCCCGAGCTCGTGAGGAAAGGCGTTCGCTCGCTGATGCAACAGGTGGCGCAGATCGAGCGCGAGCGCGACGACTGCCGCATAGAATTGGCCGGCACGAAGAAACAATTGGCCGAGGCCCAGGATTGCCAGGCCAAGGCGGAGGCGAAGATCAGCAACGTTGGAGCTACTCTACGCTCGCTGCAGGAAGAAAAAAACAGTCTTGAGGCTAAATTGACGCAGAATCAAGCAGCCTGCCACGCGCAGACCGAGGCGCTGCGCGAAAAAATCGAGGAGGCGGACAATCTGAGGGAACGCGTCGCCAGCCTCGAATTAACGGTGAACAACGAATCCGAGGAGAGGGGACAGTACGAGGAGAAGATAGACAAGATGAGGCAGGCGCTTGGTCGTCTCGAGAACGACAAACGCTGCTTGCAAGAGGAACTGGCGAGAAACGAGTCTCGATCGACGAAAATGGAACTCGCGAGAATGTCACTCGAGGGCGATCTTCAAAGATTGCAGATGATCTTGCAGGAGAAGGATGCCACTCTTCAGAAACTGCAAGATCGTATGGAAACGCAGACGCGAACGACTGCCAGCCTCGAGGAACGTTGCGCTTCCCTTAAATCGACCATCGAACAACTCAACGCCGCACTCGAGAGATCGTCGCAGGCCGAAAGCGAATACAAGAGCGAAATTGAATCGTTGCGACGGACACTCGTGGAAAGTAACGCACTTTCGCAATCGAACGCCGAGAAGTTGAAACAATTGCAGAAACAAGTGTCGTCGGCGGAGAACGAACGTCGCGTGTTGTCCGAGAGATTGGATTCGGCGCAGAAAAATCTCGGGGAGCTTAAACACGCGAATCAAACGTTGAGCGATCAGAACGTCAGGCTGCAGAACGATCTTGCGAACAACGAGGTCCAGAGATCCGGCCTCGAGGCCCAACTCAGAATGGCCAGTTGGCCTCAGGATTCTTCGTCGAACAAGGACGAGGAACTCGCGAGACAACTGCACGCTGCTCAACGCGAGAGAAGCGAAATGAGAGGCAAAGTCGACGCTCTCAATGATAAAGTCAGTACTTTTGATGCTTCTTCTTAAGGAGAGTTTCATCAAATTTATATACACTGCCGGCCAAAAGTATGGATACACCTAGAAAAATTTCGCGCCGCACTGAAAGTTTGATATCTCTGTGAAAAAAAAGATATCCGGATTTCCAAGGCGGCATTTTAAAAAGGACAAATGAAGCTTCATATTGCGTTCTGGAAAAAAAATGTTTGATTTTTTTTAGACCTGGGGCGCCATTTAAAAAATGGGCGTTTTTTGGCTTTTTCTGGCTGTTTAAAATCGGTTGCACGTCTTCAGAACATTTTTTTTAAAGAACCTTAAAAGATAGAGCAATATATATAGTTACCTTTTTTAGGAAGTTTCGTATGATTTTTTTCACCGAGTTATCGCATTTCTTTCTCAAAAAGACAATTTTGAAAAGATGCTGCTGAAATGCAAAACTTTGAGGTTTACAAGGGGACAGTACGGCAGTCGGATTTTTGTAATTTTTCGTACTCATGGTACGCGAAGTTCAGAGCTCGAATATTAATATCCCAGAGCAGTTCGACGCCATATTCAGAAATTTTCGAGAAAATTGACTTTGAAGTTTTCGAGCGCACGCTTATCCCACAAAGATGCAACGATATTCAAACCGGGCTCGTGGCGTACCCGGTAGCGCTCGAGTCTAGTAATCGCGGGATCGCTGGTTCGAGTCTCACTTCGAAATTTTTATTTTTTTTTTCATTTTTTTTTTAATTCGCATACCTCCGTCATTTAAATATCCCGATAAATTTTTGTTGTATATAATCACGTATTATTATATATAATTAATATAATATATCTATATATGTTTATATATGGACAAAATCCATATATAGTTATTTATGTACAAAATTCATTATAGTTATACATAATTATATATTTTCTCATATATGATCATATAGTAGTAGTAGCTTCTTTATTTCCTATGCATACCCTTGCGGGCTTTATACATAATCTCCTCTCTTTCTTTCACAAATTTTTTCTTTCTTCTACACTCACACGCCTGCCCTTCTTACTCCTTGTCCGCCCTTACTCGCTCATTAGATTTTCTTTTCACATACCTTTAACATTCCACCGATGCCTCTAGCCGCTCATCACATATTTATCTCCACGCGTTTAAGATATTTATATTATATTATATTATATATAGATATTTACATACTTACAAGCTAATATACTTAGAACCTAAACTCCTAATATCTAGCCTCCGTTCGTCTTTCCTCCTTTGCCTTCGCTAACTTTTCGAATTGTCTCATTAACTCACACATCTCTTCCACAATTTCCTTTCCCTCCAGAGCCTTGCTCCAACCTCCATTTCGATCGCTGCTTTGCTTCCTCTCCCACTCCTCAAAATTTCGTACTGTCTGAGCCTCTAATTGGGTTTTGGCCTCCTCACACTCCCACACGTGGGTCAGCGTTTCTTCCACTTTTCCGCATACCCTGCACTTGGTTTCCCTAAACCCTTTTTCCGCCTCTCTCCCCACGCTTCCACACCTCATCCTTGCCCATATTTCCCTATATTCCCCCCTTGTTGTTCCCTTTTCCCAATAATCCTCTACTCCCACATTTTCATATATGATCATATATTATTTATATATAACAATAGGTGATTATTTATAAAAAAATAAATAAATAATCCCGGGATAAAAATCATAAAATCTATGCTAATTCACATATATGTAATTATAATTGTCAATGATAAATGCAAGTCTTATTTTTTATTATCTCTTGCTTGAAATTGCGAATAGGCGACGTAAAAATATCCAGTAATAATATTTACATAAACTCCCTTGTAGATTAATAGGAATATAAATAGAAGAATAAATGTTGAAATATGTGAATATAACGCTTGCTTTGGCAACCGTCGATATTGTGAATAACAGTTCTGCGTACATCGTTTGCCTTTGTCCTGATCAACTACCTGCGAAGCGGGCACAGCTGCTTGTGCACAAAAGATTTCTGGGAATTTCAGAACGGGTGGAAGGGATACGGCGTCTTCCGCAAGGAATGCCTGTTTGAAGTAGCATATGACTTGCGTTTTTCCATTAAAAAAAAAAAAGAAAAAAAAAATTTCGAAGTGAGACTCGAACCAGCGACCCCGCGATTACTAGACTCGAGCGCTACCGGGTACGCCACGAGCCCGGTTTGAATATCGTTGCATCTTTGTGGGATAAGCGTGGGCTCGAAAACTTCAAAGTCAATTTTCTCGAAAATTTCTGAATATGGCGTCGAACTGCTCTGGGATATTAATATTCGAGCTCTGAACTTCGCGTACCATGAGTACGAAAAATTACAAAAATCCGACTGCCGTACTGTCCCCTTGTTAGAGAAAATTGCTAAAAGGAAAAAAAGTTGCGTTACATCGTATTGAATCGAGCAGATTTTTTTCAAAATTTTTTGCTCCAACATTGAATAAAATTTTTTTTTTATTTCAATTTTTTTTTCTCAATTTTTAGCCGCACAAAACATCCACATTTTTTGCTGGTAACGACGATATTTTGATCGTCTGAGGACGTTGTCACTTTGGGTCGACCCGGACGATTGCGATTGAAGTACGTCTCGGACTTCTTAAATCTCCCGATGGTCGTCTGCATTCCTTTCAAAGACACGCGAGTTTGTCTGGCAATTTCTCTGTACGACAATCCTTTATCGCGCAACGCGACAATAGCCCCTCTTTTGTAAAGTGGAATTTCTTTTTTCCGTGCCATTTTAATCCGTTAAGAACAAAAAATTTGCGTAAAAACTTGTCATTGTAGACCGCGCGTGTTCGCGTTCCAAGTTTTCGCACGACTAACTGGCTTTGTCAGTGCGACACTCGTCACATTATTCCAAAGAATCAAAAATGTAAACAAAAACGACGAACGAAAAAGAGAGCGAGAAAAAGAACACGAGAGAAATAGAATATCGACTCGCGAGAAATAGAATCTTTTTTACGCTCCACAAAGGTAAAATGTAAACAAAGACAAGAAGCTTCATTTCCCCTCCTTGTGTTTAGATGAGGTAAGAGGTGGATGCTTTATGCGGCTAAAAATTGGGAAGAAAAAATTGAAAAAAAAACATTTTTTTTTCATTCAACGTTGGAGCCAAAAATTTTGAAAAAAAAATTTGAAAAAATTCTGCTCGATTTAATACAATGTAACGCAACTTTTTTTCTTTTTGGCAATTTTCTCTAAACCTCAAAGATTCTCATTTCAGCAGCATCTTTTCAAAATTGTCTTTTTGAGAAAAAATGCGATAACTCGGTGAAAAAAGATCGTACGAAACTTTCTAAAAAAGGAAACTATTGCTATTGCTCTATCTTTTAAGGTTCATTGAAAAAAAAAATGCCAAAAAAATGTCCTGAAGACGTGCAGCCGATTTTAAACAGCCAAAAAAACGGACATTTTCAAAATGACGCCCCGGGCCAAAAAAAAATCGAATTGTTTTTTTCCAAAACGCCAAGTGAAGTTTCATTTGTCCCTTTTAAAATGCCGCCTTGGAAATCCGGATATCTTTTTTTTCACAGAGATATCAAACTTATAGTGCGGCGCGAAATTTTTCTAGGTGTATCCATACTTTTGGCCGGCAGTGTATTTACCTAATAAACAATGATGTTTGACGTTCGCATCAGTGGAATGCAACGGAAATTCATTTTTCTTGAATGCTCAATTTTTTCTTTCGTCGATTTAGACTATGATAATCACTCGAACGTTTATACGTATGCTTGTTAGAGACTTTTGACCTCAATTTGTAAAGGAGGCTAAAAGTGAAGAAATGAAAAATGAACAGGCAACAATATCTTTATTTTCCGACGATGCAAACTTCAACGTCATAATAAATATTAGTATTGCTGTCTATTAACTTTTAAGACGAAACCCTCGATCCATTTTAAGCAGCTTATTCGTCTTTTAAAAGATCGTCACTCATTTTTTTTCGATGGCTAAAACACCCTTATCGGTCTGATTTTTTTATGTCAAATCGAAGCACTCATGAAGAACAGAAAGTAAATTTCCAAACGTTCATTTGCTTTTTTTTTACTTTTTTTTAACGGTTGAAAATATTATCTAAAACACAAGTTGTAAAAAGATTATTAATCAGTATGAAAGCCGCTATCTTGTTATGGAGGGTTTTTAAAATAAAAATTGACAAAATGGCGGTGAAGATTTTATAAAAAGCTTCCATAGCAAGATGAAGAATGGCGTGGAAAATGTTGTGTCAAAATTTGAGACGGATAGCTTGAAAACTCTTCCTTTGAGGATGTACACCGTTGTGAAAAACGACATTTCGATAAAAACGCGTCCGTCCGCGCCAGGCCTCACGCATCTGGTTGAATCCCTTTTTCTGAGGAAGGCTGCCGCAACCGGAATAATTCGAATTTCGCCCCAAAAATTGAATAGCATGTTTATAACCGCCTATACTATCGCATAATGCAAAAAAAAATCGAAAAAAAAAAAATTACGCTTTGATGATCTCCTAAAATGTAACACCATGTCAGGCTTAACACTAAACGAGGGCTTTGACGTTAATTTAAACAAAAGTCGACGAACTTTATGGAAGATGTCCCATTGGTCTTTCAAAATACACCCAAAAAATACGTATATTTTTTTAAAGACATTTCGCACACAGAATGGCTACAGACTAGTAGTCTGTCCAATCTCAGTCAGTTTCGACGAATTCAGACAATGAACTTGGAGCAAAATCAAAACAGTTTTGGCGAAATATTGAAGATCCTTCTTGCCGTTGAAATTTGTATACAAATTTTTTCAGCCGGTGCGCCAACATTCACTAGAGTGCGCCAAAAATCAAAGTTTTATTTTCAAAATCTCCGGTATGTACTTCGCCAGTATTTTATATCGTCATAACAAACTCCTTAGTATTCAGTTCCAGGTTTAATCCAGGCGAAAAAGATAACCTCGGATGGACTGCACGTCAAGCCATTACCTTGTATTGAAAAGAGTATAAAAAAAATTGTTTGTACACTTTTGGGTATAGTTTGAAGAACCACTTTTAATTTTTCAATAAAGTGTTTTCATTTTGCTAAAACCATCTTCAAAGTGCTCCGATTCGATATTAACCGCACACAGTTACCCCCTAATTATCATATCTCCTTTTTCATCGAATCAGATAAGACTATTGGAAGTGGACAAACGTAATCTGGAGCGTCAATTGTCATCGGCAAGAACAAGCGCTGGGGTACGTAGCAAGAGTTACGAGCGTCCGGAAAAAGCTCACTCTGAGCTAATAGGGTCAAACATGAGCACCGATCACGTGGAACAGGAAAATCGCGATTTGCGTCTCAGAATTCGACGACTCGAGACTCTATTGGCCGAAAAAGAGGCCGAACTCCTGCGTCTCAAGTCCACTCACTCGCACTCGATCCTCGAATCGCACTCGAGTCGCGATAGAATCTCTGAAATCGAACGTCTCAGAGCGGCACAGTTGCAGGCCGAAAAATTGTTGGAGGCTCGCGAGCAGAGTCACCGTCAACAAGTTCTCAGACTCGAGAGCCAGGTGAAAACAAAAATCGAAATTACTCTTTTAAAAATCATTATCATAAAGAATATAGATTCGTTGAAAATGAGTGTGTTATTTTGATGTGTAGTAAAATACCGTGGACGATTACCGAATGAAGCGTCGGAAATTGAAAATGGGGGTACTTCATCGAAAAAAATGAATATTATATTAGGAGTACAAATAAGTCTCCGTCGTTTTTTAGATTTAAAAAATCGGCATTTATTGTGAAAGAACGGTACTTTATGTTTTATTCAAATTGAAATTGCTTGTTGAGTCACTCCTAATGTAAGTGCAAATTCTTCTTGCGTTTGGCACGAATCTCCCTTCAATGATGCTTCCAATTCCGCGTCTTCGTACACTTTCGGCCTTCCGCTACGTTCTTTGTCTTCGACGTCCAACTCACCGTGCTGCAGATTTCTTCAAATTAAAGTAGTAAATCAAATGTTCCCGCAAATAATGCTTATCCGGCTCAAATTCGACACTTCCGCACGAAAAAATTATGCGATGCTGATACAAAATCACTAATGTTTCAAGGTTATGGTCTTGCCAGATGTCGAACCTTACGATATGACGTTTTACATCTGACAATTTCAACCATAACCTCCTCGTGGGGCCATCTTTTGTCAAACGGCGGAGACTCACTTGTACTCCCGATACAATATTCCATTCTTTGTGCTTTCACTCAAACTTTTTTCAGGCCCCGGCTAAAAATCCTAAAAAGGATTTGAAAAAACTTTCCATCACGTTATTTGTCGAGAAATTGATAAATATCTTTTCATTTCGCGTTAATGGATAATCTCGTTGTAGATTCATATGCTGAGGGAGCAGTTAAATCAGGAAATCAAGAGACGCCAGCTGTACGTGCTTCGAAGTTCCCGAGCAGGTCGAGAGATGCAACACTTGCGCCAAGCACTGGGCGATTCGTTGAGAACAGTCTCGCAGGATCCGTCCTTGGACGCGATGCTCCTCGAGCACGAGGCGCGTAAATTGGACTCCACAGTAACAAGCACAGCGAGCTTACCGCCGTCTTTGGCGCTACCACCAGCACCTTCGTACGACAGAAGATCTCCCACGCCCTCGCCCCTCAAGTAATTTATTTATTCCCTAACCCCGTCCACGGTACTTCCTTTTGTTCCTTCCCCTCGCTGTCTCCCACTTTCTCAGTCTCGATTACGAGCAAACTTCATTATAGTTAATTTTAAAGCCAACGGCTCGTTGTACAGTATTTGTTGATTTTTTTTGTTGTGCAGTATTGTCGGTGCCAGAACTGTATTTTATATCTCGAGAAAACCAAAGCGGCAAAATCAAGTTTATTGGTGAAAAAAAATTCAATTTCGCGTCTCCGGTTGGCGGTTTCTGAAAATTTGTTATAAACATTCGTTTAGTTTAGGGAGGCTCAAGCGTTTTACCGTACCGTCGTAGGAATAACACCACTCTAGCGGCAGAAAATAAGGCCTAACTTTCACAATTTATTTTGGGAGTATGAAAAAAGGAATAGGGTTTCTTTTGAGAGGGTTTATCTGACACAAATTAACGTATAAAAAAACTTCATTATAATTTACATACAAAATGGCGGCGACAGAGCCCATATTGAAAAACGTGTTTTTTACAAATAACTTCACGGGAGGACGGTTTTCTCGTAAAGTATAAGACCTGGAACAAAAACAAAAAAAATAATAATCTATATATTATTAGCCATTGTACTACGTAGGGATTTTTTTAAATCAATTTTGACAAACCGGCGCACGCTGAAAGAAATTCATCGATTTTTTACCCAAAAAATAAGCAGTAAATTGTTTATAGAAAAACTGACATTTAATTTTTTAAAACGGCTACGTAGTCCCATAGAGAATGTAATTGTGAAGCTACTATCAAAATTGCAAATCGATCCATGCAAAGATGTTCGAGTAATCCGTCCTTCCAGTTTGAAATTACGAAATTAGTGGTTTCGAGAAAAACGCGTTCAAAGTTGTACGAGCACTTAAATCCTTAAAAATTTTCTTCACCTTTTATCTGCGATGCCTGCACCATACATTTGTCCATCTACGTTCATGTATTCTACTCCGAAGTATTTGTTGAGCTAAAAAAACGATTTTTCCAAAATCCTAGAGTAGTGTTATCCCTTAATATTGATCGGCGCAACGCTCGGATCTCGTCATTAGTTCGAATGGAAACTTTTGTTTCGATGAGTGTGGTTGAAAAAAAATGATATTTTTCCCACGTCCGGAAAAATGCGGGCTCGAGAAAGTCTGCCCGCAATTATGCGGATAAACGAATGCGACCACGATAATTATTTTCCCAATCACGTCTCATAGTACAATGTGAAAAACGAGGAGACTTTTTGAATTATCGAAAATGAAATTCGCCGTGAAAAAAACGAACAATTTTTTTTTTAATCCATCCACCGCGTCGCATAGTGAGTCAGCCAATTGCCGATCCATTTTCACAGTACAAACATCTCTAAAAACGAAAAGTATTTTTTACGCTTTAATGGACTATCATAAGCGTTCGTGTATATTTAACGTTTCTATCCTTTTTCGATAGTCTAAAAATCAACGTAAATTCTCTTTGATAAAACAAAAAAAAAACATGTTAACGGGCTCGAAACGAGAAAAGTATATGAAAAAAGGAACACAAATCGCCATCGTCGTCTCGACGAAAAGAACTGAGATCCGTCCATTAGCCATATTACGTTTAATTATCGTTGACGATTCTATCGGGGATATTTCAAGGTATATGCGATTATACCCTGCCTTATGATCCGTACAACGGATGCTCTCAGTAGGAGCGAAACATTGAGAAAGCAGGTTTGAAAGAAAAAAAAGAAGAAGTAATTAACGGAGGAAAAATGTTACGCTGGGTCTCATCACGAGACGAAAGCCTCAAATCATGCGTATTGTAGCGTTAGAGATAAGTTCAAGAATTATTTTCAAGCCTTAGGCGAATCGAGTTAATCAGCCGTAGAACAAAAATATAAAAAGGCACAGGAGAGGGAATGCCGATAAGTAGATGATCGATCAAGAATTGATTTCTAATCCGAGATTAAACAATGATGGAACGACGTAATGAAAAAAAAAAAACAAGAAAAAGTAACAACTTATCATAGATTCGAGTTAAAAGCGAAACTTGTACGGAAAAATGAGAAAAAAACAATTGCTAAGGAATGGTAGAGTAGTGGGTAAGGAAACGACTGTGTTGGTTCTCTTACCATGAGAATAACAACATCTAGTCGTAAAAACGTTTAGACACCGCGAATTGAGCCGACTGGCCATCTTAAGGTTCATTCGAGGTGAAAAAAATGAACGACGCAGTTCGCACAGAAACTTTTTTCTTTGACCTCTTTTTTTGAGCTTTCTCATTCGTCGAGTATGACTGGAGTTCGGTCGAGCTTCGTGGAGCAAAACACTGCCGTTTAGATGGAAATAAACTCTGAGGTAACACGATACATTAAAGGGCAACGACTACGTGAATCGAATGAAACTAGTGCAAACAATTATGAAAAATGTTGTTTCGGGAGAAACGCTTTACATTATTTTGAGTTTGACAGTGAAAATTTAACAGATGAAGTCGCAATTGTTCGGTCTCAGGCCAATTGCACCTTTTAAGGATGCGCTGCCCTACATTCCCTACCAAAAGGCAGTTTCGGTCAGTATTTTGGGTACTTTGCGATAACATTAAAATCTGGAAAGAATCAACCGTATTGAAGATGCTAAGAACGTTGGTTTTGGATAATAAGAATGCCAAAAATTTACAAATAAATAGTTTAAACAAAAATATGTTCAAAAAATGTCCGGTAAACTTGATTTTTTGTTACATCGAATGAATTATGATATTTTTCTCGATACATACGATTTTTTAAAGAATTTTCTCTATATTTGTGAAAATTTGTGACTCTTCATCGATTTAAAAAAAATTTTAATATTGAAATGAAAATAGGAAGAATTTTTTTAATTCATACTTATTCAGAAAAATCTAAAAATTCATTTTATAATATAAAAGAAGTAGTTCGCCGGACATCTGTTGAACAATTTTTTTTCAACGATTTACTTATAACTTTTTTGCATTATTTTTGCCGGAAATTAATGTTTTTAAGATCTTCAATGTGGTTGATTTTTTTAAATTTTAACCTCAGCGCAAACTCGCTTTTGGTTTTTCTCCAACCCTCCGGAGTAGTGTTACCCCTTAATTGTTTACGTTAAGTTATCCCGCTGATAAATCACGTGTAACTTTTCACGCATTTACGATATGAGTATCGATGTATCATTTTATCATTCGAACGATCATGTAGGATACATATTCGATTATATCATTGGAGCGTATTGAAAGAGACTTTTTTCCCAAAGCGCACAGATATCGAAAACGATATCGCTCCGTTTACTACTAATCTTCATGATAATTGTAAATCGATGCGAAAGAAGCAAACGATATATAGGGACGAGATACTTGGGTGTCGTTCTTAGAGAACGAGGAAAAAAACGATATATATACAATAAAGTCAGGGGAGACCCCAAAATAGAAATGAAATTATTGATCTGCGAACGTAGAAAGATGTAAGTTTTTTTTAGCGTTTAGTTCGAATGCACAATGCCTCGTTTCCTGCGTTGAAACACGAGCCTGGGCGATTGGTTGGTAGAGCAGTGGATAATATTCGATGAAATGTAACTGACTTCTGACGCTTTTCGTTTTTAGAATTTCGCCGTTCCGTTTTGGCCCGTATAGACTGGACGCTATATGGAGGCGCTCAAAACGAGTACATTAAGGCGTTACATCTATGTGGCTCACCGAAAAATGAGACCTTTTGGGATTTTTTTTTTGACAACGCTGAGAAAGCGTTGAACGAGATTTTAAGAGGTTTAAAGAGTTTATTGCAAATGTGTCGACGCATACAAAAAAAATTATGAAAAAGATGCAAAACGGGGGCTCAGTCGTAGCTACAATAGGCGCTATGCGGGACGACGCAGAACTTTTATGAATCAGCACCTAAGACAAAAAAATCGTCATTTAAACATAAATATAAATATTAAATATAAAAGAATGATTTATTCAAAATGATCCCGTTTCGCGAAAAAAAATTAAATATTTTAAATATCGTATTTAAAGACTTTAATTTTTCACGAAATGGCATCATTTAAAATAAATTTTTATTTATTTTTTCGCTTAATAACCGGCCTTAATTTATATATAAAAACGAGAATTGTTCATAAATCGCAAAAATCGTATGTATTTTTTCGGGGAATTGATCTAAGAAGCTACAGTGGAAATTTCAAGGGATTGAAGCTCTCATTTGAATTCTACGTGTACCCACGAAGGGATTTTGATAGTAGGTCTTTAATTGTTAGGTCGTTGTATATTTTTTTGTACGACTCCAAATTGCTACTTTCACCGTCCAGGTTGCGTTTGAGACGCTTCGGAAAATGAGGTCTAAACATTTTTTCCAATTTTTCGCGCATAATTCCTTTCGTGTATCATTCTTGTGGTGTTTATACATCATTTAAGCCAATAAACGAAAACGGGCAACAATTTTTTTTACTCAGATGTAACGCCTTAACGAGAAAAAAACGTACATGATTTTTCCCCGTCTCTTTTCGTCATCGCTGCTCCATTCGGATCTACGTTATTCACTCGGACGCGGGTAAATGAGTCAACACGTGGAATGTAGTTCAAGCGCATAGAGAACCGAGCGCTGCTCGAAAAAGGGAAGTTGAAGTCATGCAAAATTTGATACTTGGCTGTTATCTTCAACGATTTTAATGATAAGTAAAAATCATTAGGATCAATAACGTATGAGAATCGACAACGAAATTTACTAGATTATTCTCAGATTATTAGTTGGTACAACGGAATCTGGTTATTTAAGTTCCTAAATGAACTTCCCCAAAGTCCAAACTGAACCGTTTTCGCGCATTCGAAAACGGTATAGATTCGCATCTTTTGGGCAAAATCGTGAGGGTTGCGTACGAAATAAAATTCACAAATATACAACTATCGCATTCATCAGATCTAATACGTACATGATGACACAACTGAAATCCAGGAATAACAAAATCGCCTGTATCAGCACAGGGTTTTCACAGTTTCTCTGCGGCCCAAAATGACCTGATGTTTAAACTTATTCGTAAAACGTATTATTTATCTTAAAAGTACGAATATTTTTATTTTAATATAAGGTGCAAACATGGAGGTTATGTATGTAACTCAATATCCGATAAAAGGCATAAACGGCATGGACGGAAGACATATTCTTTCAACAAGATGGCGCAACCTGTCACACTGCCAGGGAAACAATGCAGTTACAGTGAACTCTCTATAACTCAACGCTCTCGGGACTGAATTTCCGTGATACTAGAAAAAGTGGCCTGCTAGGGAGCGTCCCCCGCCGTACGCTACTGACAAGGAACATCCCTCAGGTGTCCGCCTCCGATTTTGTTGAAACTCATATATGTGATAGAGCATAAAAAATTTTGAGACACATATTTTTTTTTATCGGCGGAAAAACGGTTTTAAGGGGTGAAACGCGCCCTCGAAAATAGGGGTGTTTTTCGTTTTTCGTCGATAATGGTATCGTTCTCATCTCCAATGTATAGTACACGAAAAAATAAACATTGTTGCAATTTGAATTTTTTTTATATCTCATACCGTTAAAACGTTATCGACGAAAAACGAAAAACATCCCCATTTTCGAGGGTGCGTCTCACCCCTCAAAACCGTTTTTCCGCCGATAAAAAAAAATACGTGTCTCAAAATTTTTGATGCTCTACCACATATATGAGTTTCAACAAAATCGGAGGCGGACACCTGAAGGATGTTCCTTGTGAGTGTCGCAGTGTGGCGGGATATACTCGTAGTTAGGTTAGGATAAATGTTCAAATGTCATTTTTACTAGGTTATTTCAGATTAGAATACTTTATTATCGTTTGTGTGTGAAATTGTTGTTCGTCTTCTTTATGGCGTGGAATTACAAAGTGGAAAGTTTAATCCTGAAATTGAGGTTATGATTGCACCCCTCGCGCCTTTTCATAGGAAAGTGGGGGTAACGGTTCTCTGCTCCACCACCAGAGAGAATTGAGGGGAAATGGCCTACTACAGAGCGTTGAGTCAGCGCCGCAGCGATGTGCATTGCCCACCAAGATCGTGCGATTAGACGCCATGGGACTTCTTTCTTTGGGATTTTCTGAAAGGAAAAGTGTATTCCAATCATCCACGGACTATACCGGAGCTTACGGAAGCAATTGTACGCACCATTAATGAAATAAGTACGCAATATGCCAAAATGCTATTGAAAATGTCGTCAAAAGAGTGAACGTTTGCAGACAGGGACGCGGCAGCCATTAATCGGATACTGTGTTCCACACATAACCTCCTCGTTTGTACCTTATATTTAAAAAAAAAAGTTCTTTTCTAATAAATAATACGTTTTATTAATAAATCTAAATGTGAGGTCATTTTGAGATACCCTGTACTACGCAGGAATACCCGTGGCATTTGAATGTTATTAATTTTAAATAGGCGATATATAATACTCGTATAGTAGGAACATATTTTTTATCCCTTTTTCGAGCATTACAGATAGAGTAAACAGTTATGAAGATACGATCATCACTACGAATCCAACTTTCGGATTTGAAATTTTCCCATGATTTTGACGAATACTTTATGCGCCTATTGCCAAAATTTGAGCTATTTTGACCGTTTAGTTTTTTCGCAATAAAACTTCAAAGTCGAGCACTTTGAGTTACCGAAGCACGTCGTCTTATGGAGACGGTCAACCGGAAGTGCGGTGATCGTGGTTTTTCTGTTCACGTATCAAACTAAACCCGTTTGAAAACTGAAATTCGATAGATTAGATATAATATTGTAAAAAATAAGAAAATCAATCTTCACCGTGTAGTTAAAGCACTACGTTACAAGAAAGTTTCAATTTCCGGTTGAAAATCGTCAGAACGACGAAATAGCATCCACAGGCTTAGCAACGTCGCGAGTCACAGCTGATACGTTTGGCGAACATAACCTAGCTTTGTTTAGAAATTAATTTGAATAGACGCCGCCACAAAATATGCAAACAACAATTTATGGAGTTTTATCATTTATCACGTATCAATAATATCTATAATTATATTCTGCCTATCGTATTAATTCCGCTGAGGTAATTCAAGCCTATTTTAATAGGTTTCCAGCTGATTTTTTTGTGATTTTAGTCCGTTTTTATGGTGGATATGTTAATATTATTATTACGAAGATTACTTTTTCCGTTTTTATTTGTTCACGTTTAATAAATTCATCATTTACCACAACATTTGGCGCACTATAATCGATAATACGAATAATCAACACAAGTAAACATCAATCAGAGCAGCTGTGGGTAAAATAAATCTAGACTCTTTTGTGACCCTGTGGACGTGATCGTACCTCCTTAAAACGAGATGTTTGTTAAGTTCGACACCTTTTACAGAGAGTCGAGGCTTGCTTCATTCGGTTTGAAGCCACCGCAGTCCTCGGACGCGTTGACCGGCAGCACACTTGAAAATATATTTCTGAAAGTGTCCAACGGGCAGAGAACGAGGCCGCAACCGGGTATCACGTACTCCAAAAATTCGCCAGCATCTCTGTGGACTGCCTTAAGAGCCGAGAAAAAATTATCAGATCATATCACATCTGATTATATATGATCCAGATATGATTGATCATATCTTGACCTTGTCTAATCATGCAAGAAAAATGGCCATATCAGAGCATATACGATTAGATTTGACGATATCAGACCATATGATGTCAGACCTGACAATATCAAATCTGCCTATAATATGCAAAATCGATCGGTTTCGAAGCGTAATTGGTCATATCAGAACAGATATACCCATATCAGGGTGGACACGCTTATATTAATAGCAGATATGAGTATATGTGGTATGTCATATGTCAAGCTGCTTGCCGTACACTTCCGATATTTAACCTCGACATACGTATGATATCCTATTTGCGGACCGATGACATTTTATAAGTGATTTACAGTGTTATACACTGATCAAATGGGAGCTCTCAAATAGGCCAATAACGTTTGACTTTGTGTGCTTATGCGCGCATCTGTGTATGTGTTAATAAGGCACGCAATCATAATAACACTTTTATATACAGATATGCATTGATTTATATTTGATTAAATCTAATCACACGTCGGCAAGCATCTTCAGCGATGATCATATAGAGCTTGGATGAATTCGAGTATAATTCCATATCTGGGCAGATCAATCGTACAGGGGCAAATATTTTCAGACCTGATCATGTACGAGTTGGGTTTGGTTGCGTATTCATCCATACCTGGTTGGATATGTTCATGCATGCGCGCACATATTCAAGTCTGATCATGTGTGAGCTCGTATGTAGTCGTGAATTGTACTATATCTGGTCAGACATGACCACACATGGGCAGACATGTTCAGCTATAAATTCATGTTTGCACATATTTATTATACTTATCCGCGATCATATCTGACCAGAGATAGAGCTACCCCTAAGCGCACAAACATACATGTTCATCTTTGACCATGCATGATCGGATCAGATTCATTTATGTTGCAGATAAACACCTACATGAGCATATCTGCTCAGATATGACCACTTTTCCCCGGGTAGACATAGAAAAACGAGTAACATTACTGGCAGGGGGCGCGCTCGGACAAAATAAATTTTCGAGGATGTATGCAAGTCTTGCTAGAATGCTATCGTGACAACAACAATAAGATGCATTGTTAATTCGTTCGCTTTGAGGGGGAGATCCGTTTTTTATTTAATCAAAAAAATTCGCTTTTCGGTGTTTTGCTTCTCAACATAGCTTATAGTCTTGAAAATGTTCCCTCCAAATATTATTAAGAATTTCGCAACTAGCCGCGGATCAAGCGTGCTGAAAGATCATTTTTCGGGGTCCAACAAGTGCCGAATGCTGAGAGGGAGGCTAGTAGTGCTCAGTACGATTGTTACTCGGAGGAAGAAGGATCCCAATATGGCATCGCACTATCCCATAGAGCGTAAGTGACTGAAATCAACGATTATTTCTACCGGTTCATACAAGAAACTTCAAACGCACTTTTCTCGAAACCACTCGTTTTCAAACTTGTACCCACGAGATCTCACAATGAAAATCGCTTTGGTGTCCTGCTCCGATTTTTTTTGAAACTTTTTTATGTGGAAGAGTATCAAAAACTAAGAGACGCGTATTTTTGTCGTCGGCGGAAAAACGGTTTTAAGAGATGAAACACACCCTCGAAAATAGGGGTGTTTTTCGTTTTCCATCGATAACGTTATCGTTCTCATCTCCAATGTATAGTACACGAAACAATAAACATCGATGCAATTTCGAATTTTATTATATCTCGTACCGTTAGAACGTCATCGACGAAATACGAGAAATCATCCCCATTTTTGAGGGTGCGTTTCACCCCTTTAAACCGCTTTTCCGCCGATAAAAAAAATACGCGCTTCTTAGTTTTTGATACTCCTCCACACAAAAGAGTTTTTAAAAAATCGGAGGAGGACATACATCATCTTCATACATCCATAAGTACCTTTACGTAAAATTGTTGCTTTTCATCTTCGTGAAGTTCGAGATTAACGGCGCTCACGTAATTCGGCACGTGAGGGTAAAATATACCAAGTGTCGTCATTACTCCAGCTACGTTGACGTCGTGACCACTGTAGAAGAAAGCCCTTTTCTTATCTCCGCTTCTACGGGCTTCCAACGTTCCCTTCCCTCTATTGTCACGCACGTAATTATCGACATGATCCAGCCATATTTTGAGCCAAATACCTTCATAGTTAGAAGAGTGAGACAAAAAATAGACGCTATTCCAGTGTGTTATGTATGGAACAAGGATTTCGATGCAAACCTCCGGTCATGCGCTTCAGCTCGTCGGTCCATGACGAATGTCTGTACTCCTGTATGGCCGTTTCTTTGAGACTTCCATCTAAAAGCATACTTCGGGCCCATTTTGGCGGTGAAAGCCCGCCGCTCATCTGCCAAATCGCAGCAAAATCAAAATGCTATTACACTTTTTTAATTCTAATTGTATGTCATGTCATGCGGTAGATGTCATAGGGTTATTGGGTTGCGTTACTGTGAAAACGACGAACACTCGTTCGTTGCTCGAGGCAACTCAAATTAGAGAGGACGGCCTAACATATGCTGCAGAAATCACAGATTGAAGGTAAACTTGTGATTACAACCATAGAACTGCTAGTGAAGCTTGAAATACTCGAAAGTATATTTTTCAAAACGGTGTACACGATTTCCCGGAATCTAATGAACAGATCGACTTAAAATCTGGCACACTTATTCAGTGTAATAGTAGTTTTGTCTTGATGGACGTTTTTCTTTATAACTTTCCTTTTTCATTAGTTGGTAACAATAACGATGTAAGTTTTCCTAAACAAATCGATAGAAAAATATTATAAAATGTTTTTTTGACATACATAAACTTACAATCAACCCAAAATTATTGATAAGTCGATTTATTGTCATACAATCAACCCAAACAAACTCAAACAAAAAAACTGGTTTTTTTGTTTTAGATCAACCGAGTGACCAAAGTGAAGTACATCGTTGAACCCCTCACGTTCAAACGTCCGTCACGCGATTGTTTATCAATTCTTTAATTATTAATCATTTTTTAATGAAATCTGGTACACAACTTTGTTAATATACATACGAATAAATGTCCAAACGATTTTTCAACCGTCTTACTTAACCCTTCGACTGCACACTTCCGCCACCAATTCGACCCCAGGCGTTTTTCAGATCGTTGTATTTCGTTGTATAGGTAATTGTCCCAATTATTGAACACTATCTTGTATTTTTATTATTTCTCATTCACCTGCATGCATTTACTTATTTATAAAAATTTCATTACATATATGGAACTTTTAGCTATCGAAATGTTACCTTACTTGTGCAAAAAAGTATTAATTAATGGAAAAAAATTATTTAATCAGCAACGGTGACCCGATTTCACGTCTCGTGGTAACTG
This sequence comes from Ophion costatus, assembly GCA_951751655.1. Classification (NCBI taxonomy): domain Eukaryota; kingdom Metazoa; phylum Arthropoda; class Insecta; order Hymenoptera; family Ichneumonidae; genus Ophion; species Ophion costatus. The sequence continues at coordinate 30,738,496 of OX632356.1, forward strand.
TTTATCGTTTTTGCTAAGACGCGCCGCTTCATGCGTAAGGGCATAAAAAATTCAAAAACTGTCGCATCTCAAAAAGTAAAGGCGTTTCAGGTTCCTCAAAAAATTTCTTACAAATAACAATTTTTCAAAAATGTTATAAATTAATTATTTGTTTAAAAATACGGTGTTCGATCGTTGGGACATAGAAAATGCAGTGTGTCCCAATTATTGAACACTCGAATTCTCCAAGATGGCGTCATCAAACCCATCAAAACGTCGAGACAGTTAACGTGTGACAGATCGTGTGAAGCGGATTTATTCAAACAAAAACTGTAAGTTCCTGAATAAACTTATCTTTATTCTTTTAATAATAACTCTAAGATCGTCAAATATATTTTTTATTTGTATTTTCGTGCAATAAACATAAAAAGAAAAGTAAAAAGAGAATATAACCTAAATGTAACCTAAAAATACGAATGTAATGTTCAATACTTTTTGCTCCCCGATATTTCAGGGACAAAATTTCAAGAGGGAAAGAGAATTCTCGAGTGTTCAATAACTGGGACATGCCTGTTCAATATTAGGGACATAGGCACTGCCAGTGTACAATAATTGGGACATTTGCATGCTTCACATTGTTATTATTTTTCTTTCATTTGAAATCATTTAAAAATAATTTAAAGGGTGATTTTTCGAAAGTAAAAATATCAATGTATCATTTGAACATGAAATCGATGGGTTTTTCTTGATTTTATATTTTTTTCTCACCGAATTCAATCCTCCAGATCCTTAGCTGTTCAATAATTTGGACATTCACCTTATACATTTTTTTGTAGAAACATTTTTGTAGTCAAGCATCCTTATTTCACGGCCCAAAATGTACTTTTGAAGAAAAACAAAAATTAAGCGTTCCAACATTAGTTAAAGTGGGAGATGCGATGAAAAATATGTACTACTAGCACGAGAAAGATCATAATTTTTTTTCAAAATATAAAAAAAATCCCTTGAGGTTATTAAAGAGAAAGGTTTGCGAATACCAAAAAAGGCAGCGTCGACCGTCTTTCCAAAAAGTATATTTATTCGGAGGTTTGAATTTGAGCATTTTTGGGATAGTAAAAAATTATAAGAATCAACACCTTCGGCAGATTAATTGTTGAAAAAGTATATTTTTCGCATTTTTTTACTTCACTGACTTATTATTATTCACATTTACGACAATTGACGCATAAGTATATTCGATGCTCGTTGCACATAGCCCTCCTGCTTAACGGGCACTTGCTTTTAGTTTTATGATCGGCATTCTAAATACATAATTTACTATAATAGCGCAAAATAAAGAATACCTTTGAGCGTTTTCTATCGTAACTCACATGAAGCAATTAAAAACAAAAAATTTCACAAAAAAATGTTCACTTCTACCGCACTACTGCGTAAACGGGGTTGATTCGACCCCAGGTCCTTTGACGACAGCTATCCTCAGTACACATGTAGGATGGGGGCCGAGTGTCCACCTATAGAGTAAGTAGGAGTGCGGGAACATTCGAGCGCCGCACTAAAGCCGAAAAGATTAGCCCGTTTTGCGATAGTCAGTCGATAAAAATGGGGTCAAAATGACCCAGTATGCAGTCGAAGGGTTAATCCTTTAAAATTAGTTTATTTAAGTAACTCGGATTTTCGGAGCGTCACAGTAGCCTAACCCCTTGATATATTCTCGAGATGTCCGACCGCATCGAATCTCTTCTGGTGGCGCAGTTGCGCATGCTCGTGCGGTAAATGCGATTGCGAAGAAAGTCTGCTCGGTTGGTTTGAGAACGCCGCAACAAAACGACGCTGTTGGGACCAGGGGGCTGACACGGATAAATTCTCTTAACAGTAACGTGTCCCCGTATTGTCGCCACGTAACTAACCCACCATGCGGCGCTAGTAGTCACCCGCATGACCCCCACCCCGCAAAGCACCTCCGTATTATTGCGTAATTTTTTTCGTCATTTTTTCTCGATCTGTCATTGTTCTCGAATACAAAAAATCGTCGTGTGGTAACATCGTAATTACTTTATCACATTAGAAGAGCGATTTGTGGCTCATCGCAACTCAACAAGTGTTTTCGAGTCTATATTGGACGACGTGTATAACTATGAAAAGCTCTCTTTTCCGTGTATAGAACACGCCGATAGTGTTCTTTTACACATAATACAATATTACGTATTGATGCGGATGCAGCAATATTCTGCACGTTTCAACGCAGAACAAAAAAAAAAGCTATCTCGACAAGAAAAAAATCGCAAAACATTGTACAACGTGACTAATCCATTATTTAAAAAATATTAATGTTATCTGTTTATTTCGTTCAATAAATATTTTTAAATACATAATAATGCAACAAGTGTAAATATTGCATCCCTTCCTATATACACATACTTTTAAATTCTATTCTAAACAATGAATTTTCCAGACGCGTCGAATGCAAATTATGCAAACGCTGCGCGACTGGAGTGGGGGTCATGCTGGTGACTACTAGCGCCGCATGGTGGGTTAGTTTACGTGGCGACAATAACGAGACACGGTAGACCCAGCAGTGCCAGAGGGCTGGTTGAGACTGATCTCCATGGAGACTAGAGTAAAGGAGCCCGAACGCATATGGCGGAATCGTCGAAAAGTGGATCGTGAAAGTGATGATAGATCTTGTAGTGCGAAAACTATCCGCAAGCGATACCAGCGCCTGGTACGGAATAGGATAGTCCTATCCACCACGATAGGTGGATAGGATAGGCGGATAGGATAGGTACGTGAGGACCGGCTTAACAGCGTTTGTGACATACATACAGTGACGTATTACTGTCAGTTACTATATATGTATTACATATATGTCAGTTACATACAGTTTACGCTGTTACGCATCGTTGAGTGATATTTCGATATTAAAAGTATTTATAAAATCAAAACAGAAAAAGACCATCCAATAAAGGTAAGAACTGAACCTTAATATTATGTTTATGCAATTAATTCTCGAATTAGCGAAAATATTGACACATATTGACATCGGCAAGTACAACCACATGATGATTCATTTTGTCAAAGCGTTTGTATTTTTTTTATTGCATGCTATCGTCGCCGAATTTAATTCTAATTGCCATTAATTTTAATGCTGTTAGAGATTTCTTTGATATGCAGCAAAAATGTAATGCATGATGCTTGGACAAGAAAACGTTTTTTAGGTTAAATATGCGAATCGTTTGATATGAATACCCCTCGCTCCCATTTCGTTATAATGTACGATTTAAAAAAAATATTTTTATTGGAAATCCAGTATGCAATATTCAGATTATGGCTGTTTAATCGTACATGCCACCGTATAAAAATAAAACATTTACAGTATAGATCACCTCCAAGTCAAAAAATTACTGAAATATTATCATTTCATAATTTAAACAAAAGCATATCAATGTTACTTTTCAGTATTACAAGCTGCGTTAATAAGAAACAAATATACGACAAATTGCGGATCGACGATTCAAAATCACCGCGCGGACGCAGCCCGCAGTGGTAGCGCCGCCAGGCGGGTACAATCCGCGGATCGTTCATCACTTTCACAACCATTTCGCCAGCATTCCGTTCGGGCTCTTTTACTCTAGTCTCCATGCTAATCTCTAAGTGGCTCCAGATGATCCCCCCCCAGTTCCCGTTTACTTATAGTTTAAGGTCTGGAAGAAACTGTTTTAAACTGCTTAGATTTCGTTTGTTGCCGACAAATCCGACGCAGTCGTATTTGCGGAAACTTTGGAGTCTACCTCCATTCATACGACACGCGTGAAATGTCTCGACGAGAAATATATATGGCATACTTATAAATATATAGATCACGGTCTTACCTCCAGGTCTGGAAACTTCGTTAGTTCACATGGTTGATTTGCCGAATCTCGACGCTAGAGGCGCTGCAATCAAGGAGTGTTGTGTGCGTCAGCGACAACAATTCTCACGCATTCGCGTTATAGCCTAACCTAAAAATCACATTTTTCTATAAGCCGCTTATTAAATACGACCGTCGTTTCAAACCTGCATATAAAAGCATGGTGGAATCGTGCCATACGCAGATTATGTGTTCACTATCAAAACAACACTACTCGATACTAGCGACACCACAAATTCGCTTTCTATAGTCGAGTAGCCCCCACCACCGAAATTGCATCGAGTTTCCAGACCTGTATGTAAGACCGTGATGTATATCGTATACATTACCGCTGCAAGAAGCTCCATGTACACGTAATACATAATTCTGTTGGTGACCGGGGCACCGAGTTTTGTTGACACGTAGTGGAAAATTTCTTTCATTCTCTCGTTGTACTCGACAATAGTCGGGTCATTGAGCTTCGTTTTTTCCAGCAATTCCATATATTTCCAGCACAGAAAGCAGCCAAAGAATGAAATGTTTTCGGGATAACGCATCGATGATACTTGAACGGGCTGCCAATTTAACGTAGGATTCCACCTGAATTAAGAAAATACTTTGGGAATCTTGTAGTTGCCTTATTTGCGACAAGTATGCGTTTCATGCTAATTTTTAATTTCCTGTGTGGGTATTTCTTGCGTATTGAGAGGCTCATCATTTTTTTGATCTACCGACGTACTTTTGACTTCCATTGTCCGGTGAAAAAAGTCCCGCCGCGACAAGCGACGCGGTCATTGTTGCTCTCTCGTTACCAGCGCTTATAAAATGGGCAATTTTCTTCGAGTATCGTTGTCGAAACCAATCGCCATATCGATCACGCAAGACCTTACCAAGCTCGTAAGATTTGCGCTTGCCCTCCTGAACAAAAGGAAAGTCGAAAGACGTCATCGCTCTCTCGCCTCTGCACTCGACACCCTCTAATGTCGAAACGGCGAAAGCCTCATTGTCGGCAGCGCCTCTAGCGGTGGGATTTTTTAACGAAGCTGTTAGACTAGAGCCCGGAAAAAGTGCATTTCGACAATTTTTTATGGATACCCAGTTGTTGCGTATCGCATCACGCAACGTCTAATTAACGATCCGAGAAATATTTATATAGTAAATAATATTATCAAGATGCGACTTTACCAGCGTAACCCTTCCGCACACTATCCGGTCGACGGACTTTCCTTCGACCCGACTACCATAAAAAAGGGTCTAAGGGCTTTCGCCCAGCACAACGGCTGGAAGATCCCGGGAAAGGCGCATTTGGCAACCAAATGTCTCGAGCATTTTTTGTACGCATTTCGTCATCACCATTAAAGAATTTCCGTCAATTGCAGTTTCGTGACATTTCGGAATGTAGAAGGATTTTCAAAAGACTGCATGCAGATGTTGCCGCCTGGTATTTTCCCTCTTTTTTTGGGGGTTTTGAGATCTTCATCGTACCTCCGGTTTTGTAAGTCTTCTCTCGTGATTGGTCGCAAAAGGACTCGCCCACAAGGAAGTTGCAAATGTTTCCACCCAATAGAAATTAAGGGGGTTTCAATTTTCCTAATGAGCTACTCCTAGCAGTGGACGCGACACGTCGATCATCGAGAAGAAGAGTCAGTTGTCGCTCAACATACAAACAGACAAGTCGTCGCTAACCATCTAAGCGATCAAGTATCAAACTCTAATCGAACCAATCATCAACCGATATAACCGAAAATCTCATTTAATCTTTAACTCAAGTTTATGTTTAATTATCCGCGTTAAAATTGTTAAACCCGATCTGTATTATTTATTGTTCAGATTAAAATCAATATTTTCCAATATCAGTGTCCATTTAATTTACAACGAAAACGGTTGCACTTCATTAATTTAAAGTGTGACGTACCCGGCAAGCGTCGTCGTATGCATGCGGTTCGGAATTTACGACTCCGAAAGAATCAGTCAAGATTCGCGGTGCTCACGGTACACCAGTTGATGGAATCAGAATTCCGTTCAGAGGCCTTTATTCTACATATCTTTGAGTATCTTTACAATATTTTATACAATATTTTGTAACAAAATGGCGGCGCTGAAGCTGAATGAAGCGAGTCAGCTTTGTCTGAGTGTCCTGCGACTGGCAAAAGTTCTTCAATTTTTCACCTGGAACGAAAATAAAAAATAATTTGAGCTCTAGATAAGATTACGTATCGAACTACGTAAAGAAATAAAAAAGATCAATTTTTCATAAAACTGTGCGTGTTTACAAAGATATTTTCTGTTCTTTAAGAATCACTGAAAATATTGTTTTCGCAAAAAGTATTCGACATATCGAAAATAGCCTACGTTGTTCAAAGTAAAACGGTGTTATGAGGTTTAAATAAATATCAGTAAATCGGTGAAGAATTGGCGACGAAATGTTGCCGACCGCAGAAGGCTATCAGACAAAGATGAGTCGCTTCATCCAACTCCAGCGACGACTTTTTGTTGTAAAATTTTGCGAAAGATTCTGTAAAAATACTTGCAGATAAAGGCTCCTGAACGGAATTTTATTCTATTCAACTGGGTATCTATAAAAAACAGTCGAAATTCACCTTGTTCCGGGCTGGTAGTCTTCCTTGAGAAGTTTCGAGACGACAATTGAAATGCTTGTGGACGATTGTAATTTATATCACCGAAACATTAATTTAGGATGCATTAACCGTCCGAAAAATTATACGTTCCACAACATAGTTTCGGAGATTTTTAATGTTCAAATCGAACCTTTATCCACTTGGTAATACACATGGCAACTTGTCAACACTAGTTATATAGGGCTGTAGAGGCTAAAATGATACTTCGAGTCAAATTTAAAAACTGACAGCAAACCGTGAGTATATTGTTGGTAATGTCGTGTCAAAAAATTAAGCAGTTTCTCTACTTCGTTCATCAATAATACCCGAAAATGATGTGAATTTTGAGGTCGAACGGTTGGTTTTCGCACATTAAGACGGAATGATACCTCATCGCGGTCGATATGGTAGAACAATTATAGATACCCAACAATCGCTGAAACGGCTCTTCAGATCCCGTCAAAACTTTGCCAAACGACGTCAAATAGATAGACGAACAGTCTACCCCTCAAATTTTCTGAATTTGAGAAAAAAAACGTAGATTGGCTTATCATCAGCTGATCTACGTTTTTTCTCTCAAATTCAGAAAATTTGAGGGGTAGACAGCTGTTCGTCTATCTATTTGACGTTGTTTGGCAAAGTTTTGACGGGATCTGAAGAGCCGTTACAGAGATTGTTGGGTATCTATAATTGTTCTACCATATCGACCGCGATTCCGTCTTAATGAAACTTAATTGTAGGTTAAGCGTGGCAAGACTGCGTTAACTGGCTCGGTCGAGGGAGCCACTCACAGTCAAGCATTATCTGGCGGGAATTTCAAACTGCAGTGTGTTTAAAATGTACATAGTATTACAGCATTTGAACTTAATAATAAACTGTATTTATTCGACCACTCGACATTTTTAACGTTTTCTCAACTTTGTCGAATCAAAAACTCTTTATAAAACGTTGAACGTTTAACGTTTTTCAGCGTGTAAGTAATCTGGAGCCGACAACGCTTTAGCAATAGTGACTCGTGCCAATGGCAGAAACAACCGCCATTGCCTAATAATCCATCGGTTATTTTTTTCTTGAATAAAATCGCAACATCTTTATGTTTAATTGCAAAAATAAAAACTACTAATATCATTTGCCGGCTTAGAAATATTTTTCAACAATTCTATGAGTTGGATATTGCCCAACGATAGTTCATTTTTACATTAAATTTTACTTGCAAGTAGTTGGCAGCCTGCCGAAAACTCATTGTATTTTCATCCCCACTCTTGCGGCAAAGGAACGGTACCGAAACTCCTTGAGATCGGATAAGCATCGTTAAGGACGTAGTATAAATTGCTACTGCAATACAATAATGGCTATAATGACGTACACTGATTTTTGACTATTTACTACGCCCTATATCATCCGTAAGCATACAATGGTAATTTCAAAGGACTCGGAAGTTCACGACGCCCAGCGCCATCAGTGGCCGTATTTCTGCACTACTATACAGAGTTCATATTTACTATAGTGAGTCCTCCGTCGGAAGTCGGATACCAGCTGACATTGGCATGAGGATTTAACGGATAAAAGAATTCAGTTGCATCGAACGACAGTGGATATCGATCACCGTGACGAAAAATTGATTGGAATAGTCTCAACTCGCACGTACATATATGAATTATCGATAGTCCAAAGATGAACGTCGCACTCCAACTTTTAACTCGCAACAACGCCATCTTATTGCTATTGCGCGCTAGAAAACTTTTTGTTCGGAGGTTACGATCGAAATGCTCGTGATTTATCAATTCTCAATTAATTCAGCCCTATTCGTTTGGGAAAGAGACTTTGCTGCTTTAATTGAAAATTGATGTTTTGTCAATCCAATAACATGTATCGGCGTGAAATTTTTTATTTTTTTTTAAACACTTGTACCCTGTCGCCCGAACGTCAATGTTACGATCTCTCGAGCGCGGATACACACGCACTTCCGTTATCACGATGCAAAAAACTCAACGGCGGTAGCTGGGAATTTCGTTCAAATTCTCAGGGAGCACTCGCAGGCAGCATAAATTTTATCATTTTATATATACTTCTTATCTCAGCAACGAATCATTTATCGTGCCTCTATACGAAGAAACGTGAGTGGTGACAAGCGTCTTGACTTTGTTGTCTTGCACCATTACGGGAGACGATGGGAAGATAGGCTGAAAAGTTCAACTACTGCTATCGATTAGCGCGAATTACGGAAAATTACTCCATATTACAATAATTGCTTTTATTCAAGGACTCAATTCGAAAGGCTATCAATATTTTTTATTGTTGTATCCACAATGACTCAACGAATCTTAGTCCCATATTTGTTCATGTAACATTATAGTAGTTCATGGATATTCCTCCAAGGTTGGTAGCGCTTCTGGGGAAAAATCATTTTTTTATATGTTCGTTTAATTGAAGAAGTACAAAATTGACATATGACAATCATTGGCGGAGCCGGCATTTTATTCTCGCAGGAGGTGGAGGGGGGGGGGGCGAAGGGCACCAAAGTAGTTTCGTTCACAATCATCTTTTTTTGTGAATGAAATTTAGACAATAGTCGATAACCACGTAACACATAAAATATGAAGCTCTAAATCACACGTTCATGTTAACATTAATATCAAACTCTTGCAACACCTTAGAAAATAAGCAACTAATTTTTCGTCATTCTTTAATCTCTTTGCGAATAATTGCGAATCTAATTCGCAATTATGCCAAAATGTTATTGAAAATTTTGTCAAAAGAGTGAACGTTTGCAAACAGGGTCGAGGCGGCTATTTATCCCCTATTGTATTCCACACATAACCTCCATATTTGTACCTTCTATTAAAGTGAAAATAATCGTACTTTTCAAATAATTATAACATTTTATTAATGAATAAAAATTTCAGGTCATTTTGAGACACCGTCTGTTTCTTGATAGTAAATGTTGATCTTCCAGTATTCTTCTTGTTTTGTATTAGCCGGCAAATCCAATGTACTTATTTCGCTCACAATCAACTTAATTGTGAAATGTTAATATCTATTCAATTTACGTAAAGAAATAGCCACTTTATATACAAGTTACGAAATTACGACGAAGAAAATAATTTAAGTTTTATTCAATTACGTGTTCCTGCTTGTTTGGGTGAAACAAATAAAATGACTCGATTATTTAAATTGAACTATTTCGGATCGATTTTTTTTCCTTGGCGGCACAGAGATGTCTCGGGGGGGGGGGGGGGGGGGCTGCCCCTCCCTTCACGCCAATATTGGCAGTATTGAATGAATATGCAGAAGTCATATATTGTTGGTTTTAAGGTAGTCCTATCAACAGGCTTCAATTCATAGGATTTTCATAATTTTTTTCGAGCTTCACTAAATATATTAATATTCGTCTCTGTAAAATTTCAGCGTCGATTATCGACCTTATTACAGAGAAAAAAATATAAAAATTACGTACTTTTGTGAACGAATCACGAGATGACATACAAAAACCCAATTTCCGGTCGCTACAAAAGTGTATACAATAGTGAGAATCCGTCAGATTCTTGAAAATTACTTAGATTTACATACTCAACATTTGTAGTGATCCAATGCTCTCAGAAAAAAATACCCTTATTGACCTAATTTTCATGTAATATCAAGTTTAATTTGAACTTCCGGTATTGGATTTATTACCACTTGCTACGATAAAGAGACGTGACAGCAAGGCAACAGCTGACTGCAGTCATGACCTCATCTCCCTCATTCGAATTTCCACACATATTTCATTTTTAACGGAGACTTTGTCCTTGCTTGAGCAGCGGGAGATGTTAGCGGCTCAACATGAGCAGCTAGAAGAAGAGGAGGGATGCCTCTATGGACCAGGCTTTGCCGATTAGCGGTACTTATAAACACATTTGTGTAAACACATAACAAAACTTTAAACGCGTTTTTCTCGAAAACACGTTTTTAAAAATGGCTGACATTCTCCTGACCGCTGTAATTAACATATCGACCTGAAATTTGAAGAGCATACGCAAAAAATATGTCTTCACGGAATGTTGGATCTTTTTTTCGATAGATATATTTTTGCATTTATTATTTATCTTTTTATGCGAAAACAAACGCGAAAATTCGATTTTTTTTTTATTGCCGCCATTTTCCGAAATTTGTACTAACCGAAAAACCCATCCGTCATTCCATGACCAAAGGGTCACAGATTGATAATATGCTTTGAATTTGTGTTTCAGATCAACAAAGAGGGGGCAGTGATGTCAGCCGTTTACCTCCCGCGATTTGAGGACCTGTTTTCGCGGAGCTGCAACGGCCGCCATTTTGGTTTAAAAAAAAAATGTTTTAACGTTCTGTATATCATGAATAAAAGCAAGAAAAAACCGCGCTCGAAAAGCTTTACTCGTTTCCTTTTAAAAAAATAAAATGTAAACACCTGAAATATGGCACTCCAAGGACAAAGTCTCCCTTAACCGATATATTTCGCCGACACAAATTTTCTACGCTTTTTTACCAGTCGTGGCCCGAATACAATGCTTTACATTTTCCGCACCTGACATTGTTTTGACAGATCGACGTTGAAAAGCATGGAGCTTAAACTCGCCTGAATGAGTAAAAAGAGACGGAGATAGAACCAATGTTGCCGAATATCAAAGCTGGAAATACTACGCGAACCGTTGGAATAGCGATTTTTTCTCTTTTCTAATTCAATGTGAACATTTATTAAACAATTTACAAGTGAAAAATATTAGTTGTTACAAACTATTTTTTTTTTGCATATGTTTAAAATATAAATTGTACAGGTATCAATTATGATCAATGGTATGACTAGTCCGAAGCGATAGGACTGCCTTAAAAGATGGCCCATCATGGTGATGTGGAAACGTGACGCAAGCACGGATTCACATTATAGATACACAAGGGTTAACAGGCCTCTAAGGTTAAAAATGACGAAAATAGTTTTAAACAGTGACGCAAAAGCGCTACTTCCCTTCTCGCAATGTAAACTTCGAAATTACGTTCTCAATAGCACGTACTCGCATCGCGATCGGTGCAAGGCATCACGCGTATACATACAGATATTCCAGAGCCACGCGCACACACTCACACACACACATACCTCGGCGCGGGCTCTCACGGTGGCAGCGCGGAAAAACGTGTAGTCAGTGTCGCTCGAGCAATCGCCCGAAATTTTATGAATGATAAATCATTCGAACACGCGCTAAAACATCGCGCGAATGATATAACGCATTCGACGCGATATTCGGTAATACAATTCTCAAATTTGCTCGCGGAAAAGTGGCAATATGACACGAAAGTAAAATCTTCCGCAAGAGGCGCCTCGACCGAAACGTTACTACGATACAAAATGTAAACAGTGGCGGTTGTGCGCGAGAAAGGAATATCGATAACCAATAAAAGCAATCGTCAATCAATCGAAATGAAGTACCAATAATAAATCTCAGTGTCTGATCAGACACAGCAATACTAGCATCAATAATAGTAATAAAAATTATAGGAATCTGCTGGACCACGAACAGAATGAAAATACGATTGGAATCATATCAATAAATCAGCAAAACAATGAGAGGTAAAAATCGCGGACACAAAACCCAATGACTCCATAAGCTTAAGATATTCCTTCCGCGGAGGTCCGTGTTTTCTTGGGGCATAGCAAGGCCGTTTCGAGGCATTAGGAAATTACAGTTGCGCTTGAGGCGGGCAACCACTTTAGGAGATCGAAAATTAGATGATTTTTCTATTTTTTAATTGTAAAAAAAAACATAAATTTCCGCAACTCTGACAATAATTTATTCATATTTTCATACATCTCTGGTAATTTTTTCAAGTTATTTCATGCATTAATTAAGGTGTAATGCGCTGTATCCCTTGGCGTGTCCTCATCGTCGTTGTCGATTTGCGGGAATTGTGCAGCTCGCAATTCGCATCTGAAATAATCCAAGAAATTTGTATACATTCTTGAGATGTTTTTTTAAGAACATGAACCTTAATTTTGAACAAAAAAGCGAGAATTAAATGTTGGAACTTATTTGAGAAAAATGATCGATTTTTAGCATTTTTGCCCCGGCATTTTGCAATGATAAATATGTTTTGAACAATCTAATCTTTCCAGCTTTGGGTTCATGTTTTAATAAATTATATTATGTAAAAGTGTTCCAAATTTGAAGATGATCTGTCAATGAGTTTTTGAGTTATTATTCCCGCAAATTGAACAAAATGTCGTCTCGAGAAAAACGCAGTTGAAAGTTTTACTATACGTACGTTGTTGCGCTACCTGTTCACACTAAATCGTTCGTCACTTGGTCACTTTTCAATATTTTAACTTGAATTTTTTTTCACATATTCTCGAATATGTAGACTATGAGAAAAAGCAAAACAAAATCGAACGCTTCGACCCGTCACAGTGGTGACAGGTAAAAACATTTTTTCGATATTTATCACGGAAAAGAAGAAAAAAGCAAAAAACAAGTTTCACTAACTGAATTTTTTACTTCTTCGCTCGATATCTCAACAACGATGAACGGTAGGTGAAAAATGCATGGGCCCTAAATTGCAGAGCGTAAAAAAAGAAACAAAAAAGTATTCCATCGCAGGTTTTCTATCTCGACGGAGAGCCGAGTTATTGCAAAAAAACAAAATTTAACCCTTTTTTCAAAATGGCGGCGAATGCACATAGGAAATCTTGGTCTACAATTTGAAGTTAAGCTTTTCTAAGCCCCCTCCCCACAATATCCAAAAATCAGCTTTCTCGGTTCACTTGCATTTCCAAATGTATATAATGACTGGACTATTGGGAGTCGAGCACTTGGGAGTCGAGCGGAAAGTCTTTATCATTTATATACATACCGTTAGAAGGAATCCAAATAGCATTTCGAAATTTTCAGGGTTTATTCTTAAGATATTTTGTTAACAATTGATAAAATTGAAACAAAAATGATTTTTTGAGGCATCTAAATTGGTTTCCCGCCTTAATAATAAGTTACCACGAATAACACAAATCAAGAATTAATTAAAAAATTCTTAGTGCCGCAAAAATCGTCCGATTTTTTGTCCAGTGACCACTGGTATAGGCGAGATCTATAATAACCTATATTTCAAGTTACTACACAGGGTTCTAGAATGAATCTTCATTTCATAGCAAGTGCCGTTAGCAGTTCATTTGAGAAACTTTTTCTTAATTTTTTAATTAGTTGCTGTTATGATTTAGTTCCGTGATTAGTTCCGTGATATGTCGACGGCAGTAAAGCAAATACCAGCTTGCTCGAACTACCCTAATACATTTTCTTATATGCGGAGATTATGTTATTCAAACACTTAGAAAAACAACTGCATATTTCGTGAAAAGTATTTTTTTTTTATTTCGGCATAGAACTAAAGGATCGAGATATAAATTCGCAGAATATCTTGACTCCTTCAGAGAAGAGCAAGGAGAACAATTTCACTAAGACATAAAAATCATAGGAGATGGGTATCAGGGAGGATGGGACACGTACATGATGGCTGATTACGTTTGGAGTTTTATGCCTGACTGCCTCGACAAGTCTCGGTCAAGAAAATCACGAAAACGAAACTTACTGAATGTAAAAATATTTAATAAAACTTCATTTTTCAATAAAATTAGATTTTATAAAGAAAGTGTATATTTCCGTATTCTTACGTAAAATATCAATATTGAGTGTTAAAACACAAGCAGTATAGAAATAAAATTCTGAAAAAAAATAGCTTCGCGGCACCAAATCGGCTGTTGAACTGTGTTATTATAGCCAACGATAAACGGGAATAAAAAATGTCGCATAAATTTTGCAGATTTAGACATTTTTACATTTTCTTCGAAAAATCGCGATTACGAAAATTCGGCTAGCTACATTTTTCTGAGTTTGAACTATTGATATTTTTTGTAAACATGCGGTGACGTCCTATTTTTATTGTCGTTACGGAATTCTTAAAAAAAAATCACGTGCGCAGAGCAGTTTTTTTCAGACATGCAGAGTTATTTTGTTTGCAAATTATTTGATGGAAATGTGGTCAGCGTGTCATCTCCAGAAAGTGCCGTATAAACTAGACGATATTTAATCATTTTTTTAAATAAAAAATTCGGTAATTTGTCTCGAATTTTTTCCAGTACACTGTGAAGTTTACTTGACTTCATTATAAACGAAAGTCAGTTAGTTGTGAAGAATTCGAGTTCGTAAAAGGAATACCCAAAGCCAATTATTCATTAACACAAAGAGTTAAGTTAATACAGCAAATTTCCGTTCCCTCCAAGGTCAGCATAGACTTTGCTCCATACTCGTGAACTATACGTTCGGGTGTTTGCTATTATCTGGTGTGTGTGGTGAAGAATTTTTTCGGGAATCCACAGCAAAACCAGGAGAATTTTCAATAAGTTGACTGCATACGGGGTAAGTCTACTGCCATTATTTCTTTTTTTATGTAGCTCATTCGTCGTCATGACTCGCCCAGCTAGAAGGTTCCTCGTAGCGTCAATCTATACCATGTTCCTAAAGCTGCGTACTCACTAGAGCATTTTTTTTCGCGACCGTTTGTTGTGGCATTTTTTCACGCTCAATTGCTCTAATGCTTCTCGTCACACCTGCGCACACTGAGCTCGTGCGCTCATCCTTTGATGGACCGTCAGGCGACGTAGCGCGTTTGTCGTCCTGAACGCTCGCGCACGCGCAATGCGTCGCGAAAAAATGCTCCAGTGCGTGCTCACCTTGACACGTACGTTACACTCGACTACGTAGTGGTTCAGTTCGTGCATTTTTTCGCAAATAACTGAAGGGAAAAAAGTAACGTTAAGTTGACTAATTTTTACAAGTTGTATTTTTCTAACATCACAATTCTTCTAAACGAGCCATAATTCGTCATTATTTTTACATAAATTCGTCGGCATAGCGTTTAAGGCGAAGAAGAAGATGTACCGCGTGACATATAAGTGCGAGAGAGATACGTGGAATTTTCAAACAGAGCTTTTTCAGAGATAAGCAACATTTACAGCAAAAGAAAATCGTCAAGCTCGCCATCGGCGGATTCTACAGAACCTGATGCTGCGATTTGTCAAAAAAAAAGACTCGATTATGAGAAAACTGTTTGAACATTTTTGAGGTTATGTTGCGCTTGTAAATGCACTTGAGCGCACATCGGCAAAGGGCAATGTTCTCGACACCTTAACATTATCGTTACAATTGCTTGAAGTAATTATGAAGGCTAAAGAGTAATTGTATAAACGATAAAGATAAGATAGGCGGCTTCGAGACGCTGCCGCCTCGCTCATTCATGCTCGTCACCATGTTTGCCAAAATGTAGGGTGCATGTGTTGAAAAAACGGTGTCAATGTTGTTTGTACAGTTGTCGTAGCAGCATATTGTGCGTAGCGTAATTCTGCAAACATTTCATAAGACAGTTTCGATAAATGTGTGGCTAAACGATCGCGTACTTTGTACGATTCTTTTTCGTACCATGGATTCATCTAAATGAAGAGGTAATAAAATAGCAAAAGGACGACGGCTGGTGTGTAAATAAAATTGTCTGTCCACCAGAGCAGAGCTAGGAAAAATCAACCAATCAACCGCTGAATTCGTGTCCACCGAAGTTGAGCACTGATGCCATTGGTTGTATTTGCCTAGCTCCGGTTTTCTCTTCATTGGTGGATGGGCACCCTAAGCCAGGAGTTTACCCTGAAGCTCGTTACACACGCTTTGGCATAGCCTTGCACAGTGTTTCCCAACCTTCTTGAATACGCGACCCCTTTACAAGTAAAAAAATTACGGCGATTCTTCCTCCGCCAGAGCTAGCAAGGGAAGTCTTGAAACTATTGGTGCCATTCACCACTTCCTACCTATGAGAACTAATAGTCGAGTAGAAGAAACGAAAAGCCAGCACTTTTAGCGTAGAATTAGAATTTTCGACTAAAGCTGCATGGTTGCATACTGAAAGTAACCCCGATGAAATTTTGCCCCTCAACTCGCCCCAACCCTAAGGAATAGGGGTTGAAGACTGAAAAATCGCCGTATCTCGATAATTAATAGTCCTATACAAAAATGTTTGAAACAAAAGTTATTTGGAATAATAAAATACGTATAGAGTTATCTAACGTCCAACCCTCTATCTTTGAAAATAGCGGCACAAAAACGGTTACAAAATTCTGGCTCAATGGTGCCCTCGCGTTTTTCTGCCGCTATTTTCAAGGATAGGGGGTTGGACGTCAGGTAACTTTATATGCACTTTATTATTCCAAACAACTTTGGCTTGAAACATTTTTTGACCGGGCCATTAATTTTCGAGATACGGCGATTTTTAAGTTTTCATCCCCTATTCCTTGGGGTTGGGGTGAGTTGGGGGGCAATTCGCCTCTTAATTCATATTAAATGTAATCCCAATTTCATTGGGCTTACTTTCAATTTGCAATCATCCAGCTTCCACCAAACATTATAATTCTACGCCAAAAGTGCTGGGTTTCTTTTACTAAACTATAACGTTCTCTTCAATGGTGAACATAAAAACTAAGAAGAGAAATAGGCTCCAATTAGAACATGATTTGGTTAGTTGTGTCTCAAAAATAGAACCACGATTCGGCAACTTATTAAAAAATAAACAGGCACAGCCTCCTTATTGAAATTGTTGTATTTTTACTGTAGTGTAGGACCTGCAACCCTTGCTTTATACTTTTACCTGGCTTGCGACCGCGCGCCCCCTAGCGGTCGCGACCCACACGTTGAGAAACACTGGCCAAGCATAACTGGCCAAGCATAAGATGTTTCGGCCAATCACGTAGCTCTATGCCCGTTTGTATATATATGCTAAACATCTTCTGCTACGTTATGCTACGCTACGCAAAAGCGCGTGTACTCCGGGTGCCCTAATAACCAACGATAATATTTCAGGTGCTGACAGGCCAGCTCATGATGCTCCAGAATAACCAAATGTAATCTAGTAAAGTAAAATTGTCATAGTTTTCGAGATTTGTACAAGTCATAGTTTCGAGATAAGTACAAATACGGATCAATGGAATAATTTCAAAATTATCTCTTTTTGAAATAAAATAGCGATATTGTTTGTTACGGTAAAAAAAATCCTACGTGTTGCGTCTTTTTTTTACACTAAATGGCCTCGTTTTTAAGACACGCTGCGAGTTCGGCGTCGGGCGTTTAAAACCGAACCGAAAAATATCCGTATTGGCAGCTGTGATATGTAAAATATAGCTTTAAGTTAGAGATTTGCACGAGTTAAAAAAAATGCGAATATCTCGAAAACTACGACACTTTTACTGAGGTTATATGGGGTCACTCTGGATCATCACGAGCTAGCCTATCAGCACCTGCAATATTATCGTTGGTTTTTGGGACACCTTGTATAAACGCGCATAGAGCTACGTGATTGGTCGAACCATGTTACGCTTCGTTGTCCTATGCTATGCAAAAGCGTGTGTGATCGGCGTAGAGGTAAGGGAGCTGTGTTGTATTACAAGGCCAATGCAAGGTTACAAAATGCCAACAATCTTTACGAACGATGATGACGACAAGTTTGCCTGAATGTGAATAATTTCACCGGCTTAGGCGATCTTCAATGCCAAGCTACGTTGGCCTGGGCCAATTCTTGGACGGGTGACTAGACAAACGGAAGGGAATTTTACCGAGTTGTCAATGATGACACAACTGAAATTTAGTGAATCGTCGCTTGTGTCGGCACGGGTTTTCCACAGTTTCCCTGTGCCCTGGAGCAAATGCGATACGATAGTGCATCTGGACAGGAGCGACTGTGGGCAGCACTCAGGTGGCTATCTTGGGAACTAAATAAATAGAGAATGTCAGCTTTTAGGCTAGAAAGGATCGTCGAGACGCGCTAAAGCGTCTGGAAGAACATTGGACACTAAAAATTGGAATAATATCGTTGCGTTGAAGACGAGTGAGTGTGAGGAAATGCAGAGATCTTCTCCATAGATAGATGGAGAACGGGATAGAACGTCGATTGACGACAGAGGTTGTTGCTGTTGTCGTTTTGTTTTGCTCATGCTCTGTCCCTCTCCCTCTCTTTGTCTTGCTGTGGCTCCCCGGTGCTTTCTCGCTCCATCACAATATACTCGTTGGTTGCGTCAACTTTGGGCACACAAGGTCTTCGTCCGTTGGAATAACGTCTTCCAGCAGTTGAAGGAAAACATCGAGCGGACAGAGTTGTTCGCAGCCGGGAACGGTTAAAGCCACGACGTTCGGTGGAATCCCTTCATAATAAAGCACCTACGCGTGCGGACACAATAAATTGTCGTGAGAATATATCTAAAATATGATACAGCAATTATGCGCTGAGAGAATTTTGGTGCAAACGTCTATGGTGTTTTCAACCGTATTTTAACTATATTTCATATTTCCTTGAGGGGAAATCGTATGCTATGCGCTATAGCCTTTAACATACTGAATCCAAAATCGTTTCATTTTTTCGTTTCGGATGATCCATCTCCGAGATATAATCAACAGCGCACACCTATAATTATTTTAGGACATTTTTTAACTACCATTTTCGTGTATAAGTGACTTAAATAAATGATTTTTGAAAATGTATTTCGAAAGTGTATTTATTAAGCGTAACAACTTTTAGATCAATATCTATACTGTAAACCTATCAAAAAAAGTCATGAAAATACCTTTTTTGGCGTCTAAAGTGAGAAGACCCCTTAAACGGATTTTCGGCGTATTGCAATAGTTTTGTACCGTAAGATAGTGATTTCTACCAAATTGTATGATATGACCTATATGCATAGAAATGTGTGTCCTACAAGACTAGAGGCTGAACTACAGGAAGAAGTGTTGGACGAATATGCTATTTTTGCAATGAAACAAACATACTATGTAACAGCTCGTGAGACACGCGGAGTTTTAAAAAGTACTGACAAGGAACACCACTTAAGTAATCGCCGTTGCTTTTGTTGAAACTCATATATGTGAGAAAAGCATCGAAAACTATCAGACACGTATTTTTTCTTCTGCGGAAAAACGGCATTAAGGGGGGAAACCACCCCTCAAAAAAGGTGTTTCGATGAGTGGTTTTGCAGTTTCACCCACAAGCATTCTACCGAATGAAACAAAGACCAACGTCTTTGTTTCATTCAAATCGGTTTCATTCAAATCCAATTCAAATTCTTCTAACGTAAAGCGATGAAAAGTCTACTATAGAATAATTGAAAGAAATTAAATGAAGGGGTGACACGCCTTTCTTTGAGGGGTCGTTTCCCCCCTTAAAAACGTTTTTCCGCAGATACATAAAAATACGTGTTTAATAGTTTTCAATGCTCCATCACATATATGAGTTTCAACAAAACTCATATATGTGGAATATATAAAGGATAAGGGCAAGTGTCTGCCTCGTGTGCATGCAAAGTGGAGTATATAAAGGAAAAGTGGAGGATAAGTGACCGCCTCATATGAAAAGGAGGCGGATACTTAAACGATGTCCCTTATAAGCCGCAGTTGCTCAAATTGCAAATGATTTAAGTCTTCGCTATAAATAAAATTCACTTTTAGTTACTTTTCATAAGGTCTTCCAACAAATTATACTCGGCAAACGTTGATGTTTACCATATGAAGTATACAACCTTGAATATTATGGTAGAATTTTTACCTGAGCAAACCTAACGTACAGTATACAATATTAGTATTTGTGCGCCGATTTTGTGATAGCCCTGAATGAACCCACTGTCGTCGAATATCCATAAGTCGAATATTCATAAGTACAAATGTCCATAAGTACGAATGTCCATAAGTACGAATATCCATAAGTACGAATATCCATAAGTACGAATATCCATAAGTACGAATATCCATAAGTCGAATATCCATAAGTCGTATATCCATAAGTCGAATATCCAGAAGTCGAATATCCATAAGTCGAATATCCATAAGTCGAATATCCATAAGTCGAATATCCATAAGTCGAATATCCATAAGTCGAATATCCATAAGTCGAATATCCATAAATCGAATATCCATAAGTCGAATATCCATAAGTGAGTATAGAGTAGAAATGAGTTTGTTTGTTTGAGTTTTGTTCGGGTTTGTTTTTGGCGCTCATTTCTACTCTGTACTCACTTTTCCTCTACCTCCCGCCATTTCTCGCACTCATTTCTACTCTATACTCAGTTATGGATATTCGTACTTATGGATATTCGACTTATGGATATTCACTTATGGATATTGGCACTTATGGATATTCGACTTATGGATATTGGCACTTGTGGATATTCACTTATGGATATTCACTTATGGATATTGGCACTTATGGATATTCGACTTATGGATATTCTACCCAAATCGAATTAATCATATCCATATTGTCGAGCCTGTTACAACAGTTAATTATTTCGGGGATAAAATATAGTCAAAAACGTTATCCAAAAAACATGTTTAGGTATACGTTTAGCTTCTAGTTATGTTGACCACATTTCACAAATGTGTTGTGTTAACCATAATCAAAGCTGATTGCGGTGACAATGTACAGAATTTACCATTCCCTCTTTTACCATGGGCGTTTCTTTTTTGTAAACACCATGGACTTTCCTCGCGATGTGCGACCGAGTATTTTTATTCTTACTATCTTTATTATTTTGAAAAGTTACCTGCACGTAATGGACGTCGTTTTGACGAATGAGCTCGACGAAAATGGCGCTGGAATATTGGGGAACGTGGGGTTTGTAGACGCCGAGCGTTTGCAAAAGAGCTGCGATATTCGTCTCATGGCCGCTGAAAATATTCATTTTTCGCGCGTTTCGGGTGCCATTTTTTATCGCCGCGACCATGTCGTCCGTTATCCTCCTTAGGAGTGTACCTGCAATTTTTTTCGAAGGTATCGTCATTTCAATGAATTTCCAATTCGCATGCTCTTGTGGACTTTCATGACTCCATTCTTCCACTTTTACCCTATGCACTGAGGGTCTAGGAAACTAAGCGATCATCCATCCAAGTATTCGCTCAGGCCAGGGATGCTTAAGGGGTCTTCTCATTTTAGATGCTAAAAAAGGCTATTTTCATGCATATTTTGGATAGGTTTATATTATAGATATTGATATAAAACTTGTTACACTTAATAAGTACACTTTCGAAATACATTTAAGACAAAATTATTTACTTAATTCACTATTTATAGACGAAAATGACAGTTAAAAAAATGTCCTAAAGAAATTGTTGGTTTGCGCTGATAATGAAATCTCGGAGATGGATCATCCGAAACAACCAAACCAAACGGTCTTAGATTCAGTGTGTTGGTGGCTATAGCACATAACATACGATTTTTGATATATGCAAAAATGACAAAATGGCGGACATTTCTCGAAAAAAACTTTTAAAAAACGTGTTTTTTCACCGTTTTGGCAAGAAAATAGTAAATATCAAAATGTAAAAAAATCCTCGATATGCGCTATAGCTATAGTTGTAAAAAATATATGGTTAAAATTTCATAATGATCGGTTCAGTAGTTTCGAAGATTTGATCAACAAGCCGTCGAAAAACGTTGTTTCAAGAAAAACGCGTTTAGCATTTGTTTGGGTTACATAAATACATAAAAAAGATTTTTTTAAATGTATTTCGAAAGTGTATTTATTAGGTGTAACGACTTTTATATCAATAATATAATATGATATAAACCTATCTATAATATAATATAAACCTATCAAAAAATTCATCAAAATAGAAAAAATAAATTGTGTAGCGTCTAGAGTGAGAAGACCCCTTAACATGAGATGGTCCAAGCCGCGTACCAAACGTGCGTTCGCCAATGTCGCAAATTTTATTGCATCGAAGTTTGCATAGTTGGAATACCACGAAAGTTTTTTTCAACTCTTCTTTATTTCTCCATTCTTATTACAATTTATTACTACAATTTATGTCGTAGATTAAGATTATGGATCCCTTATGAGGATGAGTAAAAACCGATCACTCGAAATTTTCGTTCTCCAAATCGACAAGAAAAAACGTGAGCAAAAAAAGAAAAATTAGTTTTCGTTGCGTTCCAACGATGCAAACTTCAACATCAAATTTTGCTCGCAGACTTGCATTGAACAAACGAAATAACAACGCATCCGATCTTTATCACAATGGTTGGATTTTGATGATGTTGAAGTTTGCATAGTTGAAATACAACGAAAGTTGATTTTTCTTTTATTGCTCACATTTATTTCACCGATTGACGGTACGAAAATCACCCAAACGGGTTTTCTTATCCTCATCGAAGATCCGCGACGTCAATCTACAGAAACAACGGTTATTAACCGTAATAGAAATGGAGAAATGATAGGAAAAGAACTTTCTAAGTCTAGCAAGACTCCCAACATCCTTAATCATACGAGCACTCTGGACCTCTACGTTTTTCCCGCGGATAAGGAGGCGTCCATAAGTAACGTAACGCAATAGGGGGGTTTAGCCTGGCGTTACGGTCTACGTACGTGGGGGGGGGGGGGGGGGGGGGGGTCGAGGTTTGCGTTACGTCACGATTTTAGAACTGTCAGAAATAGCAAAATTTCTGCATGTTCAAGTGTTTAAATTGAAAACTCATCGTTCAGAAAAGATTAAGTGCAAACTCTTATTATTTTGAGAAATATAATGAAGATGAAAAACCGTCATATCGCCCGCGACTTAATACTTTAATGTAAGTATAAATGTTCTAGAAAAAAACATAACTTTAAATAAAGAATAACGGAACAAAAAACTTTGATCTCGATTTTCTCGAAATTACTTTTTTCGACCTTATCTCAGTGAATACTCAAAACCTTATCGACTTTCGATTTTCAATTTTTTAAAAACATTTTTGTAATCGCACTGACTAAGGTTGTACGTAGCCGATTTTTAAAAATGATATCATTACTATTTTTAAAGATTGCTTGAGTACAAAAAAGGGCCTTGAAGATAGAAAAAAAATGTCCAAACTGTCGGCATTTTGTAAAAAAAAACAACATAAAAAAACGGCTACGCATAACGATATCTACATTTGTATAGATATCGATAAATTATTGACTTTTTATTTACAGATAGCGTTTCATAAAGATATCGATGGGACAATGAAGAGAATTTTTTTTCGTCGACAAATCGGGGATAATTTTCAAAAAATCATCAAAATTGATGAACAACTAGATGAATATATACTTCATAAAATGAGTATAAACCCGATCCTTTCATGATTAGTTATTTCTTTAAAAATACGTAATTATTGACGACAAAGCACTCGTTACGTCATTGAATAGGGGGGGGGGGGCGGGTTCAAGCCAGGCGTTACGGTTCCGTTACGGGAGGGGGGGGGGGGTTAAAAATTGGCAAATTTTGCGTTACGTAATTTATGGCCTAGCTAAAATCCGTCGAGTTTTTCGTACCTCCATTAAGCCTTTTGAGCCGCTCGTTGTAACTGGCGATATCGTACTCGAGAATCGTGCCGTCCCGTAGTGGACCGGATGGAAACAGGGGCTTCGTCCACGCGGGCAATTTCAGGCCCATCGACCATTCGGCCATTAGATCGTGATACAGATAATACATATCATTCGTATTTTTTATCGGTTTGCCAGTGAGCTTCGTCAGTTTGTCCATGAGGGGACGAAAGTCTTCCACTTGTTTCTTCACTTCCGGCAGAGATTTTACTCGCTCCAGTTCCTCAAGGTACCTGACGAAATACACAAGTCGAAGCGTTATCGCCATCATAAAGGATTGCGAAAGCGAGCTGTCAGTGATTTTCTCTGGTTATCATACATTTTTTATTCGCACACAGCTCGCTAGCCGTTTGAAACATTCTAAAAAAAACCCGGTCGCGATAATCCTATCGCATTTTTAAACGCTGGAAGCGTTTGCTTGCCTCAACGGGCGTCGCCGTTTTGTTTTCTCTTTAACTCCCAGCACACGTCCTCTCTAATAATTATACTTTCTAATTGCGAGTCTTTAACTTGGAACTTGGAAATTTGTAATTCCCGTGGGCATACAATGTTTCTCAGAGAATGTAATTTAATTAAATTTCATTTCAGTGCCCCCCCCCCTTTTTCGCGCCCTTTTCGTATTTTCCTTAACTTTGTATTTATTAGCAAATCCAAACATCATACGATTTAAAATTTATGCATTTTCTAACGATTTCCAATGTATTGGATTGCCCGGAAAGTTCCTGCCGATTTTTCCCAGCGCCACCCACCGAAAATCAGCACGAACTTTTCAGACAACCCAATAAATGGAGAAAGGATACTTTAAACACGTTAAATCTATGTAATAGTGGCTATCAGCACATCTCGCGGTTTTCATATCGGCTCTTAAGGATGTTGAGTCCCAAATCGCAAATGATGATAAAATTCTGAAAATTTGGTATGTTTTTGTATGAAGTATTTCAGAGGTCGTGTAAAAATTTCACAACAATTAGAAAGCTCGTTATTGAACAATTAATATTCACAAATTAAATGTTGTTTTATGGAAACTGATGTAACTTTGCAATAAGGTTTTTTTTGACCTCTCAATTTTATAATATCTACAATATACTGAAAGCAACGGAAAGAAAACGAAGTTTATTGATACATTTTTTTTAATTTCTTTTAAAAATTGTTCTTAACAAAATGTTAATTTTTTAATAACGAGCTTCCTAATCTTCGTGAAAATTTAACACGACCTCTTAAATACTTCATACAAAAACATACCAAATTTTCAGAATTTTCTTATCATTTTTTATTTCAACCCTTAAGGAGGTTGAAGTAATGATGATAGAATTCGGAAAATTTGGTATGTTTTTACATGAAGTATTCAGGAGGTCGTGTAAAAATTTCATGACGATTAAGAAGCTATTTATTGAACAATTAACATTAACATGTTTTATAGGGACTCAACATCCTTAACATGGGCTCTTAAGGGCCTTGTGGACCCATATGGGCATTTATGCTCCAGAATCTTTGTGCGCGGATTTTGGTAAGTGAGCCACAAGGTTGGTTTTTGGAGTGGGAAGTATATTACACCTGGTAGGAACAACACTCCTAGAGTCGCGAAACATCGAACTGTAAAAAGCACGTGCTAATCAGGAATGACAATATAACCCGACAATAATCGTAAGATAAATGTATGATAGTTAATCGCTTAGGGTCCTATCACTTTATTAAGTGTAACAACTTTTATAGCAATACCTATAATATAAATCTATAAAAAAATTAATGAAAATAGCCTTTTTTAGCGCCCAAAGTGAGAAGACACCTTAAAGTTGAAAAGAAGACTTTTCTAGATAAAACAAATAACCGAGAGTATTATTTTAACCGGGTCAAAAAAGTTATCATTTGTAGAAACGGTATGCGAAAAACCAAAAGCAGAGGATTGTTATCACGAAAACCGTGGGACTTTTACGGAACTGAAATTCCAGCATATAGTAGGACATTATCAGACATATCGACAGTTGCAAGATTATTCATTCATAACAGGAGACTCTTTTTACACACAACTGAAGAATGAGAAAGAATGAATAATTATCATAATAAGCAGCACTTACTGAGGACACTCTTCAGGTATGAGTAGGACGTCAAGTGAATTGGGTACATATGTAACAGGAATCGGTTGCCACTTTAACTGGGAATTCCATCTTTGCCATCTGTCCGGTGGATAGAGCGAAGCAAGCACCAGGGCCAACGACATCTTTGTTCTTGAATAATCGGTGCTCCGGGCAACGATATCCGTGGGGAGGTAAGTTGTACCGAGGAATAAACGATATCTCTCATGAAGTGTCCCCCCGAGAGAGTATTCTCTCATTTTACCCCTCTGTCAAAATGGTATCGTATATACATGATGCGCGCAAATATATATATATATATATATATATATATATATATTAATGCAACGTCACTCATCGTTAAGGAGGTACGATCACTTCCACAGGGTCAAAAAGGAGGAGTCTAAATTTATTTTCCCCACAGCTGCTCTGATTGATGTTTACTTATGTTGATTATTCGTATTATCGATTATAGTGTGCCAAATGTTGTGGTAAATGATGAATTCATTGCACATGAACAAATAAAAACTGAAAAATTAGATTGTCAACGACTCGGTATTAATCTTCGTAATAATAATATTAACATACCCACCATAAAAATGGACTAAAAAGACAAAAAGATCAGCCGGAAACCTATTAAAATAGGCTTGAATTACCTCAGCGAAATTAACGAGATAGGCAGAATATAATTATACATATTATTGGTACGTGATAAATGATAAAACTCCATAAATTGTTGTTTGCATATTTTGTGGCGGCGTCTATTCAAATTAATTTCTAAACAAAGCTAGGTTATGTTCGCCAAACGCATCAGCTGTGACTTGCGACGTTGCTAAGCCTGTGGGTGCTATTTCGTCGTTTTGACGATTTTCAACCGGAAATTGAAACTTTCTTGTAACGTAGTGCTTTAACTACACGGTGAAGATTGATTTTCTTATTTTTTACAATATTATATCTAATCTATCGAATTTCAATTTTCCAACGGGTTTAGTTTGATACGTGAACAGAAAAACCACGATCACCACACTTCCGGCTGACCGTTTTCATAAGACGACGTGCTTCGGTAACTCAAAGTGCTCTACTTGGCAGTTTTATTGCGACCAAACTAAACGGTCAAAATAGCTCAAATTTTGGCAATTGGCGCATAAAGTATTCGACAAAATCGTATAAAAATTTCAATTTCGAAAGTTGGATTCGTAGTAATGATCGTACCTCCTTAATTTATCGCATGCGCTAATTTGAGCGGGAGAAGGGAAAATATAGAGCGCGACTAGTTAGAGTACGTCGAGATAATCCGCTTGAATCGTCTTATACTCACATTTGTCAGCCCACCGAGGCCCATTGGAAAGAAGTTGTACTTCAGGTACGGATCGTTGGGATACAACTCTTTCCCATTGTCATCGGGTGCCCGGTCGCCGTGACGAAACACCTTTAAACATATTCACCACCTTTCGTTTATCCGATTCGCCCTGATCTCGCGAGCAATAAAAAAGACGGGCAAGATTCTTGCGACGTATAGTTCCATTTTAATTATTTTCGAAGCCATGTATCACACGCTCCGACCACTTCGAAATTTTGAACCCTACTTTCGACCAAACGATACAAGAAATTGAGGTTATATTTATTGTGTACGTGTGAAATTGTTGCAGAAAGAGCCTGACGGTCGATATTTTTCGAAATTTTGAACAAAACATTACAGATTGTAATTACCATGTGATGCTTTAATAACTAATGCACCGAATTCATGCACATTTGAAGACCGTTAGACTCTCGACAGGGAAAAACACATTTTGAACGTTGTTTCAACCGATCTTATGGAATAATGGCGGAGTAATTGCGATTTAGAGGTTTTTTCCACATAAAAGTAGCAAAATTGTACCAAGGAAACTCAAAATACTATCGACTATCCTGAAAATCTAGTACATCAGTTTTCCCACAGGTGGTGACCCCGTATGGTGAGTGTGGCTGTTGGGGCTCTGCTCTTTTCCCGTAGTGTGAGCGCAGACGGTCGCTGTGACATCTAGCGGTCGTTTGCGGCGGCTCGCAACCAAAAAGTACGAATTGAGCAATACTGTAATGACCGCGTCGAAATTTTGCAGCGTGTGATACACGGCCCTAAAGAAGCAAAGGTTGTCGAAATTCTCTAATACATAGAGCTTAGAAGACTCAAATTTGTAACTAATGATGGTTTTTATAACCGTTTCACTTATATTTGTTAATATTTAGTTTTATTAGGGCAAAAATCTCGAGATTAAACTCTTGCCCGGTAAAGTTAAATAGTAACGAGTACAAGTAAAACGGGCATGAAAAGAATCGACTTTTAAATATAAATTATCCATACAAAAGATTTGAAACGTTTGTACCATTTTTCAATCATGCTTCTTGTCATCATATCTGAGAGTACGACAACGCCCTACAAAAATGCACGCGAAAGTACCGTAAAATGGGATTTGAACAGGTTTTGAAAGTTTTTTGTAGGTAACTTTTTTTAACGTCCTAAATTCCAATTTTTTTGCTCCAATAGAACAACGTGTCCTTTGGCTATAAAGTGTACAAGAAAGTCAAGCCCCACCGCCACCCACAATTTTATATCTTTTTTTTTTAGTGTCTAAGTGACCTCGCTTGTGAGGTTTCTTTGACAAGGCATTGAAATGCAACTTATGCCAAAGCTTATGGGGTACTTTGGAATCATTTTGATGGAAAAAATATACATTTTATGCATTATACATGGAATTAAATGAAAAACGAAGACTTTTTACAATCAAATTGTCATTTTTATTAAGAAAACATTAAACATAAACATATCAAGTACGTAGGGTACTATTATAGTCACTTAATCAGTCTTATAATTATTATTGAATTTAAAATCAACTCGAGCAACATTACAATCAACGTCAGCAACATCATAATAAATTTGAACGACATATTTGAACACATTTAAATGCGCACACATTTGAATCATATTTTGGGGCTCTGTTAAAGTAGCCCCAAAACCTGTCAAAGTTACCCTTAATTTCAATTTAACCCCGTTTTACGGTAATGCAAATAAACGTGTCATTATTCTCTAAGGGGTAGTGCATTGATCTCCGGTATGGCATGTAGGTTTAAAACAAACAAAACATAATGCGTCCAACGATAAGACTTTATGCATTCTTAAAGCTGTTCTCTATTTTTAATATTTGTTTTGAAGACGAACATGGCATGTGATAATAATGAAAAATTGATTAATGCAAATTGTGTTTATCTTTGTTATTGTCAGTTGGAATATTTCGTTCTTTAGTTTCTTTTTTACTGGGGCTTGCTCAAGACGCGTACCTGGGTTGGGTCTTCCCCTTTTTACGAGCTCCAAACCCGCTCCCCCGACTTTGTTCTACTTCCCAATTCCATCCCCCCCCCCCTTGCTTTCATTCTACGACACCCCCCCCCCCCCTGCGGTCGCAGTCGACGTCCCTCTGTATCGTCATGACATATCGGCCATGGGCATACGGAAACTGCGGAAAAACCATACCGATTCAGCCGGTCCCAAAGTTGGCCTCCCAGTCACGGAACTAGTCGTCTTTTGCCGAAAAAAGTCGAAGGAAAACATTTCACGACGAAAGTGACGCGACTGGGATTCGAACCTGCGGCCTCTCGCTCCGGTGACCAGCACGCTACCCACTAGACCAACGCGCCGGGTTCGTTCTTTAGTGTGAACAGGGCAATATATGGACATACTGAGAAAATGCTATCATTAACTTTCCTCGAACCGTTAAAATTGCATCAATTATTCGATACTCCAAACGTCATTATCTCTGTGGGTATGGTAATTATTGCGCAACATACTGCAACTTACCACGCTAACAAACATTAGCTCACGTTTCCTCGACTCATATGCTTTAGCATCATATGCTTGAATGTCAGATTCTTCAGTATTAGACTCATATGCTTTAGCATCGTATGCTTGAGCGTCAGATTCTTCAGTATTAGACTCATATGCTTTAGCATCAGACACATATGCTTTAGCATCAGACACATATGCTCTCGGCCTTACTAGCTCAGTTTTGACTGAACTGGTAAGGACTAGAACAATGAGAATTCCGTAAAGTCGAGACATTATTGTCGAATCAAATGACAATCGGACATCCGTGCTTTCGTCCGAACGTTGGAAGATTGGGATCGTCCTTTATCGCCACGAGTCTTCCTGCAAACATCCATTAAAAAATACAGAAACAATGGTGAACTGTTACAAAAAAAATAACGAAAAAACCAAACATTAATTCAATATAAAGTGCCTGCTTGAAGCAAACAATTTTATAAGGCTCAAGTTTGCATCGTTGGAACGCAACGAAAATTCTCATTAATTGTTTATTTTCATTATTATCCAAAATGATATTTTGCAGATTTGTTGTAAATTGCTAAATGAGAAGCCTAAAAAATGTTTTCGTGATTTTCGTAACATTAATCTGCCAAAGGAAATTTTCGAAACAAAACACAAATCATTTTCGTTGCATTCCAACGATGCAAACTTCAGCGTCATACAATTTTTGTTTATTTGGAATTTCTTTTAGGAATGCAGTCTGGTTGATAGCTCAATTTTAATTATGTTTGATTGAAGCGAATACTTTTTTGATTGAATCTTTTGAGGAATTATGATGCAAAAATTATAGTTATTCAAAATCTGCAATATGGCCGTATAGTCTATACGACAAATTTATCATTTTAATTTTAAAAAAGTGAATGCACGTAAACTATTTACGTAGATAAATTAATTAAACGAATTGATTTGGCAAAATTTAACATTGGTATACTTTAAAGATATTTATAAGTATCTTATCGTGCACCACGACGACTGATACAAGGGAAATATGCGTCCTCCAAAAATTCATGACTCTCGAAAATGTACAAAAACGAACAACACAATTTATTCCACACGAGCGATCGTGCCTTTCCTGTCCAAAAAACAATTTGCGATTCCGCCAAAGAAAGTAGTCATGGATAATATGCAAAAAATTGAATGCTGAATTTACAAAAATTACTTGAACTCTCGTAGCATTTGCATTTATTAAAAAAGCATTTATTCGAGGGCTTCATGAATTTTATTCCTTTTTCAAATCGACTAATTGCCCATTTGCTTCAACTCCAAACGTTTGAAAACATTTTAATAATACTATTCCAGCTTGAAGCCATTTTTTTTCTTCCCTTCCAAAACCGAGAGCCTCCATCGTTGTCTCAATTAATGGGATGCAATCTCCTCATTACATTTTTTAGAAAAGTCTTCAAACAGTTGAGTTTATCGATTGGACATATATCTCACGACGCTCCCACCCCCATGTTGTTCAGAACAAAATCGCCGGATTGGTTTTTGGCCGAATGAATTACTGGTACGATTGACACGACCGAATTATTCACCTGCTAGTTTCGTACTACCAAGGTTCATTCATATTCGTGATTGAAGATTAGGCTGATAAAAAAAAAAGAGCACTCTTCACAGTCCGACTTCGCGCACTCAGATTACACGCCAGGAGACTATTTTCTGCAACAGGTGGTAGCGGGTATTTAAAACCACCAACACATTGCTGTATTGGGTGCCTCCATACGTATACGTTGATATATATATGTTTATGTATATGTTTACATATACAAACGTTATTCGCTGTCGTGACTTATATCTTCTATACGATAGGCATGTAGAAATCCATAGACACTGCCACGTAAATCGTACAGGTACACGACTGAGATAACGACAGCACACATACCTGCCGATCGTTTACTGCTAAGACATTCAGCACGTGTGTCTGGTTTCCTCGGTCATTTTTATATTGTTTTTTAATTCGCAAAAACTACTACAAACAAACTGGCAGAATGATGGATTGGTCTTGCAATTGTGTCTTGCTTCTCGACATTTCGTTTTCTGTCAAATAATTCATCATTCGTGTCCGTTGTTGGTGAAAAAATCCGATAAGCTAGAGACTAACGCAATCTTTCGAAACTTTGTATTTATCTTATGTAAAGTATAGTATTGTTGCTTGAAAGGAAGTATAGACTAGACAGGGAGCAGATGACAGGTAGAATGCATACATCTGATTTTATGCGGGAACGTTTTTGTTTTGGTATCGCGTTCTTTTATTTTTCGTATCATTATTTAGAAGTGCTTACTCGTGAAGGTGTTTGAGGGGATACTTTTTGACAGCAAGGGGAATATCGCAAATGATTTTTCGAATGAACTTGCTGACATTTGTTCATTTGTATACTTGAAGTAAATATTAGTTTTCAGAATGCGGTCTTTCCCTAAAAATGAACCCCAATCTCCATGATTATCGTAAATTTTTTTGGAATACACTTTTTGGGATTTGAATTTTCAAACAAGTCAGCAAATAATTATTTACAACTTTTCTTATCGTTAAAGAATTTGTTCTCCACACAAATACACCTATAATTTAAGGGAGGACATCACTGTGACGGGCCGAAAAAAAGATCGTTTTCAAAGATTCTTTTTGTCTAATAGATTATTTGTTCGGAATTTAAGGAAAATGTATCTTATTAAGCATACGTTGAGCTGATTTCGTGCAATTTTTACCAAAAAAATATAAATGGACAACGTTATCGTGTAACGTAAATTGACAACAGTTGGTCTAAAAAAAAGTTTGATAATCTATATCAATGTAATTCTCATTGTATACCGCCATTTTTCGTAAAAAGAAGTTCGAAAGATTATTAAAGTAAAAAGAATTTTTATTTATGTTCGGGGGCTTAAGGGATCATCACAATGTAATGGGTCGAAAAATAGCTGATTTTGGCAATATTTTTTTC
The DNA here is from genome assembly GCA_951751655.1 of Ophion costatus. Taxonomy (NCBI): domain Eukaryota; kingdom Metazoa; phylum Arthropoda; class Insecta; order Hymenoptera; family Ichneumonidae; genus Ophion; species Ophion costatus. Next base: position 30,771,253 of record OX632356.1, read on the forward strand.
GATGGTTAAAATACGCTAATCTCTCTGATTTTTTTATGCCACGTCAAAGCACTCATGGAGAACAGAAAATAATGGTTTCAACGTGTATTTTAATTGTTTTACATTTTTCAACAGCTGAATATGTCTTCGAAAAAAATCGTTCCCACGGTGTACACAGTTGTGGCCGTAAATATTATCCGACACAAAATGTGTAAAAAGATTATTAATCAGCTTGAAAGCCGCCATCTTACTAAGGAAGTTTTTTAAAATTAAAAATTGATAAAATGGCAGCATTTTGAAAAAAAGTATCGAATTTAGCCTATGTTTTCGACAGTTTTTCGTTAAAAAAATATGAAGATTTAAGACCAAAGCTTTCATAGCACGATAATAAATGGCGAGATAAATTTTGCGTCAAAATTTAGGACGGATAGCCTGAAGACTCTTCCTTTCAGAGTTCACACCGTTTTGATAAACGACATTTCGAGAAAAACGCGTTTAAAGTTTCGAATGCGGAATTTGCACATAAATTGTCTACTTACAATCAATCGGCGATGCCAGGTCTATATTTATGATCCTCGATACTATCGGAGAATGCAAAAAAAATCGATTTTTTGAAAATTTTACACTGTAATGATTCTTTAAGGACATCACTGTGACGGGCCGAAAAAGGTCGTTTTTCCGATTCCTTTTGTCGAATAGATTATTTATTCGGGATTTAGGAAAAAAGGTACATTATTAAGTACTTAAGTACATCGAACTTATTTGGTGGGATTTAGGAAAAAAGGTACATTATTAAGTATACATCGAACTTATTTGGTGTGTATGTAAAAAAAAAAGAAATCGACCACATTATTGAAGTATAATAACCTCGGCTGGATCGATAACTTGACAATATTTGGTCTGAAAAGTAAAAACAAAACATTTTCATAATCGGTATAAAAGCAATTCTCGTTCTACGTAGCCATTTTTCGAAAAAAAGTTCACAAAATGGCGGGTGTTGAAAAAAAGTATAATTTTAGCGGAAATTTTACTTATGTTCGGGAGCTCAAAAATACTTACAAAAAAAACAACTACGTACAACGATAAGTACCGCAGTTGCGGAAATTTCGGTTTCCCAAAATCGAGAATCGGACGATTATAGCTAGAGTTATGATGCCAGCTAGGTCTAGAAAAGTCGTTTCGAGCAAAACGCGATCGAAAGTTTTAGTATACGCGTAAGTCGTTGCGCTACCTGCTTCTGTAGCCAATGATCAATATTTTAGTCAACGATCAATATTTTAGCTTGAATTTTTTAAAACATATTCTTAAATATGTATCCTTTGAGAAAATGCAAAAAAAAAAGGTTTATTCACCGATCACAGTAGTGTTCTGCCTTAAATAATATAAAAATTCAGCGACGGTTTTTTTGTATCGATATGCACGTATAAAAAATCGGGGTTCATCTGTAGGTAATGTCCGTATTCCAAGCGCTCAAAAAAATTGGATTGTGAAAACCCCGAAGAACAATTTTTTTTTTTCGCATCGATAATTCTGACTGTGAAAATCGATTTGTGAGAAAATTCCAGTAGAATCGCCGTAGCAGCTTGAAAAAAATGGTCTGCGAACGTTTATCGCGTGGCATTCCTGTCTCTTACCTCTCTACCTCTCTACCGTGCAATACTTTACATTTCATTATGTCATCGCGTATAGTCACGTGAACGAAGCGATAAGAAGAATGAAGACCAAACGGCTCGCCAAGTCGTTCGAGGTTGCACGTGATTTAACGAATTTATCAGAGGCTCGTCCGAATTTATGCATGAACACGAATACATGTTTAGCATTCAAGATCTTTGAAGAACATAGAGTATTCGTTGTACTTCGAAAATATCGGGTGACTCCACGAACTTGACGCAACGTGGATACGACTGTGCGCCTGCGGTAAGGATCACGTGACATAGATGTGCCTCCCGCCGACTCGCCCAGCAACCCCCCCCCCCCCCCCCCCCACGTCCCATCTTCCTGAACCAAAGATTCGATGGCGCAAATGACGAGACTTTTCACTGTATATATTGAACAAAAAGGAACTGGTCAGTATTTTTATTTTTTGTTCAATTATCGTTGGCTCTCGTTAGAGTGATAAACGATCGTTTTTTTATCTGCGACGTTCAAAAAATTGCAGCAATGAAGCACATTTCTTTACACAGGATGTACAATAAACTTCGCAAAAGGTTCCAATAATATTTGCAGAATAATCATCGATAACTGACAGTAGTTGCCGCAATAAATAGTCGATGGATATCAAAATATTTCGATAAGCAGCAAAGACAATAAATTGTTACTTTTCTAGCCTGTCACGCAGTCATATTGTTGGAAACCGAAAGCTGTGTCGAGAAATTCAATTAAACAAGTTACAAGGTAATGGCGTGGAAGTTTCGTCGTTGCAATGCAATGAAAGTGTATTGAAATTTTGTGATTTCTTTATTTTCATTACAATTCTTAATTTTTTATACATCAAGATCGTTGATCTCTGAAGAAAAAAAATTGTTCGACTGATTTTCGTGCCCTAAATCGGCGAAAAATTCTTAATAGAAATTTAGTGGTAAGAAGACTGAAAAGGTTCAAGCCCTTAGACCTACGAACACGTTTAGAATAAACCACGGCATGTCATGGTAACGAAAACCAAGGAATAAGGCATCATTGGATACCTACTTTGATTTACATAGAATCGCCGGCCTGCACAATTATTTATGGTTATTTAAAATTACAGATTATAATTAATCACGCATGCTAAAAGAATCGGCGAAAAATCGAAGAAATCGGCGAAAATTGAAGAAAAATTAACGTTCGTTGCAACCCAACGATGCAAACTTTAACATTATATAAGATAATAAAAGGAAAACCGAAAGTCAAATATTGGGCCGTAGATCGAAGATGGAATAAAATTGGTAAGAAATGGATCGCACATGCCTCTCTCCCTCTCTTAGTCTCTCACTTCGTTTGTTGAACTCGGTGCGACAGTAAAAATGAAAATAGAAACAGATTCGTGTCGCGCTGATTGCACCCGGTGCATCTCGTCGAAGCATTTACAAGTATATTGGCACTGAGCACTCGATGAACACGAGGTAGCCACTCGTAAATTATGTATACCGCAATAAACGACGTAATATTTCAATACATCGACATTTAAGGTGAGCGATAGTTGCGTTTATCAGGCTAAACCGTCATGTATATCTTCGTTATCTTTGCGATCTCTGAACGGTTAAAGCGTGTCGCAGTGGATAACGAAGGAGAGTGAGGGGTTAATGGAACTTAAATAATGGAGTATAAATGCGCGTCCGCTATCTTTCTTTTTATCGCTGCCGGACACAGTAAACAAGTTTTATACAGTTTTACGTGTGACACCTTTCCGTGCATATCGATGTGGACTAGCGACTATCAAATGTACGTATATGATCAGCCATAGCTTCGTTATTCCTCGCTAAAGGAGGATCGAACGTTTTATCGATAAATGTTAGATGCTCATTTTTGTTCAGAGATAGGAACATGAAATAAAGCTTCAACTTCCAAGTTTCCATAAGATTCATTCCATCGCTGACGATATATATAAAAATATAAATCGTATCAGTCTGAAGTTTGCATTGTTGAATTCGAACGAATTATTATTTTTTTCAGATTGTTGCTTAAAAATATTGAGGCAAATAGCTATTCATGAAAATCTAACTAATCGTTATGGTATATTTTCTGAATATACTGGCAAAACGAAAACGGAAGTTTTCGCACTCGTTTATTAAATATTAAATTCTAAAGTTCACATCAATCCCCACTGGATCGCATTGGTTGTACGGGGGGCAACGACGTTACCATTTTAGTTTCTCGCGTTCACCTTCTGCATTTATGATTAAAGGAGACTTTGTCCTTGGAGTGCCATATTTCAGGTGTTTACATTTTATTTTTTTTAAAGGAAACGAGTAAAGCTTTTTGAGTGCGGTTTTTTTCTTGCTTTTATTCATGACATATAGAACGTTAAAAAAATTTTTTTTTGAAAAAAAAACCAAAATTGCGGCTGTTGCAGCTCCGCGAAAACAGGTCCTAAAATCGCGGGAGGTAAACGGCTGACATCACTGCCCCCTCTTTGTTGATCTGAAGCACAAATTCAAAGGATATTATCAATCAGTGACCCTTTGGTCATGGAATGACGGATGGGGATGGGCGGCAATTTAAAAAAAAATCGAATTTTCGCGTTTTTTTCGCATAAAAAGATAAATAATAAATGCAAAAATGTATCTATCGAAAAAACGATCCGTCATTCCGTGAAGACATATTTTCTGAGTATGCTCTCCAAATGTCAGGTCGATATGTTGATTACACCGGTCAGGAGAATGTCAGCCATTTCTAAAAACGTGTTTTCGAGAAAAACGCGTTTAAAGTTTTGTAATTTGTTTACACAAATGTGTTTATAATTACCGCTAATCGGCAATGCCTGGTCCATAGAGACATCCCTCCTCTTCTTCTAGCTGCTCATGTTGAGCCGCTAACATCTCCCGCTGCGCAATCAAGGACAAAGTCTCCGTTAAAATGACACAAAAAATGTATGTTGTGTGCAGGATAGTGTACAGAAGAATATTAGCGAAAAAAGTAGACAGGTTACCGATCTAATTAATGAACATGCATGAAAAATATACGACCAGTTCACGAAAAAGTGAGGCTTGTTGAGGAGTACGTATTAAAATGTTACAACGTCAGAACTATGAGAATAGCAGAACCAATCGAAAATCTTGCGCGCCAATTTCAAATACGTGAAAGACAAATGCGACTAAGGGGAACTTGTTCATTTAATTGTTATGATGAATCCCCCTTTTTCTAGCTCCGGTGAGCATAGTACGATGCTTGTGGGCACGAACACTTACAAATCGTCTTTTCCATCGAAAACTTATTGGCAGCGCACTAATCTTCTTTTTTGAAGAATTTGTTGCCTCGTTTTGCTCTGTCATAACCTCTAAAAACGCCGACCGGCACGAAACGCGCGTAACACAGCCACCTGTGACAGTCACTGCAGTGAACCTAGCAGCCGCGAATTACCACAGAACCGTGCCACGTTGCCAAAGCTCGTATCTATTGTAATAGGCTTTTTAAACATCAACATTTAATTTTCTGATAATCCTAACCCCTACAAATTACCATATATGTAAATAATGATTACGTTTATCGTCCGTACGTTTAATTTTCGCGATATTCAGTCGTACACGTCATTAATATTTTGCTACAATAAGTTGACGCTGATGACGCCACACAATGTATTAGCATAGGAACTTCGCCCCCCTCGCTTCAAAAATGATTTACCCTTCATTCGTTTTCGTGAACATTTCGACTCCAGAATATCCGTAGAGGAAAGCGTTGGAAAAAAATTGGTTGACCAGAAACCTTATTTGGAGGTTACCCTTATTTGGAGGTGACAGCTGAAAGAAATTAATATCTTCGGCGGTAAAGACATTCTCATATTATTTATTTTTATTCTTCATACGTAAGGAAAGATACCAAGAAATTGGCAACGATGTTCAACCTCTGGCAACTCGCTTTCGGGGGGGGGGGGGGGGGGGTGGAGTCGCACGAAAATCGTAGTTCCGCCGCTAAAGACATTCTCATGTTTTTATTTGCACTATGTATACAGTAGGTGCCTGAGAGAAGCCGCAAAAAAATTGACCACGGCCTCTAACTTAGGGGAATTTGGCACAATCTCGTATCGAAATGAGTAAATTGCAGTAGAATTTGAACGTCGATGATCGCAGTTAATATGTAGGTAACAAGAGATACATTAAGATTCATGTTTTGCATACAGGCTTAAATCATACGGATTAATCATGCATTGAATATTTATCTCCATATTGACATTTCAGTAAGACTCCCATACTGTCGTCATGTGGCGTCATCTATAAAAAAAATCGAAGATGCGTTTTTGGTACCGTTGGAATCAGTACACCATTTCCCATCGTTCTGTATAGTAAAACGCATTTTCAATTATTTTTTAGATGCCGCCTTCTTCTATATAACGACAGCATACATCCTTACAATGCCTATCGGAAATATTAAGGGGGAGATACGATTAGGCGAGGAAAAAATTATTGATTTTTATCATTTTATAAATAAAAGTAAAGATTTCTTCACCAATTTTGAGACCTAAGGTATGTTCTATTACTACACTTGGTTGTTGAATGGTTTTTCTTATTTATCAATCTTTCAAAATGGCGGGATATAGCACGGTATACTAAGGAGGTTGCGGCGGATGTTGTCAGAAGGCGCGACACGTAGCGTCGGCGAGATTAAACTGAAAAAAAGGAACGAAGATTTTTCTCCCATTAACACTCACACGCAGAATATGAACCAAGAAAAAGTGAGAATTTTTTTAATTGATGAAACAGTACGCTTTAAAACAAAAAAATTGAATTTAACGAAAAAATGGCTACATTTTGCAACAAAAAAAAACATAATTTTTTTTTCAACATTTAGGGTCATGTTTTAGAAAATAAAAGGGGGCGTACATAAATTACGTGACGCAAAATTTCCCAATCTTTGACCAACCCCCCCCCCCCCCCCCCCCGAAAAAAATCTCTTCATTGTCCCATCGATATCTTTATGAAAGGTTATGTGTAAATAAGAAGTCAACCATTTATCGATATCTATACAAATGTAGCATCGATATGCGTAGCCGTTTTTTTATTTTGGTTTTTTTTACAAAATGCCGATAGTTTGGACATTTTTTTCTATCTTCAAGGCCCTTTTTTGTACTCAGGCAATCTTTAAAAATAGTAATGAATAAAATTTCAAAAATCGGCTACGTACAACCTTAGTCAGTGCGATTACAAAAATGTTTTTAAAAAATTGAAAATAGTTTGATAAGTTTTTGAGTATTCGCTGAGACAAAGTCGAAAAAAGTAGTTTCGAGAAAATCGCGATCAAAGTTTTCGTTCCAATTTTCTTGATATAAAGTTTTTTTTTCTAGAATATTGATACTTATATTAAAGTATTAAGTCGCGGGCGATATGACGGTTTTTCATCTTTATTATATTTATCAAAATAATAAGAGCTTGCACTTCATCAATTCTGAACGATGAGTTTAAAATTTAAAAACGTAAACATGCAGAAATTTTGGTATTTTTGACAGTTGTAAAATCGTGACGTAACCCAAACCTCGACCCCTCCCTCCCGTAGACCGTAACGCCAGGCCGATCCCCCTCCCCCAATTGCGTTACGTAATTTATGTACGCCCTCTAAGGTTCAAGAGAATGTACACCGAATTTCATGAGAATCGGTCGATTAGTTTTTTAGCTATACCTCAAGCCAATTTTGAAAATGTAGTTTAGAACACCGTGTCATACCTCCGCCATTTTCAAAGTGTTATAAAAAAAACGATGTAACAACCAAAAGTAGTAATAAAACACATCCTAAGTCTCAAAAACAGTGAAGAAATCTTTAGGTTTAAAAAAAACAATGAATATTATCAAATTTTTTACTCGTCCTTTATCTTCCCTCTTAAATGTCGCCAAATTTCAACAAAAAATACCAAAAAACCAAGATTTGAGAATTTTTTTTCTTCTCAGAAACATTGCAGCGGGGCGCATAGAAGCTTTGGAGTTGAACGTTGATTAGAGATATCTAGGTGTCAAAATCAGTATTCTCTAACATTCATCGCTGAAACCTTCTAAACTCCGCACTCGCCTGCAAACCCCAACAACTCTTTTGGCATTACGAATAAGGCTTCTTGATCGTTATCTCGCGATGTTTTAATGGTTCTGAACGAAGTCATGTACATTTGACGATCAGGCGATTATCCAATATAAATAAATGGAAAAGAACGATGAAAAGGAAAAAATCATTTTGTTTTTCATTATTCAAGTATCTACGTAAAATCTTGTCGACTGATAAGGTAATATGACTTTTTATACGGTACCGCAATTCTTTGCTCTCTGAGAAATATGGAGTTAAACCAAATTGATTGAGGTGCTGCGATATGAATAAATGGCCATATTTGTTCGTGCAACGCACGTGAAAAAAGACGCGGTTTCATTGCTATATGCTTCCGCAGCCAAGTTGAAGCACGTGTCCATATAAAGAGAGGATGTAGGAATACATATTCCTTGCATCAATAGGTCTGACGTTTGCATCGTCAGATCCCAATGAAGTATGACTTTAATTTTTTTTTCAATATTTCTACACCGGAATATTTGTGGAGGCCATATACAACGATGGATAAAATTTGGTGCGCCAGAATATGCTCTATTGAGGGATTAAAGGTGCAAACATTAATATCTCGACCGGTAAAGACATTCTTATCTTTTTTATTTGCGTTATGGATACTAATAGCATCTGAGAGAAGCAGCAAAAAAATAAGCAACGACTTTTAACTTCCGAAACCTACCCCTGTCGTGGTGGTGGGGTGGGGGGTTAATGTTGCAAAAAAATGGTATCTTTGGCGCTAAAGACATTCTCATCTTTTTTTATTTGTATTATGTATTCCTGATCCCTAGGGAAAGCCACAAATAAATTGGCTTCGATTTCCAACTTCTGGAAGCCACCCTTCTCGGGGGTTGAAAATCGAATGAAAATCGCATTTCCAGCAGTAAAGACACTCTCAGCTTTTCAAGGGGGACAGTCCGGAGGCTCAAAAAGATGGATTGTTCAAGAATTTTTCTTGAGAAGACTTTTAAATCTATCGACGTAAAACTTTGTACACATATTATGGTAAGTTTTAACTGTATTTTAACATTTTTTATTTGTAAAAATAATTATTTTGAAAGCTGCTGTAGCTGATCTCCGGGAGCACTTCTAAAAAAAAGGCGTCTTGCGGTGAGCATGTTATCTCTGGAGTGGATCATCTAAAATGAAAAAATCGAAAATATTTCGTTAATATAATGGATTATCTTGTAATTGATCGAAGGAATGAGCAAAATAATATTTTTAGACAAAATGGCGGCTTCTCAAAAAAAAATCGATTTTTGCCTAAAATTTAGACCTTAAATTGTTTATAAAATGGAAAGTATTTATCGGTGAGCAAAAACCTTCGATTAATCACTAAGAAATATACTTTTAAAGATTCTGTTAAAATTTGAGATTGATCGGTTCAGCCGTTTCCGAGGAATCTCATGCTCACCAACTTTAAAAACACAGTATTGAGAAAAACGCGTTTAAAGTTTCAAAAGCACTTTACGTATAGTCTGCCATGTCATTACAAATGTGCGTGTAACTTCGAGAATGTTCGCCGGATTGACAAGAAACTTTCTGAGTGTGTACTTAAATGTATGTACATGACGAAAAAAAAAAAAAAAAAAATTTAATCGTTTTTTCGAAAATTTTAACTATATATAACCCCTCAATGTACGTTATATATTCGTAGCGGCTAAGAAAGACCACGAAAAAAATTGGCAATGATTTTTAACTTCCGGAACCCACGCCCATCGGCGGGGGGGGGGGGGGTGTGAATGTTGAAAAAAATCGTGTCTGTTACCATAGGGTAATTGATACAATAATAAAACACACATGCACTTATACTCACACATAATAAAACATTAGAGTGGGCAAGGTTGAGAATTTATTTCCGCCTGTGATCGAGGCCTCCGGACCATTTTCATTTCTTTCAAAGTCACGAGGCATTCTCATGATACGAAAACGACCCTCAAGCTAACGTTATTAGCCTAATCGCGTGCCTCTTAATTCACTTAATTGTTGCGATAACTCAGAAACTCATATATCGCCGTGCGAATATGGTCATCAAACACGTATGGTGACGGTGATTGTTTTTCGTAACTATAACGGTAAGTCAATGTAAAATTATTATTCTTACATATTGCAGAATGATCGCTTGTAAAATGTGTTCGAGCCTTATCACCATTTCCGCCACTCACGAAATAAAATATCGTAAAATAAAAAACGTTTGTATTGAAAAGATGCCTATTGAGTTGCACGATGTACAAGATGCAAATTCAGGCTATAATGTGGCAGAGATAAAAAATGTATATCTATACGATCAGTCTTGAATGGCATAATGTATAGAACAATTCTCAAAGTTGGAGTTGAAACTTAAAAAAATTGTTAATATTCAACTTTATCGAGGAAAAATTCTTGAGAGTGAATATGTCATGTCTCACAACATACGCACAATTAATTACCCTATAATTATTTATGTTTGGAAACTTTTTTCAAACATAAATTACGGACAAAAAATCGAAAATATTCTCTATTTTTTATTGTGCTCTTTTCATCAGATTTAGTAATAAAAAACAACATCCCGCAAGAACACGCATGGTAACTATTGGAAAAAAGGAGTATCATAATTCGGGTAAGGTTCCGATCCCCCACCCAGCCCCCCGATCGAGCTGAAATTTTGCACAAACCTTCGTTTTAATATTTTAAAACAACCCCTAAAGGAATTTTTTGCGACGCGCAACAGTTGTTGCGTTTGGGTTTGTTTGAGTTGTTTGGGTTTGTTTAGGTTGTTTGTTTGGGTTTGTTTGAGTTGTTTGGGTTGTTTAGGTTATTTTGGTTTGTTTGGGTATTTTTATTTGGACAAAACGGAGCGCGCGATCACATACATAGGTATAAACGGAGACGTAGCAGATATAGATATAAGCGACGCGCGTTAAAAAAAAACTTTAAAATTCAATATCCCGAAAACCATTGCGAGTCGCCAAAAATCCCATTAGGGGTTTTCTTAAAATATTGAAAGGAAGGTTTGTGCAAGATTTCAGCCCGATCGGAGGGGGGGGGGCTTTTCGGAACCTTATCCCATAATTCTTCAACGGACATATAATTCTTCAATGGATCAATTCCAAACGTTGGATGCAGGCCTAGAAGAGACGAAGTAACGATGAATCCTCGAAAGATATTGCAAAATGACATTGAACACGAAAACGTACTATTTCTCACTGTGTATGTAGGTTGATAAGAACTTCGCTGGTAATTCGATGATAATAACGTAGACAATAAAGATAAAATTGAATAAAGTATCTTACTATCATAATAATAATGTATATTATTATTATTATTATTACGAATATTCTGAGTCCGAGAGTATCATAAAAGCATCTTGGAACGATAATAATTTGCGTTCACAGCCAGGCACAGCAATTCAAACCACTTGTCAATGCTCTTTTGTAACTCCGTGGAGCATGTGCTCGCTTCATGCGCAATCTTTCATTTGAACTCGGTGTCAGGATTTTTCTAAGCGCCGAATCGTGTATCTCGATCTTCCATCTTGTGAAACGTGCCACGTAATATCTACGTTTGTATTCACGGTTTTTCGAGTAGATAAAGACTCGCGTCGGGAATAATCGAATAAATTGTTTATAAATAGTAAGCAGATAAATATATTTTTCCTGGTTCCTCGTCTTCTGGCAGTAAAGATTGCGAGGAGAGACGTATCATCGCTGCCTCGCTCGGGCCACGCACGCGAAAGACATTCAAGTGGCACAAGGAAAAATGAACGATTCTCATATTTTCGATCTCAAATCAACGCTGTTCAAGTCGTTGATCTTTTGTTTATTCATCATCGATCATACGGCAACAGTATCGACGGATTTAGGCAACAAACTTGAACACGTACACGTGGTAAGTACAGTGATACTTTTTTCCATCATTGGATTAAACATTATACTTTTTTTTGTATAGATTTTTGCACACAAGTTGTATGCCCCACTTGAGCCGGATACGAAGTATGGTTTTCCAAAGACCCTCGACTACGAATACTTCCTCCGAAATACCGATGACATGCCAAATGTGAGTCTGCGAGTGGTATAGTTGCAAGAAGATTTTAAGGAAAATGCAACGGAGCTGGAATATGTGATATTTCGATAGAATTCATTGAATTTCGCACAAAGAGAAAATAGTCGAGCAATCAATATTTTTTAATCAGCTGTTTACGCTGGCCAGCCCATACGAACACAATGACTATGATTTTCATAAATTTTTACTTATGAAAAGGTTCCGAAAAGGACATACCTCCGATTAATTTGGAACGTTGTGCACCCATGTATTTTTACTCGCTGATCATGAATATGATAGTGAAAATACCGCCAAATTTGATTTTCAAGGTCAAAACTCCCAAAAACTGATTTTTTAAAAGTTTTTCTATTTTATTGTAACGAATGTTAATCTTAGAGAAAAATGTATTCTACAAAAGTGGTAGCCTATAAACATATTGATTTTCAATATTCTATACAAGTTTTACCTAAAATCAATCTGTTTCGAGAAAAATGGGATAATGCTTCAAAAAATACATTTTCCTAAACTCCATTAGTTTCGAGATTATCTACTTACACGCTTTACCGCGGCAAGGCTGCAGTTTGTTCTTTAACATTATACGCATACCTAAACAACGAACAACACAGAACAGAACAAACCAACCCAAACAACACACAACACAACAAACAAACCTAAACATCAAACAACCCATAACACAACAAACAAACCTAAACATCAAACAACCCACAACACAATAAACAAATCCAAACAAACTTCAATCTTCTTGCAGTAAAGTACGTAAGTAGATAGTGTCGAAACTAATGGAGTTTAGCAAAATCTACTTATTGGAGCATTATCCCATTTTTCTCGACACAGGATGGTTTTAGACAAAAACTGTATAGAACATAAAAGATCAAGCTTTTTATAGGCTGCAACTTTTGTAGGAAACGTTTTCCTCTAAGATCAACATTTGTCAAAAAAAAAGTAGACAAACTTATTTAAAAAGTTTTCGTGAGTTTTGCCCGTGAAAATCAAATCTGCGGGTATTTTCACTATCATATTGGTAATCAGCGAGTGAAAACACATGGGTACACGAAACTCCAAATAAAGCCTCTGTAACAATGTGAGTTTTACGAAATTCAAATTAATATTTTCGAGACAAATTTTGCTCCAAACTGGGATTTAAAAATTTTTTTAGAAAGTTCCAAAAGTTCGAAAAAAAAGATATTGATTGTACAAACGTAGGAAGCCAAGCTGGAGATGTTCAATCTCGGGGTTTACCTGCGTCGCAGATACGACAAGTTTTTGGGCGACCTTTATTATGCAGAAGTTTTGAAGATGCGTACGAGCGAACATTACTTATCGATGATATCGGGTCTCCTGGTGAATGCCGGTCTCTGGCCACCGGCGGAATCTCAAAAATGGAACGACGATTTGGATTGGCAGCCGATACCAACAGGTTAGCATAAACGTCTGCGTTTTTCTTTACCGCTTCCGGTTATATCGTTTCAGCCTCAAATCCCTTCACGTTCAAAACTTTATTTCGACGTAGAATACGAGTCGACAGAGCACGATAGGCTTTTCCTAGGCACGCTTTGCCCGCATTTTCTCGACGAGGAAAAACATTTGTTGGCTACGGACGAGTCTATTAAGACCGAGGTCTCTGTACACGAGCCACTATTTCATTACGTCTCCACTCATTATGGCGGAAAAGTCGAAAGGCCTTCGAACATTTCGATGCTCTATTCGTGCCTGGAAAGCATCGCCGTGAGTTGGTTTTTCACATTGACCCAAAGGCGATCCGAGCGCGTGAAAAATTTCGATACTTCGCTACACGTTCTTGCCAAAGATTAATACTAAGTCCAAATTATCAAGATTAATAACGCAAGACGAAGCACGGGAGCCTATTTGAGACGCCGTTGGAACTTGCATCGTTGGAATGCAACGAAAATATATCGAAAATGTATCGAAAATATAATTTCATTTCATATCTTCGTTTCCTCGTCATTTTTTCATCATCATATCTTCATTTCCTCGTTTCCATCATTCTACAAAATCTTTTTTGGAGATTCAGATTATACGTTTCTAAATGAGCAATAAAAAAAATTGTTGAGGGATTTTCGTCGCTACGATATGCCGAGAGAAATTTTAGCAATTGAAAAAACGTATAATTTTCTTTGCATTCCAACGATGCAGACTTCAATGTCATTGAGTTTTTGCAAAGACGGCACCGAGCTGAATTTGCGCCATTTCATTAAGGGTTCACCACAGTCTATCGGGTCGAAAAATCGCTGATTTTCGCGATTTTTTTACCCTGGTTAAAATGCGCTAATCAGTCTGTTTTTTAATGCCAAATCAGAGCCCTCCTAAAGAACAAAAAATACATTTTTTAACGTTTATTTTAATTTTATTTTTACATTTTTTTAACTAAAATCTTAAAAACTGAATCCTAAAATCCTTCGGCTTGTTTTCGATATAAAGTTTACCATGACGCAACTGTCGCTTGTTCGATAGTAAAGTTGACTCTACTCGATTATTCCACCCGTGCATTTTATCGTGAAGCAATGACATTTCAGTCCTATCCTGAACTGAACAAAACACTGCCGGGATGGGCGGAAGGAATATTTCCCGACGGTGAGATGCGAAACGTTACTCTACTCTCCTACGAGCTAATGTCGAAGAGCAACAGCCAGAAACAATTGAACGGTGGAGTTTTTCTCAAAAGAATCATCGGCGAAACGTCGAAAATAATCGCCACGAATACGACGCAAGATGCGAACGCGAACGTCAGTCGTGATTTCAAAATATCAATGTACAGCGGAGAAGAGAGAAACGTTATTGGTGTTTTACAAGCGATGGATTTGTGGTGGTCGCCGCATATGTTGGAAAACGGTGCGTCGGTTATTATAGAACTGCGACAAAATCGATCCAGCGGTGAATACGGTTTCGAGGTATTACTTTGTTCTACTTATCAAGCGATCATTGCCGTCCAACGGGTCGAAAAATAGCTCATTTTCGCGATTTTTCTTCGACGCTTAAAATACGCTAATCACTCTGATTTTTTTTATGTCAAATCAAAGCACTCACGAGGAAGAGGAAATGAATTTTCAAACGTTTATTTTTATTTTTTTCACATTTGTTTAACGGTTGAAAATGTCTTCGAAATAAAAGGAGTCCTTAGGAGTGTATACGGTTGCGGCCGTAAATATTATCGGCAACAAAATTTGTAAAAAGATTATTAATCGGTATGAAAGCCGTTACCTTGCTAGGGACGTTTTTCAAAAATAAAAATTGACAAAGTAGTGGCAGTTTGAGAAAAAAAGTCTCGAATTTAGCTTATTTTTTCGACAGTGTTTCGTTAAAAAATATATGAAGATTTTTAAAAAGCCCTTTTTTCGTGCCATTATCTTCATAGCCATTTTAATACTATTTTTAAAGCTATTTAACTCGGGGACAAATCATCTAAAATAAAAAAATCAAATGAATTTAGTTTTTGTACCGTATTATCTAGTCTTTAATCGAAGGATTCAATAACATAATGATTTTCGAAAAAATCGTCGCCGATCGAAAGTGGTCGTCGAAATTTCGGTGAAAAAACCACCCTATTTTCCATAACACGAAAAAAAGTATGCATTGAAAAAAAATCCTTCGATTAGGGACTGCCTTTTGATATAAAAAAAAGTCTGTGAAATTTGAAGCAGATCGGTTTAGTTGTTTTTGAGATATTTCGGTCGCCGATTCTGAAAAAATAATTGCGAGAAAAACGCGTTTAAAGTTCAACGTCAGGTATATACGTAGGTTCACCGGACCTACCTGTAAACGCTCATTACTCCCTCAATTTTCAACGGATCGACTTGAATTTTTCAAAAAATATTTTTGAAAGGTTATACCATGAGAATCCGTCGAAAACGAAAACTCGATTTTTTCAAAAATTTCACCTAGTTGTAACCCCTTAAAGTTTCTCTGAGAAAGGCTCTAGCGACAGAAATTATTCAAATTTTACCGCACAAATTTAACAGCGTGTTTACAACCGTCTATACTATCGAATGATGGGGAAAAAATCAATTTTTCGAAAATTTTACACTGTGATGACCCCTTAAGGATGTTGAGTCCTAAATCGCAAATGATAATAAAATTCTGAAAATTTGGTACGTTTTTGTATGAAGTATTTCAGAGGTCGTGTAGAAATTTCACGACAATTAGGAAGCTCGTTATTGAACAATTAACATTCACAAATTAAATGTTGTCTTAAGGAAACTGATGTAACTTTGCAATAAGTTTTTTTTTTACCTCTCAATTTTGTAATATCTACAATATACTGAAAGCAACGGAAACAAAACAAAGTTTATTGATACATTTTTTGTTATTTCTTTTAAAAATTGTTCTTAACAAAATGTTAATTTTTTAATAACGAGCTTCCTAATCGTCGTGAAATGTTAACACGACCTCTTAAATACTTCATACAAAAACATACCAAATTTTCCGAATTTTCTTATCATTTTTTATTTCAACCCTTAAGGAGGTTGAAGTAATGATGATAGAATTCGGAAAATTTGGTATGTTTTTGCATGAAGTATTCAGGAGGTCGTGTAAAAATTTCATGACGATTAAGAAGCTATTTATTGAACAATTAACATTAACATGTTTCATAGGGACTCAACATCCTTAATTATTTAAATAGCGTTCGGAATACTTGTACTCATATTCTATCCTATCATTGTTCTTACGATGAAATTTAATTGCAGATATATTACTACACCGGGCTTAGTCTCAACGAGACGATAGGATTGACCCTGCCTGGTTGCAATGTTTTTTGCCCATTGAACGAATTCGCCTGCATCGTGGCGGACGTTTTGCCAACCGACGAGAAACTCCTCTGCGATTGGAAATCGCCGATCGAAGATCATAAAAAGCCCTCGTCGTCGGATAGTAATCGACAGCCCACCTACACGAGGCATCATATTGTTTTATATTTAGCACTGCTCGTCTCGTGCATAATGTACTAACGCATGCGCGTATCTCGCACGATTTTATGTATTATTTCAAGTATTGTATACTATT
The DNA here is from genome assembly GCA_951751655.1 of Ophion costatus. Classification (NCBI taxonomy): domain Eukaryota; kingdom Metazoa; phylum Arthropoda; class Insecta; order Hymenoptera; family Ichneumonidae; genus Ophion; species Ophion costatus. Next base: position 30,788,002 of record OX632356.1, read on the forward strand.
TTGGAGATTTTTTGTCTCGCTCGAGGGAATATAAACTAATATACGCTTGGTGGTATTAAGGGGGTGAGCTACTGTGATGAACCGAAAATAAAGGTCATTTGAAAAAAACAATAATTTTGAAGGAATATATAAAATGATTGGAAAATCGTTAGGACACTTATTTGTATGCATGTTGACAAAGTTGTGTGCCAAATTTCATTGAAAAGTATTAATGATTAGAGACCATGTGAAGAATCTCGTGAAGGACCTGTGAACGTGCACTCAGCGGTGCACTTGATTTCGGCCACCCGATTGATCTGAAACAAAAACAGTTTTGTTTTTCTTAAAATCGATTATATTGGCTCAGACTTGACCGAGCTTTGTTCTGTTAACGTTATTCGATCATCGAAAAACTTTTTATTTCAATTTTTCGAGGAAAAATGACGTTATCGTTGTTAATAACTAATGAAAAAAGGTAATTTTTTGAATAAGTGAATTTTCGGATAAACGAGTCTAAAATTTATCTCGCCGTTTTCGCGTTTATTGGGTTATACATGATGATTACCGTCGGGAGTTTTTTTACGAGCAAACAATTGTTAAAAATCATTTTGAATTTTTCAAAACTCAAATAAACCCAATATAGACGTCGAAATGTTAAAGAGTTGCCCTATTTTATCACGTGTTACCGCGAACTTCAAAACCCCATAACTTTTTTATAGGGGAGGGAGGTTGCATTTCAGCTTCCCCCGACTGAATATCATTTATAACCCAATAAATGAAAAAATAGCAAAAAAATGTTACGCAAATTTTTCGGAGTCACTTGTCTAAATAATTACCGAAAAAAAACGTTAAGAAGAAAGACGTCGGTCAACATTGAAGTACTACTACACTGAACAAGTTTGCCAAATTTCAAGTCAATCCGTTCATGAGATGTTGAGAAATTGTGTACACCATTTTGAAAGACACAGTTTGGAGAAAAGCGCGTTCAAAGTCTCACTAGCAGTTCTATCGTTGTAATCATAAGTTTGGCTTCAATCTGCGATTCCTGCACCATACGATGGGCCTTACTCTTTAATTTGGGTTGCCTCAGACGACGAACGAGACTTTTGCAATGTTCACAGTAGCCTAACCCCGTAACGAGTTAGTAACAAACGCAATGCTGTCGAAGTTTGCATCGTTGGAAAGCAACGAAAACTCTTCTTCTTTTTCGTTCTTCTCCATTTTTATTGTTATCCAAAATATCTATCGATAGACTTTGGTTGTAAATCTCCAACGAGAATTAAAAAATAAGTTCTTCGTGGATTTGATCTGTCAAAAAATGGCGTTATTACCGTTGCGCTATAACGATGTAGACTTCCATATCATCAAACGCAAGATACAAGTATTAACCCTCAATCCGTGAACCTGGGTCGTTTTCGTCCTGCCCAAAATCATTTTCTTCGCAGGTTGGTTTATAATCAACGAAAAAAAAACATTAAAAATAAGAAAAAACGAACCCTATTTTCCCTTGAGAAGTACGGCCTAAATATGGACCATGAATTCTTTCAGTTTTATTCATTGACAATTGTTGGTTCGGTAGTGACGAAGACGAGAACGACCCAAGTTCACGGGATTAAGGTGCCTCAAATACCTTCACGGATTGAAGGTTAAAATTCACGCGAGAATCGTAGTATTACCGGAAATGAGGATAAGTGCGAATCTTTTAGCCCCGGCAAACCGTATAAGAGGGAAGAAAATAAAAAATTGCAACCATTCTTATCGACCTAGTTGTACGTTATTAAAAATGTGCGAGTCTTCAAGTTTTGTCGAAATCATCGATGTAATTCGGGCGAAAATTTCCAACGAATGTTCCTGATAAGATTATCGACAACTTACAATTAACCTACAATTTAACGTTGATCCGACGTCATAACATGATGAAAAAAATTGCGAACGAACACTTTTTCATCTTCCTTTTGCGATTATTCGTTCAAACAAAAGTATTACATTTTCTTCTATTTCAGATAATGCAGTTGCGGCCAACATTTCGAAGTTTAAAAATAACTTTGCGATAAAAAATCGCGCCGAGATTGCTATAAACCAAACTGTTTCTGTCAGACTAATTTTACGTAAGCCAACGTGCACTCGACAAATACATTTTTCGCATTGGATGCTCTCGCACGAGTCTTATTACCCAATTTCTATCCTGCGTTACAGTTTTTTCGTCTCGCCTCGCGAAATGTTCTCCCGAACGCCAAAATGGAAAAATCTCGCATAGGGTACACTATTTGCCAAGTAGCCCTGATTTTGCACAATTCTGTCGAAAGCCCTGAACGGTCCGTAACTTTGAAATATCCTCCGAAACCCAATGGCTACTCGAGGATTAATATGAGCTTATGAAAAAAGTTATCTCCTGTAGTATTCTCGTTCAACTTTCTCGGCTTCGATTCGGCGCTTCGTCTATCGATAAAACCGATCGCGAGATCGGAGATAACATTTAACAATAAGGAATGATGAAAAATTGAGTTATCCGTGCCTTTGAAACGCGCGTGGCCTATGAATGTGGATTTTATTACCAATTCAAATCGTACATGAATAGAATCGTACACTATGACTGGCCTGTCTTATTAAAAATCGATCATAAAATTTTTCGTAATACGTATAAGAATTGATTATTATGCGCGACACCGCCACTCGTTATTCAACACCTCTCGTCTTTTTTTTTGTTTCGTGTATTTGAAAATTTCTTACTAAACATATATAACATATATAATATATAACATATATTATACGTATAAAAGTAAACCATGTACGAACATTCATCGTGACGGCACATAAGTCACGTATTCTGGCACCGTGGAGACGTCTATATATATATATATATATATATGTATACATTTATCATCGTAATTTTCACCCCCGACGATATTGATACACGATCGATCGATATTAGATTTGTCGTTTGAGAAAAAGAAAAATGAATGATGAATCTGTACCAAGTCTACACATCATAATAGAAAAATAATGAATAAGGCCACTTCTATATTCGGGCGTCAATTTGAATTTTTTTGTTGTCGAAGAATAATTGTCTCGAGAAATTCAGCCGCTCTATGTATCTAAAATGTATCGACATCTCTGTGGTGGATGATCCGTGGCGTCGACGTTGAGATAATTTCCAAACGCACTTGACTGATCATCGTACGAGCACGGATATTCCGCGTAGAAATCCATTTCCCCGGTACTCCTCGCAAGTTGACTTTGCATCGATTCGTTAATAAGCATCGATGACCATTTATCGGACACCTGCGCTGAAGTCCGCAGCCCCGAATTCTTCTGCATGACAAACCGACAGAAAGAACAAAAGTTATTTCATATTTGAACATGAACAATACCCACACACACGCGTATATATTTATATATATTCATTCAGTTGTCAATGAACTCTCCGTTCTCCTATTTATTTCCTTCCTCCCAAAATACGTCTGCTCCGTTTGTCATAGCTACATTTGTTGATTCTGCAATTTGCGCCGTGGATCGGTATCTCTCCGGTGCAAGAAATTAAAAAAAATCAAAACCCTAAATAACGATAAATTCCGCGTCCCAAAAAGCAACGATCAATTAAAGAACACAGTGGAGTAATAGAAAAATATTCCGCTTCCTAATACGACGAAACAATTGATAATTGACACATTTTTAATCGAAATAATAGTTTTCTGCATTGATCAAAGAACTATTCATTCGTTAAAGATTTCACAAATGAAGAATATAACGAACAGATACGAGATAATTATTTCTCTGCATATTTAGCAAAAAAGAAAGGCTAATCTTGCTGCTGCGTTTCAATCTCGGCTACTTGGATGTCAGATCCGTATGTATAGATATATACACATCCACACATTGATCGCAGTTACCACCGGCCATGTGATGCGTCAAAAACTACACCTGGTTGCTCTTCCCAGTTGTTCTACCGTGTCAATGAATTTTGCAACGATCAATATTGTTTCTCTCCATCTATAACTACAGCTGCATTGAGTAGTTACTCGTGCAAGATCTTAGGTTAAGAGAAAAAAAACGCATAAAAAAAGTACGAAAAAAATGGATATCGAACAATCGATCCGCAAAAATGATAGAAAAGGTGGCTCAGCAAAAAAAAACGAGGCCCGAGCCATGACGTCACATTGAGAATAAATAAAACAATTATTTTTTCAACGAATCGACACCGAGCCAAGCGCTCGGCTCAAAAATTGTTTGGAGCATTGTGCAACGTGAGTCCTCAGGAAGAAAAAGAATTCGTGAATGTGCAACCAACGACGAAGAAGACGGGATGGAGACGATGAAGGATGATTGTTTTCTACTGGGGTTGTGTCTATGTGCTAGGGGAATTATTGAAACGCAGCAGAAACCAGTAATGCCGGTTATCATTTCGCACATATATTTCAATAATATTCAGTCAACAATTTTATATACTTTTTTTTCGTTTTCTTCTCATAAATTATATACACATGACGTTAGAGAGCAAATAATTGCCGCTGAATCGTCGCGCAAATGAACGCACCGACGCAGCACACACGCCTCGTACTTTCGTAAGAGGCTCTTTGTTCTTTCCTTTCTTTGACTCTCCTGAAAGCGCGCGAAACTTGTCGCCCGCGATTTTTCGCACTTTCTCTCCTCAACACTGTACACGTTCGACTTCTTCGAAACTTAAATTCTATATATATATATATATATATATATATATATATATATATATATATATATATATATATAAAGAGTGTTTATCTTTTTCACTACAGACGGAGTAACAATGCAGACAAAAAATGAGCTCGCTACGATTTCCCATCGTAAATTCAAACTACTTCCGGTTTTCCTCAAATCGGGCACGGTGTCTCGGTTTCTTTCGGTTACGTTCGAAAGTTCTTTGAGCTGATCGCGTCACACGATTTTTGTATCCTCTCGGGGACACACGGGGGTGGGCGTATTTCTTTTTGTTTGGCAGCAAGTGAAAGAATTTTTCATTCGTATGATTTTCTGTGTTCTTCCTATTGTATATTTCGACGCGTTTTCACCTCTCATTTGGTCGTTATCGAATTTTTTGATATTATTTTCGGCTTAGCAAGGCAAACGTAACCCGCACTCACGTCGCAACCGGAAACGAGAAGATTCATTAGAACGCTGTTGGTCTGCCGCTTTCCACGCAGTCCCGTACACGCATCGGCTCCCCCGCCGTCACCGGCAAAGCCAATTTTCTCCTTATTCTCTGTCCTCGGAGCTGCAACGGCAGCGCCGTCCTTCGTCACGATTTTCAAATGGTTCGCAACGTCAATTTTCGTCGCGTCGCGGGTTTTCGCGATTATCGCTGTATCAACGTCGTCCCGACCCATCAACTGTTGCAACAGGAGACGACTGCCGGAGTGTTGATCTTGAAGGGAGCTCGAGTGTTTCTTCTCGTTCGTGCGAACGATGTCACTGAGATCTATACTCTGCTCGTTGTAATTCAGGCCAATTCCGCCTTTTCGCGAGCTCTGGAGGATACTCGTCACGTCACAGGTCAAGGATTGATCGATCGGTAATCTCGAGTCGTCGAATCGACTACGTTTGTTATCAGCAGTGAGACTCTGGGTGATCGGTGCGTGCACTCGCTTCGACGGCCTCTCGAATCTGCTCACGTTGCTTCCTGGATTTCATAAAGGAGGATTGTTTTTTTTTTACGAGTCGTAGGCCAAGCTATCCCGCGTTGCTTTCGTTCCGCGGACATTCGAATGAAAAATTCCGAGCCAAATTTTTGGAGTCTTTTTGTGAAACAAAAAAGTCGTAGTGACAGTTGGACGCAATTGTCTACAGTTGGTTATATTTAACAGACTTTTCGATGCATCAAGGGAAGCCCGCAATTAAGATTGAACTACTATTTCGTTTACTCAGTTGGGCGGGATTGTTTTCCATATCTGTCGTTAGATATTCTGCTTTCATACAAAATGCACCGTGCAGACGAAGATTCGATTCCAATGTTATTCAATTTGAAACAAGTGATGCATATTCGCCTCCGGAAAAGCGGCGAGAAATTGTGTACAGAGCCAGTTCCCATAATCTATTGTTGCCAATGGTTATAAGTTCTTACAAGGGTACGTACTTGCAAATAATTGTGTATGAGCGAATCTTTGTTTAGTTGAAGGAAAAAATATTTTTCAGCTTTCGAAGACGCTATTTCATTCAAATTGCTTTTGTCCGATCCTATCTAGCATCACTTATAATTTTGATCTATTTTTCATTCGAACTGCGCTTATCCAAAGCCGTCAAACGCACGTTTCTTACTGACCTTTTCCGGCGATCTGTCCGAATATCTTCGTCGGATCGACGAGTCCTCCCCCATGATCGTTGTATTTTGTGAGACCCGTGTCGTTCTTGAGAAGGCGAGCTAGATTCGAATCTTCGTTGCGCTTCGAACTTCTTTTTTCCTCCTGATGCCTATAAAAAATTGAATATGAATAACTGAGATTGCTAGATGTGCAAACTTGGCAATCTTTTTTGGGCCATCGTCCTCCAAATTTGCCACGTAATAGTTGAAAAGATGATTAAAAGGCTGGCCACGACAAAATGTTCGTGTAGCTGAATTCTAGCAGGCGTCAATTATCTTTCGCAACATTCACGAATCAAGTTCAAGGGCAACAAAATAATTTGGTCGTAAAATCCGTTTCTCATCGTTAGGCTGGCCGAGAATTTTATTCCCGGCCGATCATATCGAAGTTTGCCTCATCGGAACGCAACGAAAGTTCGGTAGCCGAATTTTTATCGGCACATTTAGCACGCAAACGTTTTTCAGGATCCTTGTTAGAGATCTCCGGTCTAAGTATGTAAGAAAAGAATCCGGATGATAGTAAAAATAAGGAAATACAGTTTTTTTGTTGCTTTATAACGTTGCAAACTTCAATATCGTCGCGGACGTACCATTTGATCTTTTTATCACGTGGTTGACTGGGACCCCACATGACAGTGTCGTCGCTGATCAATAGCTGAAGGGCCTCATCCTGATCGGACATTGGTATGTATGGCGCGCGAAGTGCCAATTCCTCGTCCCCGATAACGTCGTTTATACTCAACATGAGCATCTCGTCTTCGGTTATGGGATTGCCGGTTGACGTGGACGAGCCAATGGTGATCATGTCGTCGACGACGTCATTGTGCTTCGGACTTTGAAGTGAGCCTATGCTGCTCTGATCCGGACTCTGGATAATGTGCCATTTCTTAAATAAGATCTTCGTAATCATTTTTCGTTCCGCGTGACGTTTGAAAGTGCTTCGGATTGGATCAAAATTCGTTTATGCAAGGAAGCGCAATTTTCCTGACAACTCACCTTTCCCATACCAGCTGGCGAGAGTAAGTCAGGGCTTAGACTGCAAGGGCTCGGTATATCCCGATAAATGAACGGATCGGAATCGGCGAGCGAGGTTTCGAGGGATCCGCACATCTCGTTGCTCCCTTTCGTCAGAGAATCGTTCAGATCGGAATTTGGCAATTCCGTTGGTAGATCCTCCGTGCTCAGCAAGGGACAATAATTCTCACTGCCAAGTATAAACTCGTCCAGCATGTCCGAGAGAAACGGCGTGTCCTCCAGAGGCACGCAAACGTCTCCAGGGGTCGGTGCCAAGTGTGTGAGATCCTCGGGCTCGTCCTTCAACACTGTTATCATATCGCGCTCGTCAGTACAACGGTAATTGCTTTATCTTAGGGTTCCGAACAAATAGATACGGCTGCGATAACGTAACCCATATATTTTTCTGCGCCTTATTCCAATCGTTAGAAATTGTTGCAAAATTGGTGTATCTGCTGTTTGATCGGCAGCGACGAAAAAGATCATCAGTATCATGGCTGTTCGGCAGAAAGACCGGAAGTCAAACTGACAATTTTAACGATTTCGACAATTTTAAATACGAAAGTATTTTTATTTTGGTATTTTCATTGAATGTAGTTTTCAGAAAGTAGTTTTATTTTGGTATTAATCGAAGATTTGAATAAGAAGTTTTGTTTGTTGGATCAAGCGACCAAATTTTACGGAAAGTTATCATTTCCGGTATATTTTTCGGATGTTACGTTTGAGTGCGTGTATTTTAGGCCAACTTTCAACACTCATATCTCGGAAATGGTTCGTTGGAGTGGCTTGAATTTTTTTTATTTCAACGTGGTTAATGCCATACTATATCTTTCTCACGAAACAAAATAGGAGGTTAAACGTTGGTCGATTTTTGAATTGTTTCTTCCGAACCACCTTGAGCAGGGAAACAGTTCGAGCTTACTCGTAAGACCGGGTTGATCCTCGCTGAATGTTAAGAAGCCCTTGTTCATGTCCTCGGTACGCGGTGCGAATATACTCGCTGTAGTTGTTTGGGGTCTGCAAGCAGGCGGTTGCTCGTGTTGCTGCAACAACTCGTGCTCCTGTGTCAAGCCCAGTGGTACAAAGACATTTTTCGTCACCGCCTGAGGACGATTGTTACGCGGCGGTGGCTCGTATTCCAGTATAGGCTTGTCCTGAAAATTTCGAAAGATCGTTGATAGCGATAACTATGACGATTGTAATAACAATGGTGATTAATAATAGTAATAGCGCAGATGCCGTACTTGGTACCGTTAATCACCGTAACAGTGTTAATACCGTACAGATTGAAATTGTACGCCACGCAATGTTGGCTTTCTTACAGAACTTTTGTCAGTGCGACAAAGCGATAAGGATTTTGCAAATTTCATTAGCACTTTTCACTAAGCAATACTTTTTTATTCCTTTAAGGATGTTGAGTCCCTATGAAACATGTTAATGTTAATTGTTCAATAAATAGCTTCTTAATCGTCATGAAATTTTTACACGACCTCCTGAATACTTCATGTAAAAACATACCAAATTTTCAGAATTCCATCATCATTACTTCAACCTCCTTAGGGGTTGAAATAAAAAATGATAAGAAAATTCGGAAAATTTGGTATGTTTTTGTATGAAGTATTCAAGAGGTCGTGCAAAAATTTCACGACGATTAGGAAGCTCGTTATTAAAAAATTAACATTTTGTTAAGAACAATTTTTAAAAGAAATTTAAAAAATTTATCAATAAACTTCGTTTTGTTTCCGTTGCTTTCAGTATATTGTAGATAATACAAAATTGAGAGGTAAAAAAACTTATTGCAAAGTTACATCAGTTTCCATAAGACAACATTTAATTTGTGAATGTTAATTGTTCAATAACGAGCTTCCTAATTGTCGTGAAATTTTTACACGACCTCTGAAATACTTCATACAAAAACGTACCAAATTTTCAGAATTTTATTATCATTTGCGATTTGGGACTCAACATCCTTAAGGATGTTGTGTCCAAAATTGAAACTAGCGATAAAATTTTAAAAATTTCATAGCTCTTTATGTAAAACATTCGAAAGGTTGTGTAAAAATTTCACGACGATTAGGAAGCCAGCTAGTGAGAAATTAGAATCCACAAATTGCACGCAGCCTTATGGAAACTGAAGTTGCAATTTAAAAAATGAAATTGCACTTTCATTCAAAAATGAAAAATTGTTTTCAAGAAATAGAAGAAATATTTATGAATGATCGTTTTTTATTTCAAATGTATCAAAAACAAAAGTGGTTTTATGGTGCAAGAAACGGCGTCGTTCGTGAACTAAAATGAGTATTTAAATTTCCCGCTACTTTCGGTCTATGCAACGTTGCGGCTGTATTCTTATATGTTTTTCCTCAAGTGTGATTTTTTTTTGTATTTTTGCCATCATTTGTTATAACAAAAAAAAATAATAATTGCAAAGTTACTTAAGTTTCCATAAGGCTGCGTGTAATTTGCGAATTCTAATTTCTCAGTAGCCAACTTCCTAATCGTCGTGAAATTTTTACACAACCTTTCAAATGTTTTACATAATGACCTATGAAATTTAAAAAATGTTATTACCATTTTCCATTTTGGACACAACATCCTTAATATGTCGATAGTGAAATTTGTGTTATTTTAGAACTATAATCTATAGGCCTCATTAAAGCCTTAGGCCCCAGTAACGGGTATAAAATCATGTGCGGATTGAACAATTTTTTTTCGTGTGAAAAAGTGATTCTCTCATAAAATGAATTACACATCTATTTAGTATGAATATCAAGCTATTAGAAATTCTTTTTTTTTCGATGTACAAAATGACCGACTACTCGAAACTTCTCGAAACAGCTTTTTTCCAATTGGCGTGACAAATAACTTCAACAATTTTCAATTGATTTACCTCAAATTTAAACGTTATGTTCCTAATTGCATTTCGCAGAGAAGTACGTACGGAATTTCTGATTGATCGAAAACTTTTCATTTTATGAGCAGTTATAACGAAATTTTTCACTGAAAATTCATTTCTTAAGTTCAAATACCTACAACTTTTGAATAAAACAATATTTCTTTTATTCCGTACGTACTTCTCTAGGTATTCTAATGCAGATTGGCGAGAATTTTTGTTTTTTGTTCTAGGTAAAAAATTGTTTTTTTTTTATCTTTCTAAAAGAAAGATAAAAGAAAATATTAGTAGTCGGCCATTTCGTACATCGAAAAACAAAAAAATTTCTAACAGCTTGATATTCATACGAAATAGATGTGTAATTAATTTTATGAGTGAATCACTTTTTCATACGAAAAAAATTGTTAAATTCGCACATGATTTTATACCCGTTACTGTGGCCTAAGGCCTTAACAATGAATAGCTTTGATGTGGAAGAAACAAAAATGAGATATTTAGAAGGTGCAACGAATGGTGTTCTGTGTCACACGCAATGTGTATGAATGAAAAATATTCCCTGCTCACAAGGAACATCCCTCAGGTGACACCCTTCGATTTGGTTGAAATTTGGATATGTTATAAAGCACCGAAAAGTAAGCGATACGTATTTTTTTTATCGGCGGAAAAGCGGTCTTAAGGGGTGAAACCACCCCTCGAAAAAGGGCATCTCTAGGGGTAATATAGCAGTTTCACACACAAGGAGTCCACCGATTTCAATGAAACAAAAACGGAAATTGTTCTAATCCGAAGCAATGAAAAATCCACTATAGCGACATTGCAACAACAACAAAATAAAGGGGTGAACCACCCTAGAGATGCCGTTTTTCGAGGGGTGGTTTCACCGCTTAAAACGATTTTTCCGCCGATTAAAAAAAATACGTATCGCTTACTTTTGCTTTATAACATATCCAAATTTCAACAAAATCGAAGGGTGTCACCTGAGGGATGTTCCTTGTCAGCCCCTTGTCGTTTACAAGCACTGCCCACGAATTTTGCAAACGTAAACGACACACACGCGCGTATTATTTATTCGCGTCGCGCAATTCAAGTGTACTTTGTCAAATTATGAAAATGTCACAATATCACGATCATAGGATGCTCTCGTTATCTATAATGTTGAAGTTTGCATCGTTGGAACGAATCGAAAATTATTTTTCTTTTATTTGCACAAGTTTCACTTCACCGATTTAGGCTGTAAAACGAACTCGAAATTTTTCACCGTATTCTCATTATACATTTACGACTTAAATTTGCAAAAAGGGGTTTTGGATAATGATAAAAATAGACAAAAAAAAAAGAATCGTTGCGTTCCAACGTTGCAAACTACAACGTCGTCTTTTTTTCGCGCGGCCGAGTCTTTTTTCACACGATGGAACAAGATAAAAACCCGGATGAAAAAAACCCTTATTTCAACGAGAATCGAGGATGGCGAAAAATCGACGAACCTGGAAACACCAAGTCGTGCGTTCCTTGCGTGAATCCGTATTTTTCGTGGTCCTCGTAGTGGACGAATTGACCAAGTCTCTGCGGGTATCCTGGCTCGCAAGATCAGCCTGAGAGCGGAATATCGATGCGGTTACGGCCAACGGTCTCGAGTCTTCGATCGTACCGCGATTCTTCTCCTTCGTCAATATTTTGTTCTCGAGTTCGGGAATCTTTGCGTTGTTCTCAATGTCATTGTTTTCCTCAAGGTTTTCGTTCTCGGCGATGATGTCGTCCGCGGAGTCGTAGAATTCGTCGATACTCGAGACGCTCGGTGTTCCAGAAACCAGTGCTGGCGGCGATTGCAAATACGACGATTCCTCGGTCTCCCAACCTTCGATCGTCGGCGGGTTCGCCGGTGAGCTCAGTGTGACGGCAGCCTTGCGAGCCTCGAGCTGACGCTCGCTGTACACTTCATCCTCGCACTCGACACCACTGAAGCAACGAAACAGAGAGAGAGAGAGCGTGCTTGCGTTAGAACTTGACATTGGAGAGTGTGCACGTCGTTGATGGACCGCGGTGCGTATCGTGCGAATGGAAAATAGATACCAACGGACCGGTGTTTATTCATTTGCGACAAAACCAAAGTAAAATCGCGAACATTTTTCCATATCTTTTCAATCGCAAACTCCTTCGAAATATTCACTATCGTCAATGAAATATCGTTGAGAATAATCGAAGTGTGCGTTGAACGGATCGATCGTTGCAAATTATCTTCGTGAAAAGTTTAAGCGAGGACTTTTATATTCTGTTCGAACTGTCGGAAAAAATTACTACAGAGTAATTACTAACAATTAATCATTTGTTATTTCCAAATGTCTGTGTGTAGTATGTATCATGGACACATACACCACACACACGCACTTGGTAATAATAAATTATTAATTTTTCATAATTTCTCTGCAGTAATGTTTCTGAGAGTTCGAACAAAATTTAAAAGACGTCGGGTAAAGTTTAACAATAAATATACTTATACAAGTATAAGTATATATAATATACATATATCGATATAATCTATATATAAGTATATAATATTAGTATATTCACGTGCATGTAACCAAATATATAAAAATATAACCAAATATATAATGTTTTATTTCCAAATGTCTGTGTGGAGTACGTATTATAACTTATACACCACACACACGCACTTGGTAATAATAAATTATTCATTTTTCATAATTTCTCTGTAGTAATGTTTCTGGGAGTTCGAACAAAATTTAAAAGGCGTCGGGTGAAGTTTAACAATAAATGTACTTATGCAAGTATAAGTAAATAATCTATATGTGTATATATATAAGTATATTCACGTGCATATAACCAAATATAAAAAAAGATAACTAAATGTTATATATATATATATATATATATATATATATTTATATTTATATTTATATATATATAACAATACAATTATTTAAAAATATCAAGATAGATCACCACGTTGATCGCAACGTCCCGCCAATAGCTTGCACAAAAACGTCCGCGTATTCGTTTCTGCCCAGAAATTTGTCATTTTCCACGACGACGAAAGATACAATCTTATCTTCGACTTCCCAGTTATTCGTCGCGTGGTTCTAACGTGCAAAAAAAAACTCAACCACAGAAACTGGGCGGAAAGATATGTCGCCGACGCGCCTTACATGTGACGTCGTTAGCAGACTATTACACTGTACCTAGGGATTTCCAACGAGAGATTATAAATCATAAACGATTTTTCTCCGCGTACCGCATCGGATGATCAGTGATAATAGATTCTTTTCTATCGAGTTGATTCGAATCTCCCGGTTTTTGTACGTTTTCGATATTTCGCAGCTGGGTTTGATTCTACGCCATAACGACTCAATTCAGCGGTTTTGTCTATTTTTTCTACTACATTCAGCAAAGATTTGTGTTTGTGGTATGAAGAATCTTGTGATTTCACCACGGAAGAATAAACTCTTCGCATAATTTGTAGTACAAGATCCCGCCGCTAGGAGCTCCCTGATTTTCCGATCTTTCGGCCATTGCGGGTCTCTGCAATGGACTGGAGACAATGGACTGGAGACAACGGACATCTCGTTATGGAACTACTTTCTCGCTAGAATCGAGGATGAAGCTTGAACTAGCGAATCTTCGAAGTTCTCGTCAATCAGCCGCCCTAGGTTTTGTTCGTACGGCATTTCGTCACCGGCAACGCCACGAGAGGACTTTCCATCATCTATACGTATACTGCGCAGCTATAAACGAGAATCAAATAACGATTCCGTCATTGAATTTATTTGACTGGAACGTGTGCAAGCACAACTCGCAATCTTCACTTCCGATTGGCCAATCGTAACCCCAAAATCGTGAAGACGTCACGCCAAGATCAATACCACGTTCATATCGTATCTCGACTGCTGACTCCTCCGGCAACCTTCGTAGCCATTCAATTTCACAAACGGACACACAAATGTGCCTGTCACGAATAGTTAAGAAAGCCGAGGGGCTAGGAAGAAAAAACGATTGACCTCTTTTATTGACTGTTCGTCGACACGAACCGATGATACCATCTTCTTTGGTGTCGCTGTTCGTGCGTGTGGAAGTAACCAAATAGTGACTCAGAGAACATGGCAAACCTGCAAAGTGGCCCCCTCTCGATTCTGGACACCTAATACCTCGCGCCAGCATCAAGAAGATCGCATAATCGACTAATGAACAACACGGCCGAGAAGCCGAGGATTTGAAAAATCTACGATCACGTTTGACTTGCCGAAAACGCATGGCGTTGAAGTTTCCATCGTTGGAACGCGCCGAAAGTTCTTCTTCCATTTCAATTTCCTCATTTTTATTGTTGAACGAGATCTTTTTTCGTAGATCGGAGTAGTAGATCGCTGAATAGATATCTTGAACAATTATTGCAGGTTTTTTGGAGGCGAAATGTGCCAAATTGGAGAGAGATTGGAAAAAGCAAAATTCAAGGGTTGTCCATAGAAACGAAAATGTAGAAAAAATTATTCTCTACATTTCGTACCTTTGAACCTTCCCCGAAAAAAACGATTGTTTTTGATTTATTCAATGAACAATTTTTTTTTGATAATTCGACAATTTTTTTCGGGCTGAAGATATTATCGGTGAGCGACGATGAAATACTCAATCGACGCGTTTTTTCAAGGGCTACAACGTTCCCGTTTGAATCAAAATTTGATGAATTTTTCCTCAAGAGTTATCGAATTAAAACTGATTTTTCAAAACTTCACCCCACTTTTTCACCTCGAAAATGAACTTCCACGACTTCGGCGCTGTGGACAAAAAGAAGGTCCGGATTTTTCTAAACATTTTGCCTCCCGGCGCCGACCTCATGGGGGTTATAGTTTGGCATTAATCGACCTCCATCCCCCTTACAAAATCTACAGATTACAGATACAAAATCATCTGTCAAAAAACTAGCCTTCTAATTTTTCCCGATTCCAATATACAGCACTCTACTAAAAATAAATCAAAGCAATTGAGAAATAATAATTTCCATTGCATTCCAACGCAAAGTTCAACCTCACGAAAACGCTGGGTCGATCCGCGGTTCTTCTTTCACTATTGCGCAAAACCCTATCCATTTTGCAAAATCCTGCCGATCCGAACGAATCTCTTTCTCCTCACTAGCAATCCTTTTCGTTGTACCAGGCTCGAAGGTTTCATCGGTGAATTTTGAGGGGACACCGATCGTTCTCAAACGTGAACCATGTCGATAAATGTTGGACTTCGAAATTTCCATGCACCTCGTTATCGAGAAAAAAATGTCTATTGAGAGTCGAGGAAAAAAAAGTTAAAATCAACATTGTTTATCCAGTGAGAAATAAGTATCGAATTTCTTTCCGATAAAAATACGCAAGTGTGCGTTTCGACGGAATCGATCGGGCATAGAATATGCGCGTCTAATCGTCCATCGAAAGCTGATAGTTGATATGGTTCGATCGATTCTTACGGACATTTGCGCGCATGCATCGGCCGTGATGATGACGATGAGGCGTGATCACGATTGTGGTGGTGGATCAAGTTTAGCATCGTACTATTGGCGCTTGTAATTGTTTGTGACAGCTGGTGGTGAGACCAAGATCAAGAGAGAGGGAGAGAGAGAGGGAGAGAGGGAGGAAGAGGGAGAGAGAGAGAGAGAGGGGGTGGGGGTTGGAAGAAGGAAGAGGGAAGAAGAGAAGAGAGGGAGATAAAGAGAGAGTATAACACTGTTAGAGGTTAGGGCAGGTTAAACATGTAACGGGTGTCACTAAAAATAGTATGACGGCCGTAGGAGCTTGAGATTTCTTGCGCAATCGAGCACGTGCTTTGATCCGAGTAACAGACAGGCTTCAAGATCTTACGATGTTTGCGTTTGTCCTCTATTTTTTTTCTCTCATTTTTCTTCGACATTTTTTTGGCTCTTCGACGAGTCGTTCACGTTTAGAGAGCCAATACGGACCTTACCGCGGTGGCTGGGTTTTCGAAGTTTTACGAATTCGCGAGGACTCGAGTTTCTCGCCGGTGGATGTTGGAGGACAATCCTTTTGACACGCCAATATGTCCGATGAAAGGTCCCAACTTCGAAGTATCCGTAAGTTCCACTGCATCGTTTACGAGAGCGAAAAAAACGATTGAAATCTAGGCAAATTAGCGCAGTTTCAAATTGGAAATGGTCAATTTCCCTGGAGTCAATTACCGCAGTCAACGTCGAAACTGTGCTTAATTGCCTAGATCTTAATTCCGCTCGACGACTCGATGCAATGCAGCTAATGGAAACTTTGAAGTTTAACTCCCATTGCGCTTTAAGGGGTTTGCCTACAATGACGAACGCGCTTTCGTCGCTTGAGGCGACGCAAATTGAAGAGGAAGGTCGACCATATGGTGCAGGAACCGCAAATGGAAGGTAAACTTGCGACTAAAACTATAGAACCGCTAGTAAGACTTTATACGCGTTTTTCTTCAAACTATGTGTTTTAAAATGGTGTACGCGATTTCTCGACATCTAATGAACGGATTGACTTGAAATTTGGTACACTTGTTTAGTATAACAGTAGTTTAGTCTTGACCGACGTTTTTTTTCTTAACATTTTGTTTCCATTCGTTATTGACAATAACGTCATTCTTCCTCGAAAAATAGAGAAAAAATCAACATTTTTTTGTGTGTGATTGAAAAACGATACCAAAAAAAAGCACGGTCAAGTCGTAGCAAGTATTATGTACTTTAAGAAGAAAAAAACCCTTTTCGTTTCAGACTAACTGAGTGGCAAAAATCAAGTACACCATTGAGCCCCTCACGTTCTTCATGAGGTTGGTTGTAACTTATTTAAAGATGTTGAGTCCTAAATCGCAAATGACAATAAAATTCTAAAAATTTGGTACGTATTTGTATGAAGTATTTCAGAGGTCGTGTAAAAATGTCACGACAATTAGGAAGCTCGTTATTGAACAATTAACATTCACAAATTAACATTGCAATAAGTTCTTTTTTGACCTCTCAATATTGTAATATCTACAATATACTGAAAGTAACGGAAACAAAACAAAGTTTATTGATACATTTTCTTTTATTTCTTTTAAAAATTGTTCTTAACAAAACGTTAATTTTTTAATAACGAGCTTCCTAATCGTCGTGAAATTTTAACACGACCTCTTAAATACTTCATACAAAAACATACCAAATTTTCAGAATTTTCTTATCATTTTTTATTTCAACCCTTAAGGAGGTTGAAGTAATGATGATAGAATTCTGAAAATTTGGTATGTTTTTACATGAAGTATTCAGGAGGTCGTGCAAAAATTTCATGACGATTAAGAAGCTATTCATTGAACAATTAACATTAACATGTTTCATAGGGACTCAACATCCTTAATTGTAAATATTTTCTACTAAAATTTGGTACACGAATTTGTTACTGTACATATAAATAAATGTCCAAACGATTTTTCAATAATGTTACTTATTCCTTGAAAATTAATTTTTTTTAAGCAAACCTGATTTTATGGTATCGAAGTTTGCGTCGTTGGAATGCAACCGAAACGTATGTTTTTTTTGTATTGCCATGTTTTTTAGCATATTTCGACTATAAAAGACACTGATACTATTGAGAATCTGTGAGTACTACCGAGAAAGTGATATTGTTGAGAATTCTTGCCTAAAATGTACACCCAAAAGGTGCAAAAAAATATTTTCGATAATAATAAAAATAAAGAAATTTAAAAAAGGCGAGAAGAATTTTCGTTGAATTCCAACGATTGAAACTTCAACACCATCTGATTTTCGGGTCTTAACAGGAGCCTAGCGTCCCAATGGACTCGCGAAAGTTATTTTTTTACACAATTATCAAGTATTCATACACGAACGCAATACATTTCCACTATGATAGTAATATCGTCTGAAAATCAATGTGCAAGTCCCTTTCGTATCGGGAGATCGAACGTATCGGGGATGCGGTTGACGATTGGTACATTCGTGGCAGACGATACTGGTACGTAAGCGCGTATAAATCGCTGACGAGATCGGCCTACTCCCTTGACCACACACTCGACGTCAGTCTCGGCCTCACTCGACACCAGCGTGTAAACTCCGCGTAAATAGTGTGTACCAACCGCCACCGTCGCGCGCCACCGTTTTATTATATCTCTGTGCAGCATAAATGCGATTCGCGTATCGAAATTCGACCGCGAATATAGATAATGTGACGAAAAAAATACGAAACGCCAACAACCGAAGAAATTATTCGAAATCTTTGCCCGCGTGCAGCAAAACGGCCGTAGAAATGTTTGGTTTCAACTGAATCGATTCGTTGATACATGGCAACGCGTATTCGCGAGTCTCCCGCCCGTTTCACAAGACGTAATAAATTTTGTAACGCGTAACACGTGAACTTGAGTCTATTGTTTTCGTGCTCCAATCGATGACGTCGCATCTTCCTAATGCAATGAAAACTAATGTTTCTTAAGGGGTTACGTGGGTTTGAAAACATTTTAAAAATCGATTTTCGTTACATCTTATTATCCAATGGTACAATATGTCTAGAATATTCTTCCAAAGTTTTAAATCTATCGGAGTTAAAGTCTAGGAGAGAGAGCCTTTGGGAATTCTCCCCGTTGGGACGGACCGGCCGGGAGCGACGCAGGTATATCGCATTTTTCTCAAAACAGTATTTTTGAAGTCGGTGGACACGATATTTCAAAAACTGATGCACCGATCTTATTGACATTTTGCGCACTTCTTCAAAATAGCATTGGCTAGTGTTGCTTTTTTATGTGCTTAACATTTCGAAAAAAAAAATTTATTTATTTTTTTTTTAAATAGAGAAAATATCCTTTTTCGGCTTTGAAACCCGCGTCTTTAACTCCTTTAATTACTCTACGTAGATTTTGCTTACAAGAATCTTTCAACGATCGTTCAAGATATTTATCAAGATATAAATGTAGAATAATATATTTCGATTAATAATAGAAATAAAGAAATTGAAATATAAAAAAGAACTTCCGTTGCATTCCAACGGTACAAACTTCAACACCATTCGAACGATAATGCGAATGAGATAAACGATGTTGGGCCGAGAGAAGCAGAGAATTATACGCCGGGGACAGAAAGGCGCATTTATAAATGAAATCGTATGTTTTTAGTAATAATTAATTCGAGTTGTTCACGAATTGAATCTTAAGATCGTTATTTACTCGTTTTTCAAAAAGTATAGCCTCATTCAAGGTATTTAGCAAGGAAATTATGAAATTACTTCATTTATATCAATCAAATGAGACGAGACGTTTCTTAAGTTCTCAACAGCGTGGAAGTTTCCATCGTTGGAATGCAGTGAAATATCTTTTTGAGTTTTTATATTTCTTCATTTTTATTATAATCTATAATTTTGGAAGATCGTGGGTCTTTTATGAGGATGAGTAAAGACCGTACGAGCGTTTTCAGTTTTCGGAATCGGCGAACAAAAAGTTGAGCAGTAGAAGGAAAAATAAAATTTGTTGCATTCCAATGATGCAAACTTCAAAATCACAGTTCCCACATAATATCAATTTTAAACAAAAGTTCCCTCATAGCTATATTCAAAAAAGGCATATTTAAAAGTGTCGCATATACTTGATAACCGAACGCCATTGATATTATGGTCCTTATGCCCCAATTTATTTCTCTATTTGATATAAACAAAAAAAGAATAGAAAAACCACAGATCCTCTTCACCTCACTATGTTTATTCACGTCGACAATAATCTGGTTCGCAACTTCGCTGTGTAATTTTAGCTGTACCGCAAAGATACTACAGTCCAACGACCTCATCTATCCAGATCGACGATAGGTGAGGAAATGCCTTCGAAGTGAACGAGCCGCGCGAAGCGCGCTAAAACAACTAAAAGAAGCACCAGCCCTCGACATACTTGTGGAGCACAATCTCTGTCGATCTTGCCCTGCCTAGTACCCATATGTTTCGCATGCATTATCCTCGTCCGAAATTTTATATTCTATTATTCGCAGGCAGCAATTTTTCACGAAATAAAAAGTTTCATCCTAAACTAGAATCGATGATCCGTAAACCCGAAAAGTTCACCCTTTAGAGGGAGAAAAACTTAAAAAAAAAAAAACTATCACTGTGTTTTGTTAGTGACGGAAAATCACTTGGATCAGCAAAGTTGTTCATTCGTATGTAGCCAACGAAATATTGAGATGAAATACTGAGCTGTATTTAATTCTTGAGATGAGATGAAATATTGAGTAATTATCATTGAGGTAAGATGTATTTAATTATTCCGAATGTTTCCCTGACTTGATGGAACAAATAATTCTTTAAATAACCAAAGATTCCACGATTTTAATAAACAACAC